>JAPWLS010001443.1:0-478359 GCA_028551675.1 Tineola bisselliella | reverse complement strand
AAATCATGTGTTTTAAATAAATGTCTGTGTTAAATATTGACCAATCAGAACTTATGTTAACCATTATACTAAGTAATCGAACGTTATCATGTAAAGCGGATGACGGTTTGGTGTGTAAAACGACTGCGAACCAAAGGTGAATGTATTGATCATTCTTGTTAAAATTCGCTCACGTAGGATTACAAGTAAGGAAACTGTAGTGAATAAGTGCGAAAAAAGAATTAGAAGTTCATTGAACTTTCCGTATTGAACGACAAGATGTCATGTCACGCCAACACCTCTTGATTAATACACAGTTGGTTTTGCTCAGATATTTTTAAAGGGTAAAAAAAAAACAAAATAAATCGCTTAAATGTTTACACAGGAAAGCTTTAGTTATCATTAATAATTTTCATATGATATTAATTCGTAAATTATTATGTTATTTATCAAAAGTTTATTTTAATTTAAACGTAGGCGACTTATAAAATTATGATCAAATTATATAAATTTAATTTAGTTAAAAAAAATGAAGCTCGATTATTTCCGTATGTAATCATAATGTGAAATATGTATTCGTATGTCACAAGAAAAATCAAAGATACTCTTTAAATATAATAACAATTGGAAATACAATGGCAAAAATAGACTATAGAAATTCACGTAATCAATTCCATACTCTTGACATTGGTTCATGTCGACCTTGTCATTGATTCGTACTGACTGGTAGATATCAAACAACTTCTGTGGACTGTGTGTAACCACGTAACTCCTAGTTGACCTTATATGCCCATTACAATTGATGCTTACCGTACATTCTTATTTTTTATGTTTTAAATATGATTTTTGAAATAATAACCATATTGGTATTATACCCCTTAGAAAAAAGAACTCCATAGACATGTGTTACTAGGTCAGGCGCGCAGACATGGTCTTATATTAGACAACAATCACAAGTAATATCTACAATAAAACTAATGAATGGCTCATATTCACACGCTCCATTGAATTTCCTACTGAAATTTATTTGACATTACATCGTGCTTCCTTATAACCATGCAAATTTTACTTATGAGTTCCAGTAGAATAAAGAAGACCACCCATTGGGCGGACAAAATACGGTCACAAATATAACCTTTAATGTCGACCTTAGATATTTATTATTATTAGGAATACAATGTCATGAAGATGGCGTTGTGAGATATTCAACTTTTAATTCATAATAATTTATTTCGCGTTACAATTACAAGCTTAGGTCGTAACATGGACATAAAACTCTAGCTATATAAAGACGCAATTGTATAATGTTGTAAATCAGTAACATGAATAAAAAAGCTTACATCATCTCTTTGGTATTTAAATCAAAATAAAAGACTTGAAGAAATTATTGTTAAGCCTATTTGAATATTTTATTCCTTAACCCGATTGTTAACTTGTATTTTGCCATATAACATAAGTATACGTTATTTTTGATAACTATTAAGAAACTGTTTTAACATAAAATACAATAAATAAAGTATTATCTTATGCTTAATGAATTACAATATTTTTAAAGATTTTAGTAGCGGTTGAGAGTTCTATTAATTAGATTTAAAAAAGTATTTTTTACATTTTTGTAAAAATACTCATATATATACGAAATTGTGGTTCGCGACAGTAAGCAATCCCATTGAAACCTAACGTTTTGTTTATCTCTTCCAATTTATAAAAACTTGAAATTTCTACACAAACCAGAAGCAATCAAAATTCTCAAAATAACTTTTTAATAGATATCTAAATTAATAATTTAATAGTAGCTATATACTGCACAAACACGCTAAGTGTAAGTAGAAAGTAAATCCAATAATTCATAAAGCCAATTACTTGTGGTTACATTGTCAGTTCAATAGAGGTATTGAGATTAACAATATAATATACGGAGGTACACTCAGATACAAAAAGTAACAAAAGTAATAATAGACGCCAACTGTACTTTTATGCTTTGTAGTTTACTAACCAATACTGGCGTTTAGAAAATTAACACTATTATCATTTTAGTGGACGCGTTTATGCTACAAGAACATTAATTTATTTTTCAGTATTTTTTATTTTAAAAATTAGAAAAAATATTGATTTAGTGTCATAACAGGAATGCTAATACGCTTTTATCATAATCATGTTATATGGTGTTGCTTTGCATAAAGCTGTCCAGCATAAACACATAGTAAACTAAGTATATAAAAATAAACCATAATAATACCCACAAAGGTATAAAATACCTTAGCTAAATAACCGACAACGTGTAACTATAATTGTGGTCCACATTTATGCTTTGCATTTAACTAGTTCTGTTATCGTCAGACTATTAATCAAGGCAAGAACTTAGCTTTTAATAATTATAATTGATAATTTTATCACCAGTTTAAACTATAGAGGCGCCTCAAGCTCGCAGGGCATGATTGGACGCTCAATAATGGGGAAATATTAGAGATGCACCGCACATTCGTCAATTTTGTTAGTACTCGTACTCGGCCGAATAACTCGATTTAATAGCCGAGCACTCGGTTAGAATAATTAATGTGGTATTTAATAAATATTACAGGTGTGATCAAAATAAACACTTTATTATACAGTTAAACATTTAATTAGTGCGTTTTTATTATGATAATACGAGTATTTTTTTAGTTTGAATTATACAGGATTGATTCATTATAATAACTCTAATCTTGATCTTTGTGATGTCTGAAATTATTTGCAAAATTACATTTTAGATGAACAACAACTCAGTATAGGCCACGACTACGACGGTTGCAAAGCGACAATAAGCCGCATAAAGTCTTTTAAATTACTCGAGGTACAAAAATTACACAAAAAATGTATTTAAAGGAACAAAGAAACCAATACATGATAGTAAAACTTGTTGCTCGCCGCATCTCTAGTAAATATCATTGTCTCATTAACATAATTAATTATTTATGAATCGATAAGTTGTAATATTTCATAACATAGGTCAAGAACTTTTGAACCAATGGTTTTAGACAAAAATATATTTGTTTTATTTTTCAATGATTTAGGTAAAATATTAAGGGCCTTGCTATTTTATTTAACAAGTTTATTCTCATATGCGCGTATTTTTTGATAAAATTCTACGTTGAATTACTTTAAGTCTCAGATAACGATATGCATTAAGACGTCCCGTTTTGACTAAACTTTTCTTTTTCTTTTCTTTGGTTTTAAAATAACTGGGTAAGTAAAGGGATTCGTAAAAAAAAATATTTTCAATATTACGAAACGTTTCACGTGCTATATTTATAAACCTTTGTACTGAGAATCGTCTGTATTATATTTAACTCTATGTAGTAAACTTATAAATTCACAGTAAACAACATAATAAAATACATTGTCCATTACGCGCTCCATACGGAACCGCACGCGGCTGTTCTATCAATTTAGGTTTTCTATCAATTTACATGAAACATTTTTATAGTACCATAAAGATATTAAAACGTATGAGTTATTTATTAGCGATATACGAGTATTAAATATTGAATTGCTATTTTCGTTTATACAAATAACAATTACAATAATTCATAATATTGTTCCACATACGTATGTATTTATTGGCCACACACATTGCTTATTGTCAACAGTTCTCCATGAAAATATGTATAATTTCTATAAATGATAATGTCAATATTTTGATTATATATTTTATATTGCATAATAAAGAGTCATTTATTTTAATTTATTCACTTGTAGTTTATGTGTAATATTAGAAATTTACGATTTATCAATAGCAAGTATTAAACTAGTAGTCAACCCGCTACGTTGCAGGCGAAAGTCTGATAGTTTTTACATTTATCAAATAGCTCCCACTATAGCGGCTCATATTTTTTATTTTAGAATGAATTTGTTTTATTTGAAAAACTTTCGTAAAACATAAATTTACTTAACTCGTGAATCATAATTTTCATTAGTGAAGTCTCAATAGTAATTTTTATAGTAATTTTCGAATTAATGAGCAGCTTTTTGACTCACGTGAAGATTTGGAGCCGAAATGCGGTATTAAGTAAAATAGTATTAATGGACTCGTCGGACATAACTATTTAGCAATGATAATAATTTCAGTTAATAGTATTATTATTATATTTTAAATGATTGTCATAATAAAGAAAATACCACACACGGCTTTAAAGTATAAATTATTAAAATTTAAAACCCATAAAATAAACATAATGTGTGAAAACTAAAGGAAACTTAAAGTTACGAGGTACTGTGCTGTCAATATCACGTTAAAGTTGCATACTTACAATAAATTTATAAGCAACATAAAGCTTTTTATAAATTGACGTGTCTTTGATATCTTTATATGCAGCAATTTAATTTCAAGTTGGTTCAATAGGAAAAAAATAATTTTTCAATTAAGAATTTCCAATTTGAATTTGAAACAAATGCCGAATTCAATCACATTTACCAATATTTAAAAAATAATCTACGCATCGAAATACATTTCAAGATAACTATTAGATTTTTTTTAATTGCCACTAGAAATAACTTTTAAACCACAGATAATTTTTAAAAAATAGTATTAATATTCAATCATTGTATCGAAACGGACTATACCATAGTAAGTAAGCCGATCTTTAATTTTGTTCATTATTTTCCGTTATACTTTTTTTATAGATAGGTCAACATTTCACGTCATAGACTTCTATGTTATAATATTAATTAAAATAAATTTAAAACTTATAATATATGACGTTTGATTAAAATTATATTATCTAAAAAATAAATAAAAACAAAACTGTCATTCTCAGTCCATTCCCCTTTACAAAAGCTCATTTTAATCTAGAGTAATTTCCGATCTCAATAATAATTGTACGGTACTAGGCAAGATTAATCATCGCTCTATTTCGTAGCTAATTCATGTAGGCGCGCCGGTGGACGACTATGGATAACATATCCATACTTTGCAAAGACTAGCGACCATTATAAATGCCACGATGACTCAATCTGATCAAAACTATCCTCTATTTGAGTTCACAATTCACTAATAAATTAAAACCCACTGTCCACTCCGGGAGTTGACCTATAGCTACGCGAAAAGAGTTACAATAATAAAATGTAGGCGCGTTAAAATGCTACGGTTCAATGTGTAGTGGCCTTAATCAATTAAGCGACCTTTATTTGAAAAATCGCTTGTCAAATTAACTAAAACGACCATCGAACGCTAATGGATTAGACATTGTATGTAATTGATTTGTTCATAATGATTGAATAATACGATTTCCTGTAATTCACAAATAAATAACAAATGGCATTTAGTACAAAAAGTTGCAGATTAGGTGCTTCTGTTTATTATGTACCATAGACACAATCTTTGTTATACATATTTGTCACATTATAGTTTTCATTTTAATTAAACAATAAACAAAAATATATGTACCTACTAACTAAGAATGACAAATCTCACAGCGATGGCAATGGCTGTAAAACGAAAGAATAAGCCGCAAACGGTCTTTTAAATTGCTTGAATATAACCGTTTTGTCAAAAGTTGAAATCAGTTTACAAATAAACTAATAGTTGCTCTTTTTTGCTAGTTTTTTATCGCACGTTTGTCTATTATTATTCGTGTGGAATAATTTATTATAATAAAGAAAACCTTGTTTGCTAATTTAATCAGACGTCCATGACGACAGAATTTGTGTAACTGGCACCTAATCTAGATCGCCCACGATCTGTCCGCCCTTCATAAACAATTCAACCTTCAATATAAATTTGCAAACATACCCAACTTTTTATTGATATAGATGAAGACGTATAAAGAGTGCGTAGTTCTTAGAAATAGATAGACGGTCGTGATTTGTTATTATTAAAAATAAAAGACTGCTAAATGTCTCTATTATTTCTTCAAATAAATCCTAAGCAAATTAATAATGACACTTCATCATAATAACGTGATTAAACAAAATATATTATGAATTAAATATATACTACATAAATTATATGAAAAGTAGCTGAGCTATAAAATAAATCTAACTAGAAAACAGCTTAAGGCGCCGCTGTTAACACTGATCTATTCACAATGGAGTTTATTATTAATGTCGCATCTCCAATAAAACAATGTAAGCATATCAATTGTAAAATGCATAAAATGATACAGATTAAAGTGCATATGTCGTATAATAAATTAGATTATAAAAATATTACATCCGACATTTATAGTTGTCAATCTATTCATTTTACTACTGTTTAATATCATTAACGTATGTTCCTAACCTCAAATAGTTGTGTCTATTTTATAGATGTTGTGGCCCTTTAAATACAAAGGGTAATAAAGGGCAATAAAATGCGTTAATTTTTTAAGATAATAAATTGAAAGTCAAACTGATTTATGATTTGAGCATTTAAAACGTAATATTATTATCGTATCGTATTGATTGTTTATAGCAGAGTTTCCCAACCTTTTGTAGGCCACCACTCTTTTACCGAAAAAAAAACAACAAATAATTATAATTTCTCTATGCTCTCTTGAATAACTCCCCACAGGGCTTCCAAGGAGACGACAACGCTTGTGTTGGGAATCAGTAATTTATAGTTTTTTTTTATTTTTGAAAAATAATACCTATTATATTAAAAGATAACTACTTACATAACTGTAACATAAACAACATAAGACTCTCGCAGCCACATTTTGATATTTAGCACAATTTAATTCACACTATTCTTTTAGCAAAAACATAAAACTTCACAATTTAGTCCCACAAGTTCTCAATTAATAAACGGTTGATTGAACTGTTACGGCTACAGTTTGTTTCGCACAGAATTGTTAGAACATCCATGTTTTCTTCCTCTTTTCATGTAACACCGTCACGAGTCATTTTCCTTTCAATACTAACAATATCTGAATCTTATATCTTGATCATTTAATTCCAATTGATTGACCTGTCGACAAAGAAAAAGAAATACATAAAAAATATGCTGATACTATGTAAATATGCCTATGTTAATAATAGATAGGTAGTAAAAGTTTTAAAACATCAATAAAAATCAGTCATTACCCATATAGAAACAAAATTTCATTTCAAGTAACCCTATTGTATATTTTGCTTAAGTTAGATAAAACATAAAAATACATCGACAGCCCTATACACAGAAATCGTGCTATTCACAACGACGCGTGCCACGATCAAACTCGATCCAAAAATAAAAGACCGACAACCGCCAATGATCGATCAAATTCTGACGTAAAACAAATAAGTCAGTCAATAAAACCGGCGGCTCTTCAAGTGGTGAGATCGGCTTCCCACACAATCCTCTCGATCCTCGGCTTATCTGCCTGCATCAACGAATAAAGACTTCATTCTTTTTAAGCCTTAAGTGATGTAAGTTCCATTTAATAGGTTATTTTGCACAAATTCAATTCAATTTAATTTTGCAAATTATATTGACAGATTTTTTAGATATTGTTATTGAAAAATTGATAAATACAAAAATAATTGAACATAGTTATGACCGGGGACTGTCCTCAGTGACTGACACTAACTGACAACCATACCATGTCGTTAATGGACGAATGAACACGGAGGATATTCTTGGCGCGGATCAAAAGTTTGTCGCGACTTTTATGTGAGATTTGGTAAATATAACATTATATTATTACTTTATCAGATCTATTACGAAAGATTGACACCCTAGGGATTATAATTCTAAATGCGACGGCGAATCGGAATTTTTATTTTAGGAGAAAATTACTCAGATTTCTTTATTTAGTTACTTATTACTTATTAATAAAAATAAATTCTTAACGTTCATCTCAATATATAATACATATTCTTAAACAATAACAAAACAATGTTCATCTTCTGAACTAGATATTCGCTCTAATACAAATCTTTGTTACTGACGTTTCAATTTGTATATTGACACGTTTTTAATATCTTTGGATTATTTATGTGTTAGGCAGATCAGAAATTGCTTCTTTTGCGCTATTAATATTATATATCTATCTATACACAACATGCAGGAGCTATTCCTCAACAAAATACAACTGTCGAGTACTACCAATCAAAATCCGTCTAATGAAATGCAATTTAAAAATTTGTAAACTCAAATAAATACACAGTTTTAATAAATAAGTTCACCCTAAAGAAACCTGCTAAAGTATGTCAAATTAGTTTGTTCTAACGCATCGGATGTAACGCAGCTGAATCAATAACACATACATACTTATGGACTAATTTAACAACATGCACTTAACAAAGGATACTATGTTTTGTTTCTATTATAATAAAAATGTTTTAAAATATACTGCAACATCTTTTTCACGTTTATTAATCCAGTAACATTGAAACAATGAGGCTGTAGTGTTAGATAGAACTTGCATATTCAAAGACAGACACAAATATGTAATTAACCGTGAAGTGTTAACCATATGTAAGACGTTAGTCCGATATTATTGCTAACAGTTCAGCGTACGAGCTTTACAATTTACATTATCACGGAACTATAATAATACTAAAAAATAGATGAATCGACATTCAATATAAAACGGATTCTTATAGTTCTCAACATAATAACATAAATAACGAAAATAAACTTATTTTCTTCGATTAATTTATTCGCCACGATTGCAAACTTTCGTAAAGTCGAATTAAAATGATTGAAATAAAGACGCTGGTAAGCGTATAGTCTTAATAAATTAGGTGATTCATTTTATTTCACATTAATTTATTATGTTTCTGAATACTCTATGCGCAACAACTAAAAATGGGTCCGAAGAATCACGTGAATATAAGATTTAAACATTAGTATCTGGTTAAAATTTATCATGCAATTCTATACAATTATATGTATCATGTTTTCGTAACAGCAATCGCACACGTAAACAATTTGCGTATAAAATTACGTTTAAAGACTTTGTCCCGATTTTAGATCAATATGACGTCACTGATTCTGGGAATCGAATATAAAGTGTATGCAATCTAATAGTTCATTGAGAAACAACTCAACTATAAGTCAATGCTTCGGCATTACATTAAAGGCTACGATAAATATAAAATTGGGTTATCGTAATAGTGGTTTAATTAACGTAAGAGTTAGGGTTGTCTCGTCTACGATTTGCAACGTATTCTTTTGTGATTTGAAACCAATAAAAAATCAGCACTTTCCAAGAAAATCGCTTTAGCTTGAAAAATACAAAATACATTTCATAATATTTTAACATCTATTGTGAATTATTTCTGAAAAGGTTTACGTGTTTCTATATAAATTACGTCAGTAATAAAATTAAAAATATTTTTTTGCGAAGGTAGAGAATTATTTAATATATATAGCATGACTGTTACAATTATTTTGTCCCTCTCATTTGAACGGGATATGAAAAAGACAAAAACAAAATGAAGCATAAAATTTCAGTAACATTTGAATATTAACTGTTATGTGCAAAATAATTATAATAGGTGCAAAATGTGTTAGAAATAAATTATTACAATGTTTATTTATGTTCTAACTCATTATGTTCCTATTTACATAAATTTGTCATAACATTGGAGAAGAGTGCTAATGTTTTATACAAACATGTAGATAGAGTGCAAATAATTTAACATTGCGCAGTTTTATGTTTGCTAACATTTGTGATAAATAAAGAGGAGCTTTTATAGACTTTACGGTTTCTAAAACCGTTTTCTTTTATAAGGTTATAAAAGTTGTACATTGATACGTTACGTACGATTTATTAATTAAACTTTAAATAATCTATTAACGTATCGTAATCTTAGCAAAACTGGTGTAAAACTTTCTAAACGTTGGGGAAAAATATACATGATCGTAAGCCGCAAAAAGCAATTTAAATAACTTAAATCATATTCCAGAATAACCTACATTATCAATTTGCATGCTGAATCAATAACTTTCATATAAATATCATTTGTCTCAAAATCCAATTGTAAACTTAAAGGAACGCACAACGGTAAAGATGAAACGTCTTCATTAAAATTGTACTTAATAGAGTTTTTTCTCGATTATTCCTTGTAAGCGTGTTGACAGACAGACAGGCCAATTACTGTCAGCGGTGACAGTGTAGTGCACTCGTCATGGAACTGGCTACTGAGGGCCACACATATTGTTAACATTGTATTTAAAATATAATCATTTTATTAATGTTAATGATTTATTGATATCAATATTGAATGTTGTTATCGGTAATTAACTTTCTTTTTTTAAAAACTTTTATGTAATGAAACAAACCAATGTATAGATTTTTAAAGATGCCTAACTTGCTAATAATTTTTTGGTGAAAATAAAATAATCATCATTTTTATAATTATTTCAGACTCAAAAATTTTTGTTATCTTGCACTGTAAATTTGTTTAATATTAAGATCCTCGCTTTTATAATATTCTAGATCAGAGGTTCCCAACATTTTCTAGACGACTGGGGCAGTAGGCAACAAAAAATATTCTCAAATCCACCATTCAACAAATTCTTTGAACTAACACTTTTTTTATATACAAAAACTTTCATAATTTTAACTTCTTTTGACTGTTTGCTGCTGAGTAAGTAACGCGCCCCCCATGAAAGTTCCAGTGCATTCGTTGGGGATTTATGTTCTAGATAAATCGAGATACATTTTAATCATATACATACCTACATGTACGTTAATCTTCATTTAATTTACAGTTTGCGTTTTGCCATTAAATCTAAATATACACAATAATAATAATAGACCTAATTATATAAAGGAATCTAGACTATCTAAATGTGCTTTCTGCCTATTCCTATTTGAATTCTTATACATATTCAGAATGTTTATTTTTACAATACAAAATCTTATTCAAGTATCTGTGTATTAGATTCCCATAGGAAACATTAATCATAGATCTATGACGCAAATAAACAAAATAGCGCCCAAATAGTAGAGAAAGAGTCGTAAAAAATCTGAACCTAATTAAGTATTCGAATAGAAATTCAGCATTGACACTGATTAGTGAATAATTATCAGTGTGGCCTATTATTTTAAATTTAGTCGTCACGTTCATTCATATATTATATTGTTGATTTACAATAAGCATGTGTTTTTCCTATATACGACCTTTTAAACGTTAGGCTCTGCTATTGATGTTCAAAATATTGAAAATAAAAAAAAAGATACAACAAAGCGAATACCACGTTTACTACAGAGAAATATTTGCAAGAAGCCGTCGTCGCCTCCGCTTTACCGCCTTCAGGAGGAATATACACGGCCCAAGTCTATAATGTCATTGAAACAAAAACAAAGCTTAAATTAGATTTAAAATGACCCTCTGGTGTAGAAATTTCCGCATTCATTAGACGGAATTAAAAACGTAACTAAAAACTGTTTATCGGAATATCATCGTAACTCTATGACGGATGACCTAAATAACAAACTATTAAAAATCACACGCGAACGAACTTGCTAAACTATCCTACCGATTACATTATCATAAAGCCATATTAGTCATAGAAGTATTATTTAATTCCTATTATAGTTTTTAAGTATATTTTAAAAGTAATTTTAAATGTCTTTATTCTGCCTATTACATTCATCAATGTAAAAATAAATAAACTATACTTCTTTGATTTTTTACAAAATTATTCAGTTCCTTCAAAGTTTCGAAAGTTTGTTTTTTTTTCTTACCTATTTTGAGTAAATACCAAATTATACATTCTTGCTCTTCTAAGCTAATATTACTACTATATTACAATAATATTAATATAATAATAATAATATAAGACACAACATATAATAATGAAAGTTTTTTCACCATGATATGTAAAAAAATACATCAATAAAAAACAAAATCTATGGTGTTTTAACAGTTAGGATGAGATTCGTAATTTGCATGATAATCGATTTGTTACCATATAATTTATTTCTGTTACAAAATTTTACACAAAAATTCTTAACATTAATATTTATTATTATGTGTAATATACTTTTAAAGCATACATTTAATAAACAAATTACTTATGTATTTAAATTAATTGTTTTATTTTTTTAGAGCTCGTAAAGTCGTTGACCTTTAAACTATATGTATTAATGTGTAAAACGTATCGTAACATATTTAACTATTTAATATAATTAATAAGGTAATGGTCCTTATTTTATCTTATCATTGACGAAAATTTTTTGAGATGAGTAGGGCAGTGTGTTTACAATAATAAACAATATTATCTCAACCAATATCATAAAGGGAAATAATTTATTATACCATGATTGTGTTTATTCACAGTTTTGGAAACTTTTGATTTTCATTACATTAGTTTTGTAAAATTGCCTATAAAAAGACATACTAACCTTAAATCGCGATCAACACAAAAGAAATATCATAATACATTCATTCACAGAAAACACACAGAAGAAGAAAATCTCAAAACAATTATTACAACTGTTATTTTTTTGTTATAACAAAAGTTTTTTTTAGTAATTAAGGGCACGTGTGTAAGCGAACATCGCGACAAATATGCCGGCCGGCTGTGCGTTCGCCGGACTGTCCTCGAGCACGTCTATTCATTGACTGTGCAACACTGTACCTTAGCCTAGTACAGTAATGTACTTCACGGTGTATAAACTACGCACGCATTGTACGTACATAATGCCCTATTTTTTTTCGTATAAAATTGGGATCGGTGTCAACTGAACTAGAAGTTGATGCTTCCCATTTCCCTCACATCAGTCAATGTCGCAACTAATTTCCTGAGATGAACGTCTTAAATTATAAATTATAAATCTTTATCTGAATGATGTTTATTTTCTAAATTCACTTTATATATTTAATTTAAAAAATTATTATAACCTAACAAACGTATAATTGGCGATGACTTTCGAAACA
Source organism: Tineola bisselliella (assembly GCA_028551675.1). NCBI lineage: Eukaryota > Metazoa > Arthropoda > Insecta > Lepidoptera > Tineidae > Tineola > Tineola bisselliella. The sequence continues at coordinate 465,546 of JAPWLS010001443.1, read as the reverse complement.
AATCAGATTATACGCGATAATAAGCCACATAAAATATTTTAGATTTGTTAAAACATGTAGGCGAATAACCTTCGACATCACATTGTTTATAGTAAGACAATAAATTTAAATAAAAGACAAACATTATTTGAATATTTTAGATTTTTGTGGCTCACTATCGCGTTCACTCTCTATTATTTTAATCCATTAATTAGAGGATTAAATTAGAAGAATTATGGGATTAAAATAATAGGAAGTGAACGCGATAGTGAGCCACAAAAATGTAAACTATTTAAAAAACAAACAAACTGGTCATCTAGATATTTAAAATATCAATAGAAAATTGACAAAGTATTGAGAACAATTAAAAATAATTTTAATTAATGAACTGACACTTTGTAGACTTATGTTTTCACACTTAAAACATCTTATTAAAACATTCTATAAGGAATTTATCATGAGTTTCTGACATAATTTAACTAAACGATAAGAAAGTTGCTATCTCAAAGGAAACCTATTGAAGGCAATAAATTCCTAGTGTTATATTTAAAACGGTAGTTACTCGTGGTTACAAAATCATTTAAACACATTTCCTAAACTTTTTATAGAACAGAAAAGAAAAAATGTTTCAAACGTCCGTTTTCATAACCCGCAAAACAATTTTGATTAATAGCCAGCCTTGTTTACACTACGCTCTTTGCCCTAGATGACGTTAACAATAATATTTTTCAGAAGCTATTCGCAACGTATTATTAAACCGATGATTTGCAAAGACTTGAGAGGGCACATAGCAACAATCCTATGACAAAGATCTAAGAGTCCGACGATTGCTAGCGCCGCACATCTTCATAATCTGAACAGTAAATATATACAGAGGCAGCAATTGTTTTAAATAATAATAATCCCAATATTATACTAACACTAAGTTGACACTTAACCCGATGTCCAATTAAAGTACGACGTACAGTCACAGTCACTATACCGACCTCATAAGACTGGTTATATAATAAATCTGTTAGAATATGCAACTATAGTATTTATAAATCAAGGCTCTGACTTCTAAAGTAAAATGCAAAAACATTAAGACTAGGTTATCTTATATCCCTTTATTATGATTTGTGATAAGAAGCAGAGATAACCTTTACAAAACACACGGAAATCATGAGTTCTTTTAGAACCTACTTACTTTAACTAATATTGAATTATATTTGAAGTCATCTCTACTCATTTCTTAATCATAAAATATAAAGTGAGAAAGGAATGAGCACTAATTGTTATTAACAAGGATAACTCGAACAATAAAACATTAATGTTTGCAATCATGAAGTTCTTATTTGTAACCCAATGTAACAACTTAATTAATAAGTGCATATTATAGAATACGTAAAGGTTGCGAAACCACGATCAAAATAAAAAAGTAAACCCGCGTTCTTTTTTCTTTCTTCAAGTCTTTTAAATTAGCTAAATAGTCACTATTAAATGAGACAGTTTTTTTCTATCACATATTTGCTCATTTTTATTAAAATAAAATTGTTAAATAAGTACAACAAACAAGTGATGTAAATTATATATGGGACATAGATTATTTGAATTTGAATGAATAGTCATAAACGCCTTAATAATGTATATACACGTTTTCTACTAGACTTATGCCCTAAATATAAAGACATTGTTTGTTTTTTAAGAGAAAATATAACTAAATTGCATCGATATCTGTCGAGAATTAATGGAATCTTGGATATATTTAGGTACGTCCGCTCCAATATCGGTATTGCATTAAAAATAAATTTACAAAATACAATAATAAACATTAAAAGATATAACTGTCACGTTTTATTTTCTACACGAGTTAGAATAACTTTATTAAACGTAGCTTACCAATAACTTTTCATGGTTTAATTCTATTGTCTGCGCCCGCGGCATGTCGTGTGCATTGTGCATTGTGTCCTCAGAGGAAATGCTATGAAATGTTTTCATATTTTATGATGCTCTTTCTATAATATTTAGTTCATAATATCAATTTTATTATGATACATATTTTTAAGAGCAAACATCGATAGATCCTACATATTTACATCGTTTAGTAATTTTTTTAAATTATAATTATCAATTACATTTCGACTTTCTGAAGGTTCCATCTACTATATATCCTTTATAAAAATTTAAATAAATGGACTAATTCAGATTTATAAAAACAAAAAGCTACTTGCGCATTTATTAGTAGTAAGCATAGACTGAGTTTAAGGAAGTCATAGTAATAATTGTAAATATCCAGTTGATAGAAGCCGCTTCAGTACAATAGTTGCACTGATATTAAAGCCAATGAAAGTCATATTTCATTCATTTAAAACTTAAACAAACAAATCAGTAAGCGAAATGAGATCATTATGTTATAATTGGCAATTTATTTGGTGTTATATGTTGTCATTCGTGGGCGGTCTGATTTCTTAAACAATTTATGTTGTCGGCTTCTTTGCGGCGGCATGTCGGCGACTACCGACACTAACCAAATCAGAGATAATGTGAATAATAGCTTTAGATAAATTATGTTATCTAGTGTGGACTATTTGAGATGGTGATCTGTAAACATGTTTATATCAAATAAATTGATAATAAAATTTACTTTATTAAGATTTATTCTTTTTATATGATGACATTTAACACTAATATGATTAGGTACAAATAAAACAAAGAAAGCATGTACTAAGAATAAAACAGTTTCAACCTTAGCATTGTTCGATCATTTATTTTACCAGTGTAGTGTAAGTATCTACTTTTTAAAAAACTTAAATGAAAATAAAGTCATAAAATACATAATGTTTGTTATTAGAAAAGTAAGTCAAATCAGCTGGGAAGTGTGAAAGATTGATTTAGATTACGGTGCAAGTGCACGTTGCATTTACTTCAATGAACCCGCCTGAGGACCAGTTTATCAAGGCAGTCAACCTAGACAGCTGATGGTGTCTTTGACCGGATAAATTCAGGACTAAAGCACCTATTACGTCAAATGCCTTCCTTTTAAAACTAGAACGATTAGACGAGAGCCATCCCGTAGTTTATAGTTATTAAAAATAAAAATAAAGCTAATTTCATTAAAAATAGTGATATGTCTGCCAGAAATACTCGCAGCTCAAATAAGCTGCACACTCCTAATTTCCGTCTTCGTAAAACGAGTCGTTGTTTCATGGGGGTTGACATAAAGTCATATAATAAGCTGCCCGATGATATTAGTAGCCTCCCTCTTTGTCAGTTCAAGAAAATCGTAAAAAGCAAACTTATTCAAAAATCATATTACACGTTAGATGAATATCTTACTGATAAAAAAGCTTGGACATAATCTATGGCATATACCCTTAGGTATATAATATATAGGATGACATAAATATATAAATAGGATGACAATGCCCCTATACAGCAGCTATTCTTCTACATCATAGTAGATTTATTATATATTATTATGACATTAGTATGTAAGTGGACAATGCCTCTATACAGCAGCTAAATCAAATTGATAATTATTGAATTAATAAATTTATTTCATTTATATTTGTATATCTATTGACGAGTAAAAGCGCTCTATTGGAGCCCATTTGCTAAAAGTAAATAAATAAAAAAAAAAAAAAATATTTATCTTAGAAATTTAGTATTTGGATTTTTTTTATGTTTAAAAATAATAATAATAACCACACATACTGTGAGAAATCATACATGCGTTTCGATAGATAGTTGCATTCGAATTTATTTTTAAAATTGGTCTTTATTCGTTATTGTTGGTTTACGAAAATATTTTTAAGCCATAATTCAAAGTTAGAAAAAAAACAACATTATGACTTAAAAATTAAAGCCCAACAAAAAACACAAATGATTTATTACTGAATATCAAGTAGGTTGTTAACAATAAAAAATATATTTGAATTATAATTGAACCAAAATAAAACACAATATAAATTTCCCCTTCACACAATTAGATCATTGCAACATGTGATATAAATAATTTTCTACTAATAGAATAATAACATGTTTCTAAATATTGCTTAATTGATGGAAAGAAAACGTTTGAAAAAGGAATATCGGGTAAATAGATTCATTTAACAGCTTATTCAATACAGTAAAAGCATCATATTGAGTTATTCTACAATGTTTTAACAAGACTTGTGAAACGTTTCCAAGCGCTGTTTAAGAAAACTATATTTTATTTCATTTTATTCATATTCGTCGATCTGAATTTGGATAAGAGTCGCCTCGAGGGGTCTTCTGACTTACCTTCGCAACTGCTGTACATAGAATTCAAACCTATTCAAAATCAATCAATATCAACAGCCTCACGGCATTTCAAATCAAATCTATCAGCAATATATTTATCCATTATACGATCTCATATCACATATTAAATCAATTTATAGCAAGCATTTGAAACCTTCAATTGTTTTACAAGAAATATAAATGACTTGCAATGTGATACCCGTAATTATAGATCTATGTAACTATACCTTGTATGTATTTGAATTGATTTTTATAACAACCACTGCAGTGCAATTAGTGGCTAGCACGTCAGTTAGTCGTTATCGGTTTCCCAGTTTAAGGGCATGCCATTGTTTGTATATTGTATATAGGTATATTCGACGGCCTTTGTGGCCCAGTAGTAAGTTCGTGCCAAAATTTCTCGGTATCCCCTATTATACCCTTCTAACAAAATTTCGACAATTTAGTTTAGCAAGTAAATGTGCCACAGAGTTTTATGTCTATCTAGGAAATACGTATCAACATTTTAGCATCAACATTGTTCAATGTTTCACGCCTTGTATTAAACCCAAGTATATGTAGAGGCGACGACATGCGACAGGACAATGCGAGTAACACTGTAGATATTGATCTTATACGTCTATACAGATTGTAATCGATATGGATAACACATATCTCACTTCATTAGCATGGAGTGTTATTTAAGAGATGCTGTTAATAACGCTTTCATTCAGTACTTTAATTAAAATCATTTCACTTTGCAGGAAAGTAAGCCTGCACATATGAATGCTTTAAACAGAATGATTAATTTTAACATATTAGTTTAGATATAGATATGTCAGCTGACATTGTTTTTTTATTCTTTTTTATTACAAATGTTTGGCATTAGATTTATTAGAAAATGATGTCTAATAATTCTTTGAAGTCATAAAAATATGGTCAAGTTAGAAAAAGTAGAACTTTTTAAGCCGATTTAATTTACAGCTTAAATAAGAGACTTATTAGTTGAGAATATATTTTTTAATTACACATGTGAATAGTAGGTATTGTTGCCTTAGATTATTTGCGTACACGATTTTTTCTTTATCAAAAATAATTAAAAATAAATAAAACAAACGCTCTAGTAACCTATACAATCAAAATTGTAGTTTATTTATATTGATATAATCGGTATTGTCTATTTATGATATGTAACGACACTCAAACTCATACTAAGTTCGAGAAAAGAAATGACGAAAGACAATATTCTACAACTCAATAAACAATAGTAAAAAGTTATTAACTATACTAACTGCATTCACGGGAAGAAACGAAGCATAACTCATTCGATTAAACTGGAACGCCTTACGCCTGCGGGCCTTTTTAATTGTAACCGTATGGCATTACTCCTGAGGAACCATTCCGATGGTCCTAAGTATTTAAGTAAGTATTAATCTCATTTTAATATGACTAATTGTCACATTAATTGAGTCAAGTAGATCGAGATAAAGACGTGGGTGTTGATTTAAAAGGGTAACATTTCTGAACGTAATTGGATGTGTGAAGAAAACTAGTTTATTGACATAATTCTTTTTTAACTTCATTACTTATTATAAGTTACATAAATAGTATAACTGATTATAAAATAAAGAAATATTATATCAAGTTTCGCGTTTCGTGAAATTTAACATTCATAAAATTGTATTTAAAACAATTCTGTCTGTCTACACAACACACTTATTATTCAGTTTACTCAATGATTAATAACTACCATTAACTATTTGACAAATGTTTAACACAATAAGCAGAGAAACATATTAATAAAACCCTAAATTGTCTAAATAGTCATGTCACTATTCCCCCTTTTTTTAACATCAGCATTATTAAATTGGCGTCATAAATCGACTGGTTTTTTTATCGTTACCCTTTTGTGATCTCAATTTGTGGTCCCATTATTTTGATATATTTAATGTTGCCACTTTTTAATTTTGTAATTGGACTTTATGTGACAACGTAAGGTTAATAACTGATAGAAACAAAAATAAATTCATCTAATTTAAATAAAAGTGGCAACCATAGTTAAAATGTTCATTAAGTTCATAAATTCTTGTATTTTCTCCTATAAGAAAGAATAACACACAAATTAAGTTTATTACTGCCATCTACTGTTAAGTAGATAAACTACATTTAAAAATTGCAACACATGGCGACATCTACCAATGAGTAGTTATATCATATTCATGGCATTCACATGGTATATAGATACATGTTGTATTTATATATATATATATTTATAAGCACTTAAGTATAATATTTAAATAATTTAACCATAGACAAATACTAAAATAAATAATGAATATAAAATAATTTCTTTAAATTATGTTATTTTTGAACTGATATATTGTTGTCAAAAATGTAAAAACATCAATTTGACATATTAACTGTCAAATTTCTTGGTGTATTTTTGTTCTTGTAATTACGAAATATCAATAAATCCCAGTGATAAAACTATGGTTATAACGAGGTAACGTTTGCTTGTATTAAACTTTACCTTTCATTATTTATTAACTCTTACAATCAAGTCAACAATGAATAACATGGCTCTTTATATTACTAAAGGTTATTTTCTACGTCATGGTGGGTTTTTGAATATTTTATCAAAATATGCGCCTTATATCTACTGTGTACGTCCAAACTACGCCACTACTCTAGATACCATTGCAGATAATATGATAAAATCGCATGTGGATGCTAAATCGGAGGCCACATCATTATTCAGTTGCTTTAACAGTAATGAGACATTGGCTAATGATGATTTGAAACTTTTACATCAAATGCCACCAGAACGCATTGATGCAATTGTTATGGATACACTAAGAACAAAGAACGATAAAAAGTTAGAGCATTTAATAAGGAAATGTTTATCTACAAGAAAGAAGATAAGCCATTCTGTTATATTTAAGTTATTCCAGTCTTATAGTTTTTCTGGAAATGTTAGTATGATAATGTTGTTACAAGACTATTGTTCAAAAATAGATCCTAAATCTTTTTTACGATATGGTGAATATCTTCATTATGTGGCCAGAGCTCAATGCTTTAAAGGAAACTCCGACCAGGGCTTAACATTGTTAAAATGTTGTTATGAAAAATATGACAATTTAAGGAGTTTATATAGATTAATCTTGAGAGATTTAATCACAGATTCTGTGCAGAATAGATCGGAAGCATCTCTAGTCGTATTTAAGAGGCATATATTGTACTACAGTGAAATATGGAATGATCAGTATCCTATTTTATGTTTTTGGCATATATGTTGGGCTAGTACTTGGTTTTCAGATCAGATGTTAGCCAATGAATTGTTAGATAGCTGTGTTCCGCTTCAGAAAATTGTACAAGATAGGTAAGATTATATGCTGAATTAATTTACCACTGTTATGCTGATGCATTTCCCGGGGTCATATGGGAACATGTTTTAACCAAACTAAGAGTTGTTTGACTTCTTATTACACAAGTTTCACTGTGTCTACATCAAATGCAAAACTTAAACCACATTTTTTTGTCATAATCACTAGACATACATATACCAAAACAATATAAATGCTTATTATACTGTACATAATACTAAATAGTAGATCCACTAAGTAACCTTATAATGCATACTTCTAGATTTAAATTTATTAAGTTAAGAACTAGGAAATATAATAAATGATAAATCTGTACATTTCCAGGGCGGCAGCGTTTTCTATAAATATATTAAGAAATGAATTTAACGATGATGCTGTAACAAGATTATTGCAGACCTTACTGAAGTATAAAATGATAGTAGAATATGCTAAAGTATTACAAATTCTATTTGGTTATAAATGTAAGTGTTACACTTTATTCTAGAAGGAAGCATTTCTAACATGGGGCCTGTTATAGAATAAATATTTACTCGGTTTTTTTAAATTGGATTTCATGCCTTGAATCAAAGCTTATAAAGTAAGCTCTGTGTAGGAATCTATCTACATACAGGTCATGAAATAAATATATTTAATAAATAACTAATGATGGTCATTCATGGGTGATTTAGATGACAATTTGATCTTTGATCTTGAGAAGGATCACAAATTTGATATAATTTTTTTTTCTTACATTTTCAGTAAATAATCGTGATTTACGCGGATGTAGAGAAATCTTACATCACTGCGAATCGCTTGGTATTAGTCTGCCTGCAAGCCAGCAAGGGAAATTTATAAATATGATAATTAATAAGGGCTCCACGCCTCAAAAAACAATTACAGCGCCTAATAACTTCAAACTCAAGTTTTAGTTTTAGTTTAGTTACCTGTGATTATTCACAAACTAATTTATAAGACTATGCAGTTTAGTTTTTGTATTTATTTTATTTTAGTCTGATGTTTTAAAAGCAATGCAGCAATTGTTTTCTTAACTGCATAGGGTACATCAAATAAGTTAAGTTTAAATTTTAAATTGATACAATGATAATACTGTATTTAGTGAGACTTTTTTTTCAAAATAATAGGGTAATTGGAGATGAGTCAATATTTTTTTATTTATTAAATAATACGATATAATTATTTATGACACTTTCTGAATAAACATTCTACAAACAAAGGATAAAAAATATCAATTTAATAAAAGTTTTAATGTATATTAGATACAGTCAGTATCAAAGCTATAAGAAAATACAAAATTTAAAAAAAAACTTTGATTCATTTTAAAGATGCTGTTTGTCCTAATATTGACGCTGATTTATTTTAAAACTTGTGCTTCCAAAATTCAGCTGTCTATTGTAATAAAATATATTAGCAAATCATAGTACATTCTTACTGCTGATTCTTTGTGCACTGTTGCAATTCTGCATTTAGTAACTAAAGATTTCTTTACTGCATGATGTCTTTTATTAGGAGTGCAATGAAGGAAATAGTTCCCTAGCATTTAAAGTGTTGATATTTTAAATTATAATTGCTTATATTTGTATGCCTTTACAATTACAATAATGTTTGTATTTTTATCATGGTGCTAAGAATTAAAGTTGTTTTTTTTTGTATAAAAGCAATATTTAATAAATTATGGAACAAAAAAAACTATCAATAAAATGTTATATCAATACCTAAATGAATTTAAGACTGACCCAGTTCGTACTGAAATGTAAATATAAATAAGACATTTCCTTTTGTACAAAACACAGATCTGGGGGCTTATCACGAATTTAGTCTGGCTGTCGAATCGAGCTGTCACAAGTAAAACGGATCCGTTAGCAATCGGGATCATGAATTTTTACTAGCGACTAACGAGCACCAGCAATATATCGAATGAACGAAAGACCGAGACGTTCGAAAATTAACAAAAAGTATCTAAAATATTGAGGTTGAGATGCAAACAATTTATAAAAGTACCTGCTGTATGCTTAAAACTTATTAAGCATCACAAAGTAAACGTTTTGTGAAATAAAAACTTTATTTATTTTTTATCATTATTCACTCGTGTTAATTTAAATCTATGTTTTGAACATTCTCTCTTTTGATACGTTAAACATAACCTTATTGGAATTTGCTAGATAGGGCCGGTTTTTGGTTAATAAACAAAAATGAAGACGATCCCCAGCCAGTTTGAAATCATGGTTGATTTTATGGAAAAGTAAGTATAGTATTGACGTTTCAGAATGTTGATGATATACGCTACTTATTTATTTTTTATTGTTTTTTAGGAATGGCGATTTATCCAGGCCCTCTGGCGCAGCTCGCGGCCGCCAGTGGTGCCTAAGAAAGTGGGATGTTGAATAGCGATGGCACCGGCAATTGTGGAAGTGGACAGGTGGCGCAAAGTAAGTAGAACTGTGACTTAGTATTTTACTTTGTTAACTTTTTAATTGTAATTTAATGTAATGCCTGGGCACTTATTTGCATGTTTGGAAAAGGTCTGGAGTGACTTTAAAAGCCACGTAAAAAAGAAAAGATCCAGAATCGACCGGTCTGTGCATGCTACAGGTGGAGGGCCTGCATTAAAGATCTCAATGACAGACCTAGAACTCCGAGTTCTGTCTATCATTGGGGTACAGGTGGCAATAGGGATGAATATTCCTGAATCTGGTTTTAAGGTTTGCATGTCCACTCCGCATGGTTTATCACATATACTAAAATTAAATATATTAAACTAAATATATACTAAAATAATATAATTGAAGTGCTGTGTTATATAATAAAACATTGTGCTAAATGTTGTTATATCATACATATTTTTTTTAATTCAGGTGATAAATACTACTACTCTAGCATCTTCAACACAACTACCGACAGGATCACCACCTCCCCCTCCACCACCAGTATCACCACCTCCCTCTCCACCACCTCCTCCTCCATCGCCAGTGTCACCACCTCCTCCTTCACCTAGATACAATCCCAATAGTGCAACAGGCCAATTTCTCGAGGCTGATAGAGCAGAGAGATAAAGAGAGAGAGAGCGCGACCAGCACCATTTTAATATGCAAGAGAGAAAGTTGAAGGTGCAAGAAGCTTTGCAAATACAACGCGAGCTGCTGATTCTTCTTAGAGAAAGCGTGGTCGTCTTGATAGGTTACATAAATAAATAAATGTGGGGCTTTCTTTTATTAGCATATGACCGACCACATTCCACCTGATGTCAAGCTAGAGCGTGGTCCAGGAGTGAAGACAACTGTTACCACCTCCACCGTGCCGGCTCGAGGAGACGAATGTGCCCTGATATTCTCTATCTATTTTAATCTTGCATTATTATTTGACATCATTTATCCAAAAATGTTTATTTATTTTGTATAAACATTTTAACAAAACACCTTTTATTTAATTTTTAAATTATCATTCGCTCCAAATATGAACAGGAATTTTGATAGTCATCATCAGGCTGTTATAAATATTCCATGTGTTCCACATCCTTCTTTGAGGAGCATATATGGAAATGAGAACCATCTAGGCACCCCACAACTCCTGGCATTCCATCATTTTCATAAAATCTATAATGGTATTATAAAAATTATTAGTCTAAAATGTCTAAAAATATGCAGCATTAATTTTTTTTTTTTTGCTATTAGTATAGCTTAACAAAGAGTATCCTTACCTCAACGACAGTGATTGTAAAGCTGTTGTACTAATTGCGCCCTCAAAGATCGTCCTTCCACGAGCTCATCTTCCTCTACAGTCTCAATCAACTCGGACCTCACACTGTTGAAAGGCTCTAGGATAGTATGAGAGTCATCAGGGTCTGGGACATTATGCATGATTGCTATGTTATGTAGAATTGAGCAAGCTACAATAATTCTAGCACATTTTTCAGGCTTATAGTGCAAAGTACGGTCTTTACAAAGGCACCGCCACCTATTTTTTAACTGTCCAAATACATTTTCTATTACTACACGGGTCATCAAATGTATTGTGTTATAATGTGCTTCTGGTGAGCCATCAGCCACATGTCTTATTGGAGTCATAAGCCACGGTCTCTGTGGATATCCAGAATCGCCTAAAAAAACATAAAATTATATAGCTACCATTGATGATGTATATTTACAATTGTTTGTTCAAATTCATTACCCAATAACCAAACTATCTCATGATTTCTATGCATTTCCTGAATTGTTTCATTTAAGATACTATTTTGCCAAATGAAGGCATCATGAGTCGCCCCTCCATATTTAGGGTTAATATTTAAAATACGGCCATCACTATCACACACCTACAAAATAAAATTTATATCAATTTATACAGCTTAATAATAATAAATATAATACACAATAAGGTATGGAATTAAAATGAAAAACAAGAGTAATTTTTAAGATTCATTTTATTTTCAATAACATAAAAATGTTATGATTTTTTTTCATTATTTATACATTTTTAAATGAATTCATGTAAATCTGTTGTGTGTACGTCTCAACTGCTAATTTCACTTAAAAGTCAAAAAAATCTACCTATTTGTTTGGCTTCTGTAAGACTTAATTAACATTTTTTCACTTATTTCCAAATGCTGATCATCATTTTGTACGTTAGCACAAAACTTACTACTTCACAGGCCATTCTTTAACAATAATAATCATCAAAATATAGTGTAATAATTTACTCATTTAGATGGATCATACAAATCATTTTTGTTTTACAATGTGATATGCTAAACTTTTTTTTGTGATATATAATTAATTTTGTTTTTTTTATAACAATTTTTATTAAACAAATTGGACGATCTAAAAAATTAGTAAATGCATAAAAAAAGTGCTATGTTTTGGTCTTACAAAAATGTTCAATGATGATCCATCCGATAGCAATATTAACTACAATAAAACTAGCTAACTGGAATTGAAGGTCCCTTAAAAGTATGTATTAAAAATGTTAGAAGCGGTGATCAACTAGACAAAATCCTCACAATAAACACACACAAATAACACTGTGTGAATAATTGACCACGGCTTTTTACAATACTAATTTAATCGGTGTTCTGTAATTTGGCATCTTTTGTACTATTAACCCCACCAAATGCAACCCACAAACCGCATAACAAACAACATAATGTATACAAAGATTCGTAGCATTACGAGTGCCTAATAATACAAAAGATGTCCTTTATACTAATTCTAAAGAGGCTTCATATTAAATAGCATGAAGAAAAAGATGCGCAAAAATCACCTTTATTACAATAGTGATAGAATCGACAGGTTTACACGTCACTCTAAAGTTAAGAAATATTTATAAACTGTTAATTAAATTGTATTCACAGTAAAACATCTCTCAAATTCTATTAACTAAATAAATTTACTTGTTCCTTTTTATGGGAACTTAATTCCATTTAGAAAAAGACTTAACTTTTAATAACCGTTTTGTGACTATTTTTCAATATACTGTGACGTCATGAAAATTTTTATTTATTTAATAATAATTATAATTATTGTAAATTTAAAACTAATTGTTTCATTAAATCCGTAACGTCAAAGTATATTGATTTACAAATTTGTGAACTAACCAAACATTTGAAAATATGTGAATAAATAAAAACGCTCATCATGAACTTGGTGTTTCTTTGTGTGTATAATAAAAACAATATCATATAATATTTATTTATTTGTATTACTTAAGTATGGTATTAAAAATATGAAAGGCAGAGACAACAATACGATCATTTAAAATATTATTGTCATTTTTTGCTGTATTTAAACAGTTGTTGAAACATAAAATTAAGACGAGCGTAAACAATGTTTAATACAGTATGAATGAAATAATGATAAAAAACATTGTTGTTATTCTTTTTTTGTAAAATTGTCAAAACATCAATAGGTATATCAATTTCCAATTTGGTGTTTGCGTTTTGTTAAATCTAACATTTAATCGCGTGTATGTTGCCAGATATTTTGTTTTTTTTTATCATATACTTAGATGTAACATGATTCAGTGGGCCTAGAATGTGTTTCAACTATGAACATATGTAACTCTCAATTACGTTATAGTTTAAATAAGACCCACCTTATTTAAAGCTGGCAACAATAGTCACTGTGTTCCTCTTGCAAGTGTAGATGTGTAACCGTTTTTAATTTAGTAATACTATCGCTAAACTGGCCTTCTTATAAGTATCTGCCATGTCCTAATTATAACTAGTTAATATAATATGCTTAACTAAAACTTCTATTTACAAATAATACAGTTGCTTCTATGTATAAGAAAATTAAAATATATTTTTATCTCATTCTTCGATTCACATCAACTCAAAATAATTTAACAATGTTCATTTTTGCACTCACATTTTTACATATATTTGTAACTGACGCTTTACAATTTGAATTTGTTAATTTCATTATTAATTAAGTATATATCACCCAACAAGCGAGTAGATTCAGACTCGTACTAAGTCTGTTTAAAAATGCAAAAAATATGCGAAAATAATGAGAAGTTTTTTTACAATAGAGGCAATTGAACGTTATAGTTCATTCGCATTCAAAATAGGAACTATAATATTCATAATGCCTAAGCGAAGTGCTCGCCGAAATGACTTTATCACTATATTTACAACAGACCGACGAACACTCACTTGTGAGATAGGAAAACAAACGGCACACTAGCCCAACACATAATCAAATTAATTAACTAAACTTTACAGATGTAATAATTCCTATTTACAAATTATATAGGGATGAGATACCGAGTCGAAATTGTATCTACTTATTACATAAAATATTAAGAATTTAATGAAATTTGTTAATCTTACGCTATATTTAGAATGTAGCGAGCTCAGCGTCCAAATCGTTCGTTTGGACACATTTGTGAGCATTTGCGAGGAACTTTATACGCACACACCACACAAATGTCTATGGCCTCCGACATAACCTATGCACTATAAATAAACAACTCCTAACTTTTATTTGACAACATTGACTCGCACATCGCTGGTCGAAGGATTACTAAATCAAACATCGTTGTTTAATTGGGTATGCCTTTTTTGTAGGATGACAATAGCCAAATATTTCGATGTAACATTACTTATTATTGCCGTAGATTTTAGGCATCGACATTTCCTTCGACCGAGTTTAAAGTGAACGAACGATCAATGTTGTCAAAGCAGGAGATGGAACTAAAATCTAGTATCACAATGGGTGGCTAGACGAACGAGATGCTGAAGTCACTCGAACAAGGCAAGCAGGTCGTCGGAGGAAGGCGCTCTTCCAGGCGGGGGATGACTGCCTGCGGAGGATGACGACGACGGAGGGGTGGCCAACAGTTCACCCAGGGCAGGCGTGTCCAAGTACGACAATAACTCCATGGGGTCAACAGTCGTCTCTGGTAGTAACTAAAATATCAAATCCATAGTTAAAACATATGTACACTAATAATTTGAATCTACCAACAGACAAGCGGATACCACTACTACCACGGATAAATATCTGCATCAAATATGCAGTCACCTTTGCTATGTCAGATCAATGGTATGAACCATACAAATTGACATGAATGTTAAATTTGAAAGTAATAGTATATTACCCAAGAACGACAGTCTAAGCTAAATACATAGTTACAACTTACATTAAGATTATCAGTGCCTTCTCCATCGATAACAGCCGCAGGATCAAAGTTAAGATCTGAAGGGATATCAACATCGGTCAGTGTGTGATGATCGACCGAGGGTGGTCCCGGCGTATGTGCAGATCCAGGAGTATGCGCTCCCCCGCCGCCTGGAGTGTGAGCTGAACCCGGTGTATGAGGAGTATGAGGCGTATGTGGCATCTAGAAATAATTATTGTTACATTGTATAGCTATTAATGAAAGACTATGTCATCATTATCAATATATATAGTATTTATTCATAAAATAATTTTGTTCAAGTGTGCAAAGTATATATAGTTATTCTTGTGTGTATTCGGACTAAATGCCTTATTGAGTACTGGTGTTATGCATGTATAAAAGAAGACAACAAATTACCTGCTCATTCAAACTCTTCTCCATAGCGTTTAACGGGTCCAAAGAATTAACACTTTCGCTCAAATGCGATAAAGGTCCGTTACCAGCAAACTCATTACTGCCCGGACCGTTATTCATGAAGTCATAATTCTGATTATTTTGATTATTTCTGTTCTGACCACTTTGGTTGTATGAGGAGATCATTGAGCCGCTTGCAATTGTATTCATATCTGGAGGTAAGTATGGTGATAGTGCCTGATTCATATCCCAATTGTTCATTGTGGGTAATGTCATGGAACCAGGGGATACTGCCTTCCCTCGTTTGCCCACTGAATTGTCGCTACCATCGTCTTCCTGCTGTAAATTAAATAAAATATTGTAACTGCATCTAAAGACATTAATTAAAGCAATAATTTTATTAACCTAAATTCTAAATAAAATATATATATTTGCAATACCTAGAATCATATTTATAAAATCTATTACAAATGTAATTTCAATAACTTGAAATCAATTTTTAACACCTATTTGACGTAATGAATTATAATCGTACTAAAATAAAAGCGCCCTACCTTAATACCCGTTGCAGTGGATTTAGCAGCTTTCCAATTTGCACCATTATCTATTGTGACTTCATCGACATCAGATGTATTTAATGTATTTAATATACCCCACATGTATTGATCTACCTCTAAACCTTCTAATTGTGCCGGTTTGCTAAAAAAAGATATACATTTTAAGTTTTTTTAATTGATAATATATGAAAATAATTGAAATATTTTTCTCTAATTTTCATATACATATATAGTTCGTCTTAAGATAATATTTGCGATAACTATGACCGACGAATGCGTTCAGTTAATTTAAAAAGTATGTGTTCTGAAAAAGGTACTTACTTGCAAACAGGACATCTCCAAGACCCCCGTTCACAGTTGAGTTGCAAATAAGATTCTAAATCAAAACATTGTATGTGCTTGCATTCGTGCCCTCTTGCTGGCAATGTAATTTTCTTAAATGTTATTGGGCATTTTAATGACACTTTCAATGCCGTTTGTTCAATACTATCTCTGTCATTGGTGGGATTCGGATTGTTGTTTGAAGTTTGATTAAAATGCATTTTTATTTTAGCAATACAGTGATCCGCTGTCAGCAATCGCTTTCGCAGTAATCCTTGCAATACACTTCGTACACTCGGCCGGTGTACTAGTTGTAATACAAAAAGATGCGACTGTAATAAAACAAAACAAAGTTTATTACACTACCATACTTTCTAACAATGCTAAAATATAGTTTTAAAACATTTGCTGGTATTAATTCCTTTCTTTTAGCAAATAAATACTTTACGTTCCTTTAGTTAACGATAATATCAAGCAATAATGATATTTTATTTATTTTTTACTTACAATATGTTTTACAAATTCATATCAAATTTCTTTATTTTTAACTTTTAAGTATGACCTTACAGTCCTAAGTCTCATATTTGGAGTATATTTATGTAATACTAATAACAACTTACACAACAGCATGCAGATACTGTGATTTGTATTGTATTTCTGCCAGGCTGGCACACTTCTTTCAGGTACAATGGCTTATGAGATGTTTTGTTCTCTCCTCTATCTATGACTAATGGGGTTGCGTTTACTGACACCTGAACACTTGCTGGCCAGTTCGTGTTCATCTGCCGGTCCTCGTGGTGGAAGCATTTCAGTTGTAATTCTAAGTCTGACCTAAAACACGGCAAATATTACAATAAATAAAATACTTGTTAATGTGACTGTGCTCACGAAATGTCGAATTAAAATAATCAAAATAAATGCAAAAGTAAGTCACATAATCTTTTAAATCAACTACATAAATTATTCAAATCAAATTATTAATTTGTATACAGATTTATATAGTTTTATAGTATAGGTGAGATATCATTGAAAATGTTTTATTTACCTCCAAATTAAAGTTGAATGGACTGTAGGTTTTAATTGGAATACATGATTGCTAACTGCTAAATTATGTTCTAGCCTAAATGGTGGTAATATTATACCGTCTCTTACAGGGAATGTTAACCGTAGTTCATCATCTGAAACAAATGAAGTAAATATTATTTAAAAAACAATGATAATTTGATAATCATATTATCAACCAAGCCCATGAAAACGTAATTATTAATCTAATCGGTAATACAACACTATTACATGTTCAATATTGAAGACGAATTGACTATTTAAAAGCACGAAATGCAGTCCATTATAATTACTTGAATGCTGCTACAGCAAAATTGCAATCACAACAATTAATTATTGTCATTATACACTAGTAATAGTTACTCACTTTGCATGCCCAAAGCCGGTTTGAGCTCATTGAAGTGAGGTTTAACGTCCGCATTCGGACTTATGTACGGTGGGATACTGCTCGCCGGCGTTAAGGGTGGAGTAGGGTTACCAGGCACAGGACTATGTTGATAGCTCATGTTCGATCTCATCGCAACTTCCTGAGCAAACTGCCCACTGTACTGTCCCCCGTATTGGGCATTGCCGCCCGAGTGAGAGTTGAATTGTGTAGGCACACTCCCGTTGAAATATTGACCTTGGTTGGAGTATGGAGGCGTCGTCTGCCTCATACTACCTCTCATTCCCGAACTGAAGTTCCCGCTCGGTCCTAACGGCTGCTGCGGTGGGTACTGGCCTTGGAATCCTGGCCTTCCTCCGTAGTTAGGTGGGTACTGGCCGGGACCAAAACTGGGCTGACCACTGGCCAAGTATTGCGTTTTTCGCTGTCCCATTAGCATTGGGCCTGAAGGATAAGGCGTATGCCGCCTCTGGTAGCCTGGTCCCATCTTGGATTGGTTAGACATTTGCCCGGGGCCCATTTGCGACGACATCATATTAGGATGCATGCCCATGTTGGCCATCTGCGCCATAGGGTTCATGCCATTCATCCCGGCATTGCTCATTTGGCCCATGCTGGTCATACCGTTCATGCTGCCGTTACTTCCCATTCCCATAGCAGTCATGCCCGGATTATGACTACGTTGTTGACCGTAGCCATTCATCGCACTATACTGGGGATTTCCCATCGTCATGTTGTTTTGCATCTGAAATATTAATATTACATGTCATAAAAAATATAATTATTAGAGTATTTTAAATGAAGTAGGTGCTGAATATTACTGTTTTTACGTACTTGAGAGAAGGTCTGCGAGTCCTGCATCGCGGCAGAGGTGGCCGCGGCGACCATGGCGGCGGTGGCGCCGTATTGCGCGGATTCACCGCCACCGTTCATACCGCCCGTCCCGCCGCCGCAGCCATAGCCGCTGTCGACAAAATATAATACAACATTAATACATATAATAAATAAACTAATATCTACTTAATATTAGCGTTTTAAATAACCCTAAACAATATTACAGTGCACGCACACAATGTTTATTTATTTTTTAGTTTTATTTACGTAACGTTTTGTTTGTCTCTTTTCGAAGTATGACTATGAGCATAATAGATGTCTTAGACCAAGTGGCAATATGACTTCAAAATAGAAAGTAAAGCTTTAAAAGCCGTGTATTAGACTAGTAACTTTCATTTAACACTGGAAAGCAGTTCTTCTGACTTCTGGCCAACGATATTAGATGAGGGACCATAAGAAACTAGAGCAAATTATTTGCAGTGTGCAAATCTTTCCTTGAAGCCCCAAAGTGCGAGAAGTCTATGTTAGCACAGATATTGAGCAAATATTTATGAATATATTAAAGGGCAATTTTACTCGCTCTCGGAATTGGGGATTCGGGTGACAGTTTTTTGTATACAACATATTGCGACTCGGTCCGGATTTTTTTCCAATCCATCATTCTTTTCACGTCTACAAATCATCGAAGCATACTTGCTTGCTTCCTTGGTTCTCGTCACTATGCCTAAATTTTTGCAGGAACTTTTGTATTACTTTTATAATATTGAAATCTTTATATTCACATTTAGTGATATTGTAATTAAAGAACACGTTCTCGGTTAAATAATTAGTTCTAATAATATTAAAAGGCCTTCTGGCAAGTTTCCACAAATTCTATGTAATACACAAGCCACAGCATATACGAACATTTGATATCTAGTTTTCAACATACGACTATTAAAATGTGAAATCGTTTGAGTATTTCACCCACATTGCCTAGAAGTAGTTTCTACTTCAAATGGCCTCGCGCTCACACAAATATTTTAACATTCATCTAACTATCAACTCCACATTCGAGTTTGTATGTGTTCCATTCATGTCCATAGTTTAACATTTTACAAACAATGAGAGGAAAAAATCAATATAGACGTATAGTGACGCGTTGTAACCCCTGTATTTCTCTCGGGATGTGTATGATTTTTTGTACAGCGCCAGAGTCCCGCGATTCATGTGAACCGCTTTTGGGGCGAATTCCCGAGCCTTCCCGGAGCCCTTCCTAATATTCTCATTCGACAAATGCACGACAAACACTCGCACGGGCTACCTATTGTTACTACGCAGCCGTTCATTTGTGTTAGTGTATGGACAATATTAGGGTTTTATGCAGCTATTATGAAATAATTTTATATTTTATAACTTCGGTATTTTTGTTTAAAAATAACTGTTGCTTTCGATTTAGTTTCGATAGTACGTTTATGTGCCCTATATTAATTGTACATTATTAACGCAACCGAAAAACAACTAATAAATAACTTAAATAATCTGTAAAGTGGGACATCAACACTATGATAACTAATAAACCAAAGAGTCAACAACGCGTTAACTTCTGGATTGTATTATTCATTGACGGATGGGATGATTTACAAGGGTCCTCTTAGGTAAACTCGCTCTGACCTGAACGTCTTTTTATTGCTTTGTTTAGCCTTTTTTCTTTGAGGATACGAACGTGGTTGCAACACAAAAAAATCCGTGCCGATTGTATCCAGGATACAGTTTTTGTAAGCCTTGTACCACATCCGAATAATCACTTATGGCCTGCTCAAAATATTTGGGATCTGTCTGTACACGGACGTCTCTCGGCATTTCTTTTGATATGATTCTGAGAAGAACCTTTTTTATTGGTTTTAATTTATTTGCGTACTTAGAGACGAGTTGTCTACGCGAATTTGTTACGTATAATAATGAAGGAATATTTCGGTAAGTACTTCGTTGAAGACTTTTGATGTTTTAAATAAATCAATATGAATGTGTGTCGCTATTTCTAGAGTGTGCTGGAAGGTGTTTGGCAGTGTATTGAGAGATGAGTGAACATCTACGTATTTTGATACATAGCTGCAGTTAATTTTAGATCGTTGCGCAGACGTCGGATTCCTGGTTAATTGGCAGTGTGTGATGATAGCGGCACATTGAATCATATTGCGACCAGATAATATTTGTTATGTCATTATGATTATTATCGTCAACTTGTTTAGAGTTCGGATGAGTGTGAACGACGACAGAGGGCGTCTCGCTTCCGGTATTTCAAGGTAAAACGACTTCCCTTTGTTTAAATACCGCAGTCGTTGTAAGTAAAGATTGTTTGAAAATTATAATTTACTTGTTTAGTGTAGATTACTATCGATGTAAGCGTGAATTTGTTGCATACGCCCGTGCCCCTAGCATAATCAACGACAGTTGGTCACCCCATTTAACGAATAGGTACTTCAGAGTGTGGCATGTATTCACTCACACACTCGCGCAACAATGCAAGATCAATACGCTTAAATTAATTACGTAAATGTGAACCTTTCATGGTTATAAAATTACGTTCTAATGGTGATATCTATGTTTAGTTTGTAGATAAGAGAACACATTCAAGGTTAAGTGGTAAAAATCAATATCCATGTCTAGTTTTATTGTCTTAATCAATAATGAAAAATAAAACTATTTTGTATAAAAAGATTTACTACGAGTAATATAAAAATATAATGTGTGTTAAAAATGTGATGTGATATCGTAGCCAATCATAAGCAAGAATATAAACATTTGTGATAAAGAAAAAATATTGACTGCGATTTTCGTGAGCAAAAAATTATATTTTCTCTCTAGGAAAAAGGACAAAAATGAATCATCAGAGAAAAGGATTCCGGGGGTACGTAATGACCGAGGTGCGGGGGCAAACGTGCCACAATGAATTGGAAGTCGGAGGGGTTGATTTCGAAGGGTAAGCCGTCAATATGGGGGCTGTTTTGGACTTTTATTTACCCGCTCAATGTTTCCGCCGTAACTTATTCGGGTACTTGTTTTATGATATGTTATTTAATGCTGAATTGACGAGAAAAAAGTGTTAGTTACACAAATTTGTGACCTCGGGTATTTTTATACTACATTATTATTATAGACACCTATATCATTTAATATAATTATTTTTAATATTATATATGTCTAATTCATATGTATTTTTAATACTATATACATATATGTATATAACTAAGTACTAACTTAATAAAAAATAAGAAGAAAATCTAAATAGGATATGATAGTTATTGAGGTATTAGTATTGTATAAGAATAATTTCACGGTGTTAAATTAGTTTACTAAGGACTCTTTTACCCCCCTGCTTACCCCTCGCACGTGAGGTCGAACACATGTCAACAACGCATCCGCCTTCCCTGTTGGCTTTTTTTCTCACGTTTCAATCATTTTTTAATCCTCTTTTAAACCAAGTTTGAAAACAAAACAAATAATTGATCCTAATAACAATTAAATAACGTTTGCGTAGTTTCGTTGTTTTTTACGAGTTTTCAGTTTTTATTTTTTAAATGAGTTTAAATTAAAACTTCGAATTGTATTGCTTTAATTATACGATACGATAATCGATAGTAAACGAAACTATTCTCAACGGTTCTTATCTGCATTATCGTCGATGCCCTTATCCCATTGCTAGTACAAAAATGACGTATACTTCCTGCAATTGTATTGAATCTCGCTGCCCCTATTTTGTTATTATTAGTTATCGGTTATATAAACAGGCTGCCAGACACACTCATTGAATAGGGACCATAATGTTAAAGAACAACGAATTATAACCGCAAATTAGCACCTGCTCGTAGGTGCGTTGTTTAAATGTTTCATAATATGAAGTTAAACCTTTAAGTTTACCTATGCATGTTGTAATATAAAAATATTCAATTTTTTAAAACAAATGTAAGTATTCGATGCGTTTAGTGTTGATAGTTGTTTGTTTGTGTTTATTGTAAGCTAAGTGCAGTCACCGCGTGCATTCCCAGCGGCGCTCGCCTCTCGGTGTGGGTGTAGCGCGCGTGTGTGAGTGAGCCGCAGTTGTGTGCGTAGCTGTCGGTGTGTGCGTGCTCCGCTCTGTACATGTGCGTGTGAATGAAGCGCACACATTTTATTTATAATTGCTGTGAAGCGCGGTCGACAATGTCACACATACTTCGTGTGTTTAAACTTACCCTATGCTTATAGGGGATTCCGTTCATTACAATGAGCATTCGTCTGATATTTTAGTTGGTTAATTTGTTACTATTATTAGTTTAACAAAATAAGTTTTGTATAACGTTATCGCTACATAATACGATAAAGAGAGTTTAATTAACGTTGTCGCGGTTGTTATTTATTTACTTAAGAATTTATAACATAATTTATATTTTTAAAAAAATATTTCCAAATATATTTCCTTAGTTTTTCAAAGAACGTTTTTTACAGATTGTATTTATCATTGCTAATTAATCGATAAATGAATTAATAATATATTTGATTTTTTAAATAAATAATTTACAAAGGAGAACAACAGTAAAAAAAGCTACGTGATTTGTCATTTTCATAGGTGTGAAGAACATCCATCCACATAGTCCTAGCCACAACACTATTTGTTTATTTACTCAATGAATTCGCGCGAGTTGCATGCAATTTGGAGGTTATATTTTGGACTCACCTAGGGGCGTTGACTCTATATCCAATGTTGGCGATAAGTTGGTTGCCCTTGGCTGTATCGGGAGCGGCGGCACCCGCGTAGCAAGGCGAGGCGCCCGCGAAGCCGCCTGTAGCTCCCGCGTGAGCCGTTCTGCCGTCACCTTATCACACGACACCCCTGAAATAATCGCCATTCGATATATTTCTTCATCTTAATTTCCTCTTCGAACGGTGGTGAAACTCCAAACACTGACGATTGGTAGGTGTACACTGCTTTATTTTCTTATCGCAAAAATACGTTTTCAAGCGTCTAATCGTACGTCAACAATCGACGAAATATTCATCGTGACGTGTCTTATATTTAAACGTTTTCATTGTTCTTAACTTTCAATTACATTGCATGAAAGAAAATATACATAATAATTTTCCGCGTATGGTGATTCCTCATTTTTATTTTAACAATCCGCATATTCTGATTCCAACGTTCACGATGAGCATTTTGTCGGCAACATTAACACACGATCAGCTGTAGCAAATATCCAATGCACCTATGCAAGGTGGTGCTGAGAGTTAAAAGTTTCACTTAATTTTTTTATTATAACTTTTCTCTTAAAATTTTTACATCAACTTTTTTCACTAAAAAAACTTTTAAAAATCGACACCACCTATCCTACATTATTAAATCACTTTATTTACTTGAAAAATTCACTTTCACGCCGTAAAGATTCCCCAAGTCGGCACTTTGTAAATTGTTTCATTCAAAATCGTTGTCATCACTAAGTTTTCAAAATCTTTTTGTAAATAAAATCACTGCACGTCCAATTTTTTAAAATTCACAGTCACTGAACACATAAAATAAATCCAATCCAAAGGCTCACTTTGTTCCAATATTCGGTTTCAGGCTTCAAAAATAATTTCACTCCCGACTATAGAAAACTCGTCAAAACATCGTAGACGTGCAGCACGAGCGTCGGCGCCGACGTCACTGACGGCGAACGACCGCGCGTTCGACCGCCAAAGGTAACACTGGCGCGCTGGACGGTGAGAGGTTGCGGCGCGGAGCGGGACGCTCCCACCCCGTGCAACGTTGCCAGCTCGCCGCGATAAGTGGCGCACCCCCGCGCGTCCCGCATAAACGCCATGTCTCGCACTCGTCGTTCGGCTACGGTCGGGCGTCATCGTCGTTGCGTCGGCTCAATTCTCGTCCCGCTCCCTCGTCGTTTCACGTAACGGTCCTCAATCGAGCGCGATACTGCGATATGTAGTCGCCATGCTCTGTCGTCGCTCATTTCGATTAGTTCACTGTTCGCTCGCTTGTTCAGTTGAAGTAGAGCAGCGTTGGGGGTGGGTGTATCGCTGTCTAATGATGATATGTGATTTATTACAGGACATAAGCCTTACCCATATTAAACGTGGGAATCATCTATTTACGTAAAGTTAAATAACGCATTTAATCGCAATGTCAAGTGTCTGTCTATTTTTTGTTGGACATTTGTTTCGTTACTAAAGATCATCACTCGAGCATAATAATTAGTTGAGAGCGATAAACAATGGGCATGTCATCCTCCGCTGCTACCTGCGCGTGACGACAGAGGACGACTGGGTCGTCCTGTGATGTCCTTGCCGCGCGCGTCTCACGCATTCGCACACACACATTACTACTTTGGCGCACACTTCTTTGAATGTACTTTATACTTGCTGATTTATGACTATGTTGACATTAGCGACACGGTCGAGTTTACCCAAACTTAATTGTTTTAAAATTTACGGCGATTAACGTATTATAATTAGGCAGTCAAGTTATTTTATTCTACACACCAATTATGTTTTGTTAATCAAAATAAGTCATATAAATCAAATCTTATCGTAAAGTAAAAAAAATGTACCTAGTTACTAAATGTCTGCATTTACTTGTAAGATAATGATGAGTCACATACTTAGGATGTTAAGGCCCAATATTAAGTTTTAAAAATTATGCACACTTCTACAATAAATTACTATTAAATGTAAAACAATATTTTGCTTGATGTTGTAGTTGCACGCTGCGTTAGTGTAGATGGGAAAGTCGGGAAAGCGGCGCGAGCGCAGTCTCGTCCGCGTTCCGATGCGTGTCGACGCCATACCAACCTCGTGTCCATTCACAAACTTATTAATAAATAGGTAACATTGATAACAATTTCACTTTTTATCATAGTTATTTTACATTTGTTAACATATTCAAGTTTAAATTGATATGTTATCAATAAGGAACAAAGTCAAAATAAAAATATTTATTATGCATTTAAATATATTACTATTAGGTATGCCATTCTCTCTGAAAATACATTTAATGAGCTCCTGGAAATAAATGTAATATGTATATCAATATATAATATGTATACTTTACAGTGATTTATGAAAGAAATCTTTTTTGATTATTAAATCTTATTACCTATATACTCTACAAAACTTATATTACAAACTATTACGAGATAAGTTAATCTTATCTTTGCAGGTAAAATTTATGTTTTTTGTTTATCTATTGATATCAAGATATGTGTTCGTCCGAGCGTGTGCCTTTAATTTCATGCTATTCTTTGGGTAAATCAGTTTAAAAGATGTAACCACTACTTGCGTAATTAAATTATAAATCAAACGTATTTTGTTGAAAACAAGGACACGCTTAGATAACTACATAATCATTATTTTTAGAACAAAATAATTAGTTCATACATGAGGGTGAACACTGAAAGTGAAGACGAACGGTGATGCTTTACGATATACCGAAATTGATTTGAATGTAATTGTCGGGTCTATGAAAAGACGGTTCGGTTGATACTTAGAACTATGAGAATAAATGTGCTGGTATAATTGGGCTAGAGTCTAGTAGCTAGACCAACCTTTATTATTTTCTATTATTAAAAAGTAATTCTAAAATAAATAATCGTGCTTTTCGCGCCTTTAAAACTCACAAAATCATGTCAAAAATTATCAAAATCAAAGAGCGAGATAGAATGATAAATATTTATTATTATTATTAAATGAGACGTTGCCAAACTTACCTATATATGTAGTTACGTTTTTCTAATATTTTGCTTCAATAACAATAAAATATTAATGCTAATAGTGATTAGATTTCGATAATTAACTTTTACTTATTCATTGGCTTGATTTACAAACAATAACAATTATTTTACTACCCGCTCATTACATAATGAATTCTCGGAAGAGTTAGGTATGTTAGTGGTTTAATACTAGTAGTTTTTATTATCATAGATAACTGTACGGCACTGGGAGGTCCTTTACAGACACATCTTTTCTCCATCCTACAATGTGATAGCAGTGCAATGTGAAGGGGGTAACACTAGGCCGGTATAGCCGATGCTACTTAACGGAGTACGGTCACAATTTTAAATAAATAAACAAAAATGACTAATAAAAATAATTTGCAATTGGATAATTATTCTAAAACAATAGAACGTGCATTATAATAATTTGTGCCTACCCTCACGACAGGCCGAAGACGAGCAAAATCTCCTAACTAAACTACAGAATATAATGTCCTTCTATATTTTTAGCTTTTGCTACATTTAAACAGTGGCCATCTGTTTCGACTGTTTATTCTTACTATGCCGTAGTCTTACACCTTGGTGTGCTCACAATTTTTATCGCCACGTGTATAATTCGATGGGTGACGCATAAATAAACTATATAAATATATATGCATACCTACTATTTAACAATAATATAATATGTTCAGGAAGGTTCAGGCAAGGACTACTCGTAATTGACGTGAATGAAAAAGATGTAAATGAAAAGAAAGCGATAGAGTTGTTATGTAGGTACTTGTAGAGAGAAAAAAGTGAAAATAAATCCGATCTGTAGTCTGTCTACCCAATAGGAAAAAGGTCGTATGAAGTCGTATTGTATATGAAGGTCGTATTGTATAAAAGTCATAAATTAATAGCAAAAGTAAACAATACGTTTGAGAGGAAAATCGTCGAATATAAACGTCATATGTACGCAAGAGGACAATTTTCTAGGAATAGAATGACGCACTAAATGTCCTAAAAGTATGAATGATAAAGTTACGAGCTATCGTAGTAAATAGAAAATAAAATAAAATAAACTAAAAAATGTTTGATTAATTACAAAAAAAAAAAAGGAAACTGTAGATTAAACTACTTTTCAAAATAGGCAATTTGGTAATTATTGTTTTTTATATTAAATTAATATGTAACTATGCTTTTAAATATAAAATATAAAAAAAAATCAAAGAAAAGACAGCGAAAATGAACTAGTACGGACGTTTAGCCCCTTCTTAGTAGAACTTAACCAATGAATTGTTAAACAAAGCAAAACAATACATTTCAATTCATTTATTTAAAACAAATATATGTTATTCATTAGTCTTAAATTTCTAGGCTGAAGACAACCTAAATACCACGTTCAAATACATAGACCTCGTAGCATTTGAATAGGTCTCGTAGCTGCCCTTCATTTTGTCGTAGCATTGCGCTTAGTTTCACTTTATAACACATCGAGACTGTATTTATAGAATCATTTTTAACAGATTCGACGTATTGAAGGTAATGTTCTCTCAGCACATTCTGCTCAGCTATTGTGACCTATAATAAAACAAACCTCTGCAGCATTATGTGAAAGGCTGTAAAGACACTCATACATCTCTATGCATTTTCAGATACACATCAGTTATTTTTGTTCCAGTGTTTTTGTTGACAAAACGTAATAACATATTTTGTTGAATCAATTTTACTGAATCCGGAATTTTATCGTGTATGTGAACCCGCTCTTACAATTACATAAGATTACAATTTGGGCTACTTTGGGGCATTCAAGCCATATAAAATCTCTTTAAAAAGTACATACATATTTAAATTTGATACATTATCGAATGAAAATCATCATTAAGCATTCCATAACGTTTGCAATTACAACAATAGTTCATCATCAAAGCGTTAAAAGAACTTTAAAAAAATACTCTTTCCTCGTCGACATAAGTTGTAAATCAGCGATGTCGTCTTCATTTTACGATCGAGCTATTATCGTTTGTAGTTGGTTTTGCAACGCAGCCGCAGCTCACACAATTCTGCCAGTGTAACTGCCACGTGACGATGCCAGACCTATGTATAAAATATATAATAGGACATACTATTAGAATTTAATTATATTTATGTAATCTGAAAAAGATACTAATGCTATGCTTAAAATGAGCTATGTTATTGAACATTGGTCTATAATCAGAGACAAATGCAACCACAGAGAAAAGAAGGACTATAGTCATTTTTAATGATTCCGCACAAATTTTCTGTCATATGAATATCACCTGACTTCTATAATCAATAGTTGTATGTGACATTAGAATTTTTTCTCGTTCAAGGAATTAAATAACATACCTAACTTACTGGGTTATTATTTTAAAATACCCGTGTGACAATTCACAATACAACTTCAAATCATTAACTATTGTTATATAATTTTAAATAATTTGGATGACTAAGATGTTTTGGTATTTGACAATTATAAAAAAAAACTTGAATTGTCTAATTAATTCTCATAAGTCTGGCATCACTAGTAAAGTCATAAAATTTGATGTAGTTGTGCATCTATTAGCTATTTCTGTTTCTACACGTCTGTTTCTCCGTATTTGTATAATTTCCTCAAGTAATAAGTATAGGAAATATGTTTATTTCCTATTTACTTTCTTCATTAATTTGCGACCTGGAGATGTTAAAGACAACTTACGAATTATGACTTTACTTTCGTTTTAATATAATAATAAAAACCAGCTAATTAAGATATCTTCCATGCCTCTTACAATTCCTCATATTGGTCACTACGCCTTAATGATGACTATTTTGAAGTTTACTATTACCACAATAAAAGTTAGTTATTTCTTTATAAACAAAACACAAAACCTCAGTATAAAAATAATTACTCAATTGGTTAATTAGTTTTTAAATTTAAGTACAAGTAATTTAATTATTATGACGTAATAAGAAGTCAAGGGTTATTGGACGTAGGTAATTAGAATTTGTAAAATTGAAAAAATAAATACTAATCGCGAACAATCGAACTAAACTAAAATACTATGCGACTTAGTGCTGCGTTTATATTAACACTTTTCAGCTAAAAGTAACTAAAATCAATGTTAAGCCGCATGGTGCTATAAATTAGTTAAATAGTAATCTTTATTAATATTAAATTTGACTAAAAAATATGTAAATGCTGATATGAACTACCCTAATATATTGTTGAGCAGTATATTTATTTCGTCAGTTGCCATTTAAATCAAAGTCACGTACATCTCAAAAGATAAATCATAGTTTATTATCTAAACGCGGGAAAAATACAGTTAACCATTCCTTAACTTGGTACCTAATTATTACGTATTAGTTCGTGTGTTATAGAAAGTAGAAACCCCTCCACTATGCCTGCTATATCGCTATGATCCATTTTAAGCTATAAGAAGAAAAAGTGTTTAATTTTATTTTAAAATGTCTTAGTGTTTACGGCAATTTATATGTAAAGAACAATACGAAGATTTCCCTTCTTAGTAGCAGAAACTGTGACGTCACATTGACTGGCGTCTGTTGAGAAAGCGTACTTGAATGAAGTATGCAAACGCATTCCACGTGACAACATACGGTTTCGCTGTTGTCATCAAAGTTTCTTTATAATTTTCACACAATTAGTGACCTAGAAATTTAACATTTAGACTGTTGCAATTTATCACCATTTCATATCTTCATAATTCATATTTTTTTAATGTTGTATTTGGGCACATGTTTGAAATCTTTAAGACTTCTAATGTTACTTTGGTAAATGTTTACTTCTATGGAACTTGGACTTTGGACTTTAAATTCCATTATGGCTATTCATGTGGCGTAATTTATTCATGATCTGTATTATATTACACATTTATGTTCAGGTTTTATTGTTTCATTTTGATATCAAATTTTGCGTAATTAAATTTAATTATCTTATTAAATACTTTAGAGTCTAGATTATTTTGGTCAATCCTTCTTCGAATCTATTATATTTGATTGTCGTAATCTAAATGCATGTACAACAACAAAAAATCTTTCTTAATTCACGACTGTGATGATTTTTGATGAACTTGAACAAAAAGCAATTATATTTTTACGATAACGACAACAAATTTAAAGAAGAATAAACTTCACTGAACGGAAAAACAAAAGTAATATGTATTGTGAATCCAAAAACACTTCAGTAAACAGCATTAAAACACAAACACTTTCATTCTTAAATTGCTATGTATACCTACTTGCTATTAAATATATCTATAAATAAAGACTATTGTTGTAATTAATCGATGTTTTTTTTTATTATTGTGAATTCTATTAACGTAAACGTTTCCGTCTGACTACCCATATACGAAACATTACCTTGACGATTATGTCAATCAATAGCCTGATCATTAGCTATGTCTAATTTACATTACACTAATGGCATGCTTTTTATTACAACAATTAATTTTATTCTACTATGACAATTGGTGATTTATGTTTACACTTGCAACTTATTTACATACATTTATTTAAGGGTCAGCAGAAGTTTAGAAATTGATTGGTATTTTTTTCCTAATTTCGAGTTCACGAGAAAAAGGAATAGCATTAATTACTTTTGTTGATATCTAATACAAAAAACATTGTATTCAAAACAATCATAACGAAAAATACTTTTATCTTCAAACTTAAACAAGTCTGAAGTAAAACTTTCTTACTATTTAATTGAACGATACAAAAATAATTAAGAACAATGATGTACTCCAAAGAGTTAAGTGTTTTACGAAAATAAAGTAACAAATCGAGCACAATGACTCAGATGGAATTCAGCATTGCTCGCCATACTGCGCTTCGTCGGAATCAGAAATACAATCCTAATTATAATCGCACGCATCCGTCCTACTCCTCAATCGTTGCGCCCGCGCCGGTGTAACTGACAACACGGTTTCGTAAAAAGAATAGATAATTAAAAATTATTTTAAACTTAATTTACCATAATTAGAGTAACCAAGTTTTTTTGTCTTTTATTCGTTTAATCCATTTGAAATATAAATGTGGAATGCAAACAGAACAGCCGTGACCGAGAGGTTGCAGAGTCCCGTGTTAAAGTCTTTCAATAATTCTTGCTCCATAGACTTGCTACATAACCTATGTGATATGTCGGATTACTATAAAAACGCGTGCTTAAATTAGTTACAATTGTTCGGTAATTTTAAATGGTTAAAATCGGAATTGCCAAAACAATTTGCCATTAAAAATCAATTGTTCCAAATTCAAATAGATTGAATTTGTAGATCCTTTCCTTTTTGTTAACAATTAAATAATTCTATGAAGTCTATTAAATTGATGAGTATTTCCAATTTATTATTATATATTATTATTTCTAAACAAAATTATTTATAGTTAGATATTGAACACAACTATTTGTGTAAGACATTATAAAACGTTAGCAACAAGCAGTAAAATTTTTAGGCACGTATAAATATTTACAAAGTTATTCTTCAGGCCGACCCTCCTCACCTAAAATAAGAATCAATAAATCTTTTTGGTGATAATGTTAGAAATAGACAAACAGTACATAGTTTGAGTGGTAAAGTTACCGCATTGCGGATAGCTCGGCCTGAGTCCCGACACATGTGCCACGACATCTCCACCGCTTTCCTTGCTGGTTTCTACCCTTTCGTGTTAGTTAATGTGTACGGGTCGGTATTTCAATCTAGATTGCGTCTTTACTCTTTTAATTCACTTTAAACTAATTTTAAACAATAAAACTTCAAAAAATACACACATAATGTCTAGACTAGTTAAATGGACTGGATATAATATTATAATTTTAATTATAGATGTTATAATGACATACTAGTAATATATAACTTTCCGAATAGTTAGCAAATTTGAATGACAGGAAAAGCTATAAATATCACTTACCATATAATTGTAACCTTGCTAATCACATTATATCAACTTGTGTAACAATGAGAACAAACTATTATTAAATACATTATTCGACTATAATGGTTGTAGTTACATTTTATTTATCTATGTAGAATTTTCAAACCAAAATACAAGATATTTTATGGTATAAAATTCATTTACATATCAAACAACTACGTGTCGACGTAAATTGTATTTCTATTTAATAAAAAAACATTGAGTTAAATATAGTAGAAAATCTATATCAAATGAAATTTTTACTCATAGAAGCAATATAGATAAGGTACTTAGACATAAATTGGAGTAGGAAATTAATTAAACATATTCATTTAGTTTATTTACGAAAAACGCTAGTGACTATCCCACAGATATGAACCCGCGCTGGCCTAATAAAGTAAGCGTAACAATGTTTTTCCTGGTGTCTCTAATATGTATAACTCAATGATTACAAGTGAAAAAAATTATAACATTGACAATAAGGTAATTCCCAAGCTCGGTCCATCTCTATTTGTTGATATTACAGGCGTAATACGTAACTCTGTTTTTGTATCATGTAACCTATTTTTTGTCTTAAAATCTATACTGATGAAAATATAACAAGCTTTTAAATATCGCTGTATGTTTTGTAATACATTATCTTGGTGTTGATTTACACGACTAAATTTCTTGTAGCATCTATTCATAGTACCAACTACTAATATACTAAATTTAGGAACGATTCCTTTCCCCCCATTATTGTAAGAGAGTGACTGGGTTGTGAGTGGCTCCGTTATTAAAATTAGATTTTTTAAAAATTATAATGAAACGTATTTATGGAATAAAAATTATATTAAACTTGGCAAAATGTTTCTTGGAATTTCTGAGTAAGTCGCGTCGCATAACAATAACACCTCCTCTGCATCACGGTTTCGTGATTAGCGAAAGATAATAAAATTATGAGTAAGCAAAGAAAAATAATTGAACGTTTACACAAGTGACGTATATAAAATATATTAATGTAAATATTTTTAATTGTTTAAAAATTTCATATCTTTTTGAAATTAACGTAGCGGTAATTTTGTTTAAAGATATACTTTTGAAGTTTGTTGAAATCTTAAAAACTGTAAATTAGTGACAATTAAATTAATTAAGCATTTGGTTAGGAGTCATTTGCGTCCAGGCGCCATAGCGTTAGTGACGTAGCTTCCTCCATCCGCGCTGAGTGCTCACGCGCAGGTAATCATGTTAAGCATGATCTACACTTTGATATTTCGTTTAACGTTTAACATGTATTATAATTTTTGTTCGCATGTAATCACTTCATACTGTCAACTAACCTATGTTAAAATAAAAAATAGTAACAGTCAACATTTCAATATCTAAATGCAATGTTCAACAAATCACAGTCAAAACATATTCGAACATACACGACGATCATGGTTATTGGGTTTCAAAACAATAGCTCCGAAAACAAATGCTTTGTGTAACTTTGCAGCGATGAGTCCGATACATGTAAACGCAGCTTCTCTCCGTCGGTCGTTTCCCGCGCGTCCCGTCACACACCGGGCCGGGAACGCGGCTAATTATAATCAACTAAACGTCATCGACTATTCAAACCTCTCAAACTATATGGTTGGCTTTAACAAATCATTTCATTAGCGATAGAGTAAATTTTGTAAACTGTTGTATATGCAATTTTGATTAAATTGATAAGTTAACTGATTATGTGGGGAAACGTGTCTCTAACTGGAATTAATAATGAAGGAATATAGATATCATGATTGCTATGTCAATCT
This sequence comes from Tineola bisselliella, assembly GCA_028551675.1. Lineage (NCBI taxonomy): Eukaryota > Metazoa > Arthropoda > Insecta > Lepidoptera > Tineidae > Tineola > Tineola bisselliella. The sequence goes on along the minus strand of JAPWLS010001443.1, from coordinate 431,346 downwards.
AAATACCGCAAAGTTTTAAGTGTACTAAAGAATTTGAGGTTATGAATGTCTAATTAAAAGTAATTTAGCGATCGTGGAAAAATCTGCAAATGGAAATTTGTTTATACGTATAGGTATAATACTAATTGTTGTTGATTCGTGTTACAAAGCTCATTATTAGCATTTATATCAACAAATACAAATATCTATTATTAATTATTTTGGGTAAAAATTGGTTTTCTGTAATGTCATATTAAAAAAAAGCATAATACATAAAACAAATATAATTACATTATCTAACTATTATATTATTTTAAAGTATATTTAAATAAATAAAATGAGTAATAAAGCGACAACCCTATTCGGCGTGACGAAGATCTGCGCTTGCGTTTACAGTGGGGAACGCGCGTCGCACCTTGTCATCCAGACACTATATTCATTATGCGTTAATTATAAACGCTCATTTTATGCTATCACCGCATGTACTAAAATTATTAACACTTTCTTTTTTATTAGTAGAATGTACTTTTAAAATGGCGCCTTTTGTTGTAACTTTATTTACGTCATTTATATAATATATACTAAATAATACATGTAACTTAATCTCACTTTACTTGTTGTTTAGTTGCAGTGCACGAGAAATGCTTGCAGCCAACAGTCGCCTCCGTTATGTCCGCTTGAGGAGACGAATGTGCACCATCCAGATTGGGAGGACATTACTACTTCAAAGCGGACTAAGTTACATCACCACTTGAAAATGGTAGTGCTATTCCAGAACGACATACTGGGCTAATAACCATCAACAGTATTAATATAATCCAAAATTTCAATAGCTTTGCAGGTATCGTTGCTGATTGACTAAGATATTGTTTGTCCTGATCGAAAATGACAAGTTGGGCAAACAACACCTCAGTTTCGCCGCGACCACGATGGCTTCAAAGTTTTTAAAAACATTACATTACAAGCGATAATAATCAGCATAAAGTCTGGTAGATTTGTATATGTATTTTTCATTAATAACATTTTCATGACGTATTAATACTTATGTATAATTAATATTTGCACAGATAATTTACTTTAAAAGAAAAACAAAGTTGCAGGTTATTTGATGAATGACTTGATTAGGTTTTTACAACTTAATTACAATAGAAATGTAGCTTTAGCATACTTTTTAGCGTTTTACAACATTCATTAAGGCTTTTAATTTTTTTGTTAATTTATTACCACATTAAGGCTCCTGTTATTTATTATAACGGAGTATGTGTTTAACAAATTTACTTGGTTGTAAAATTTTAATGCCATTTAACACCCATCGGAAATGAATGATTACTGAAAACTGAAGTACAACTTTTTTGAAGAAAATATTTGTATAAATATCGGCATTAGAATGGTTAAGTTAAGAGTGAGTGTAGTGATTCGTCGAGCCGAATCCCGTTAGATATAAGACGTGCGAGTCCATTGTTTAGGTTATAGCATGAAAATCAAACTTCCGCGATGGCATTGGGAAACTAAAAGTACAATAGAGATCGCGTTGACTTCACATTCAAACCGCTTAACTGCCATTATTATTGTTTTTACATGTTAACGCCGAGATCCAGTACATGCGTAATTTTCTCTTATTCCGTTATGATAATACTGGTTTCCGAGTGCAGATTTTTCTCTCTGAAGACGTATCACCTTGTCTTCGAGGGTTCGTACAATTAAAAACCAAAAGAGCGCGGATTCCGAGGCGAATTTCGAGAAATATCGACGAGGTCGTCGAACTCTGTCGACGCATTGGGCCCGACTTGCCACGCTCTCGTTTGACTTTTTTCTTGTTTGACTCATTTTGTATTATACAGACGCATTTAGATGTGCTACAAATTTTATACAAATTGATAAATTATAATTAACTTTTTTATGACGTTTAACATTTATTGTTATTTTTACGACCATTTCATGGGAATTAGATTAAACACTATTCGTTTTGATCTTTATTTTGCTCTCTATTTTGATTTTTTCAAGCTTATTATTTTTAAATGATACATAAATATGAAGTTTTTAAAACTTTTAACTACACCAAAGTGTGAAAAAAATATTAAAATCGTATAAAAACACAGTTGTCACTTTGAAAAAAGTTATATCGCTGCATTTTCATGGCGGGCCGTCAGCGGTAATGCAGTCAGCTACAATAAAAATATCACCGACATTGAAATAAATAAAAACGAGGCAGCCGCCCGGTACAGCTGCGATGAGGCAGGTGGAATAATTGGCAATTCTTTGTTCCAACCTCCTCCACTACAACGAAAATATGCAGTCGCGCTTTGACGCCGCGCGCTTCGATAAAACTGTGACAGTTACCGCTTTTGATGGATTTCAAAACTCCTAAATGCTCAAATTATTATGTCTACATGATATAAGCGTATATCGGCATTATGTTACTTACTGTAACTACTCACTATATATCATGCATAATAGTAATAATAATAATAAAATTCTTTATTGCACCTAAATCTAAATCTAACCAGAGTTGTACTGGAAATACTATTAGGTAAGTAGAAAGTGTAATCAAATATAATATACATACTTATATTTTAATAAATATATAGAATACTTTTATAAAACAGGACTGCATTTACATATAAAAATCGTAAATAAATAAGTGAAATAATATAACTATATATTACAATGTTTGTGAAATTCATGTGATTTATATATTCGAATAAGGATTTTATTTTAATTTTAATATTTAAAGAGTCCTTAACTTGACCGCGGTCTAACCTCATTGTGTAAGTACACCCATAGCGGCCGCGTATTGCAACCCGGTCACTCCGTAGCGTCAGGGTTGGCAATACGACAAACTTTAGTATTCCTCTTTTTATAAGCGCGAGTAAAGGTTTAAAAATTATAATTGGACAGCAACAACCCTTTATTAAACAATTATTATTTCTGACCGAGATAACTTCTCTTATTAAATTTAGTACCAAGCGATCATTTACTATAACTGTACATACATATAAGCTGATAAAAATATTTGTACATTTGTGCGTTAATCCAACAGTTACTATTTCAAAAATATTTTTTTAAAATATATTACATACAAATTATAAGAGATAGTGAAATGCACTAAAAGAAGCCATGGAATCTATTTTGAAGTTCTAAGCTCAAATTTCAATTTCAATAAACATAACACAATCGTAATTTATATTGAGTGAAATTAGAAAAGTTAGAACATCATACAAAACAGTCAACCCTGCGTTATACGCATATTATCTCCATTTGCATAGTTCGTCCAAGTAGCGGTGTAGGCTTACGCGCCGCTGCCACATATAACTCTATAATTACGATCAAGTGCATATCTAAACGATATAAACTACTTTTCCTTGAAATACTAACAGTATTATAAATATTGTGACATACAATTTATTTACATTAATACATTTTTTTACTTTTTTTGCATACCTTACAATTTTCAGTCTTCAGTTTTGCTTCTTTATAATTGTTTTAGGTGATTAACTAACAACTCACTCAATAAATATATAATTTAGTATATACCTACCTCAATTACTAGGAAATATATACCTATTTACATAATACACTATTGATAGTCGGGAATAGGTTAAACAATACATTTATTCGCTACGCTATCATCTGCATAGTGGCATAGAAGATTAGTGATGGCGCTAGTCGTAAGTGGGTTAGCAACATCTATGCCTCTAAACAAACTATAAAACGTATAGATATATGTGTGTTTCCATTGCAATACGAACTAATTCTCTTCAGTATTATTTTTTCTTTTAAATGGGCATAACAGTAAAATTTCGCTCGCCTGATGTTAAACTAAAAATCTATGAGAGAAGATACTCGTAACATTATTACAGAGAAAAACATCGCCTCAGTTATATCTAATCGTTATAGTCTGCTACTTCCTAGCTGAAGTAATAGCATCAAGAGTCGATCTGCTTGTTACTCCTAATTATTAACGTTTTTATTATATTTATATTGCCTAGGATAATGGACACATTCTTATTAAATGCATGCAAAACTCACACACTGCCGTCACTACCGTCTAATCAGTTTCTATGCAATTTGCATTGCACATTGCGTATAAACGAATAAACATTTTCTATAACTGTTTCGTTATAACAGATTTGTACCTAAACGAGAAGTATAAAATAGTTTTACCCGTGACATAGGTGCGCCTACTTTATGTACGTATATTATAGGTTTGACATTTTGCGTTTACATTCTATTGCGACCTCATAAGACTAAGTAAAAGTAATGCTTAATAATAATAAGTAATTACGAAATCTCAATAAGACAAAATATCATCACTTCTCGTGGCTATAACAAATTATGCCTCGGTTTTTCTCTGGTCCAATATGACTTCTTAGTATAATATTATACCACCACATTCAATTGTAACATACGGGTGTAACGAAAGGAGAGTTAACTTCTGCGATTCCTGTCAACTTAGACGCCTTACTCAGCCCTGAAGCCGGGATATTGTAGGCGACTACTTCCTACAAATATTTCCTTCTAGTAACAGGCTGAGGCACAGCAGAACTACTTTTTATACTAGTTCAATCTAAAATCAACTTTTTACTTTAATATTAACAAATAATTTCTTCACTCCGTTTATCTCTTTATTAATAATATCTTTGGAAATTAATTACAATAGGAAACAATAAGGACTTCTTAAAACGTAAAATTTCTTAATAAAAAACAATTGACCGAACGTTGGACAGCTCAAATTAGGCATAGACGTTGAATTTTCCGAACATTGATAAAAGGTAAAATTAACTCGTTTATTTGCTACACACACGGTACAATAAATATTTATATTTAGTACTTCTGTCTACATTACGGAACACGCAAAAAGAATGCGTTTATTTCTGTGTTTTACGCACAACAGCCAACTCCAAGTTTAATCTTTGGATATTTAATTAATATTGTAGTAGTGCTCGCACAAGTAAATAACATCATTTACAATATTAGCTTACGAGCGACATTTATTAGTTATTGTTATAATTACTTGTTTGTCTCAATGTCATCATGTTTTTCCATTATTCTTCAACGCGTGCGATATACGTGTACTTCATAGACGACAATTTGCCTTTTCCGGTTGTAACTGGACGATGTTACTTATCGTTTCTTTAATTTATTTCTAATTAAAGGTCTTTATTAGACTTGTGTTGTGTTCTCAATTAAACTACATGCCGTTCAATATTAAAATTACTAATTAATTTCAATGGTTAAATTGTTGAAATGTAGGTAGTATAAATAATCTTTGAATTGAAAAATAGCATCTCCTGCGATATCTAAACTCCTATTATAAATTGCTATGGAATTCGTTATTTTGGCAAATAAGTTGTTACATATTCTACTAACAGAGCTTAATAAACGCGTTTATTACACGACTGTCACGTTTTATGAAGGACATTAGGTCACTCACATGTCGTTCGATTGTTTTAAATTTCAATCGTGAACACAACTTCGATGTTCGGATATTTCAAAGGCCTTAATGAGTCATGAACAGGCGAATATCAAAGAAATAATATGTCACAAGTTCTCAGGTAGTTAGTACTCGGAATTAAGTGACGAACTGACCGCGTCACCTAAAACTTTACGTATTTTATCCGGCCATTGTTTTGTATTTAAATATTAATGAATTTTAATGAGAATTCTTTACTGTTTTATAATGTAATTTTTTTGCTTTGTTGAAGGTTATTTCAAAGCTTCATTATTGAATATTTTAGTTATAGGTACAATCAAACAAACTGATTCTTGATCCATTTTAATTCTAAATTCGTTTGGAAATCTAATATTGTAAATCAAAGTTGCAAATGTTTAGTTATTGTTAGACAGGTGGATCGCTAATTTGCTCGGCTGTACCCACAAAACATAAATTGTTGGCCTGGACTCTGGAATGACAAAATTATTACAGCTTCCTAGATATATTATTTTGGATAAAACAAACTTTCTAATTATTGCTAAGTCTTCAATGTTATTAATTTTCTAGGAATATGGAGTTTTACTTATCGGAAACTATTGCTCACGAATTTATCAACCAATCAAATACATTGGTTTATTTATTTTCTAGCACGTAGACTATCATAAAAGTAATGTTTATGGTGTGTTTTGATTTAGATATCAAAGCATTGTAAGCAACAAATTTATTCCGGTATCATAAATCGTGTTATATCGATCCTATCGTGATAATAGTAAAATTATCAACTTTTATAGGACATGTGCCCCGAAATATTGATAAAATTGTTGAGTAAAATAATACACAGAAGCACATCGAATTCATAGTTATTGATTTGTATTCCAAAATAATCTAGAAGTACTTACATATATTATTTTTCTATATGCATTCTTATTAATAAATTCATACTCGTATAAATATTTAAAAGGGTTAAGCAAAGAGATAGATAGCTGTTTAAGCTGTTGTTTCACTTATCGCTTTTAAAGTGATATTTCGTGAATGACACACAGAGCGTTGGTGCGCGAGTCAGGGACGCGTGTTCGATTCTTTCTCAAATCAAATATTTATATCCGATATTTTTATTATAATAACTTTCTAAAATATATCATAAATACATTTTTAAAATACGCATCTATTTCATATCTGGATCTTATAGGTTGTAATTCGTTGTCATGGCCGAATCATGGAACTTCTATTGTGTTTTTAGCACGCTCCTGTCTTCATTCTGCCTCTGTTTGTGTATGTATGTAATTATTATTATTATTACCTTTTATGTATTTGTAATACTCCTTGTATTAAGTATCTGCAGCTTCCTTAATGCTTTTAAAGATCCACTTTTAGCAGCAGTACCCCTTTAATATAAATGACAGCCAATATACGTATAAATTTATTAAATTCCTGTAATTATTATACTAACAGATCAGCGGGCAGACAGACGGCTCTGCCAAAACATCTGCCTCTTAGTTCTCAATGGGATATCTTTTATTTCTTTTTAGTTTTGTCCCCATAATCCGCAAGGTGACAGCTTCTTCGACTATATGAAATTATTGTTGAATTTATAGGTTGTGATACCTACTGAGTTTTTATTAAAACAAAACCTAGAACTGGTAAGTTCAAAACTCGTTTATATTAAATATTTAGTGTATTTAAAAATCAAAGAACGATTTTCCAGTTAAAAAAAGGAAGTAGGCAGAAATTTCGTTTATAAAAAAGTCTTTACAAAAATGTTAAGTGTTATTTACTGATTATTAAGATGACCTTGAGATGAATCTACATACAAACTATTCTCTACTAGATTATCAAGTAATCAGTGTATTTTCGATCTTGTGCGTGTTGTATATGGTGAAAGTGATTGTGTGTCGCGTGCGCCGTTGCGTACAGGCCGACCTTGCCATATAGGTATAGTGAGACCTGCTCGTCAGGACTGGTGCATCGGCTCGCTTGATCGTTCTCGTTTTTTTGCAACCGATCTTATTATAGGACAGTACTTCTTTTGTTTTAAATTCAAGTTGACTGTAGTTAGTTACCTATGTAAGCTATTGTCTTTAACACAAACGTTCCAAGGACAAAGTTGTGCTCCAACAGTGCAATGCTGTGGTTCCATTTTACCTCCGGACGCTTTGATATTATGTCACAACTCTTGCATAATATATTCAAAATCAATTGAAACACCGACAAATGAATATCGACTGAATATTGTTATTATGATTTTGCATGGCGATAAATTAAGGCGAGAGAAAAAGAGAGACACCCACAGACTTATAAATATAAATATTATTTTCTAGTTATTTTTTTAATGATTTTATCTGTAGTCAAGCAATAAACATTTCAATACAATTTATTATTTACTTCAGCGCAGTCTTTAATATACACGTGAGATAATAAATAGCGAAAACTGCGAATGTATTGTTGTGATAATTGCACCTGTGTTATTATTATAGTGTATTAGCTAGAACGTTCTTTAACGATTTACATTATACATTGCTTGTATTGTTTGTTAGAACTAGTTAAATTTAACAATGAATGAAGCAATGGAAATCGATTGTCATCTTGAAATAATAATACGAGAGTGCATTGAGGACGTACCAAGTACAAAACGAATCGTCATCGTTGATATCACGTGCTCTGTTGATGATTCTCTCATGTTATTTATAACATATATTTTCAAGTAATTGTTTAACACTTTGTACGATTTTGAACGACGCATCTATTTACAAGTCGCTTTAACCAAATCGATATCAATGTGTAATCGAAGTAAAAAATGTAAAGCTAAAAAGTAAATTTTATAGAAAAAATACTTCTTTACGCATATTTGTTCGAAAAACCATTAAAAAGCCGAAAATAACTATTCAAAAAAAACTTGCGTGTTTATACCTAATTATTTTTATAAGTATGTATTTGTATGTTATCTATTAAATCTTAATAAAATAACTGGAACGAAAGTTTTTCGCAATTTCTCAATAAGAGTAGAAAACTCGTTGCCGCATTTTGACATCGGACACCAGCTGGGCACTCCACTGTGAAACCTACATATTTACTACGCTACTTTACTTTCAATAGAATTTAGTACTTTAAAACCAGCCTAGGTTTACCTAGATTATAATAATATGATTAATATTAATTGAAATTTGAATTTAAAATAAATCTTGGTAATTCAATTTTTTTGACTATTTCTGCCATTGCTCGCGCTCGAGACATCTGATGTTGGTTTAAAATACAAAGTACAATGATCTACTCTTAAAGCTGCATTAATAGGAGTGTAATAAACAACTGCTAGCCAAGTCATCCACTGTAAGTCCATTTTACATGAAGGGGGTTCCGATGGTGCATTTATAAACGTAACGTACAGAAACAGGAGTCAAATACATAGCGAATATATATATATACAATATAGCGCATATGCTGCGTTTAGCGTATGTGTAGACGTCGAACGTTAGACGTTTGTGGATGTGCGTATAAAACATTGTTTTCAATAATTGTAACTTTATATTTTCAAAATGGTAAAATATTTGGTGTACAATTTAGTAACAATACGTTTTAAATCAAATAATACACTAAATTAGTTGCATATATACGAAAAATTTATACAACAGAGTTTCACTTGAAATGTATGACAATAAAAAGTACATGTGCTGCCAAATAAATATTCCTTATTGATTTTAGTTAACAAATAGAGTAAGTATAGAGAGTTTCATAAAACTCAAACATTATAGGAACCATTATTTATTTTATTAAAAATATTCAACACTTATATAATTATTATACATTGATTGCTGCAGTTAAAAACACAAATTTAGTTGGAAAACGAGCATGTTTAATTATTAAAATGATAATCAATATATGGTTGACCCACCCTTGGCCGTTGTTGACAGATAGATGATTTTATAAGGGTTTCTTTTCTGACCAAGGCTACTTTTGCTGGTAGGCATGCATGTCCAATTAAAGTATTTTGTAATAGATTGGTATTCTGTATTACTTCGAACGCATGTATGTATTTCGAAGATGGGTAGTCAGACTGGCGATTACGGTTTTTAAACTTCATGAAGTGTTTGGGAATTAACTTGAGATCATTGAGTCTTATCAAACTGTCATAGCAGTGGCGATTGTTACAAGCTTTCTCTTACCAAAAATTTTTCATTTATTCATTGATAATAGTATCGATATTTAAAATTTTATATAATTTAAATATACGTAATGTTAGATACCTTTCTTATACATGTCCTCGATGTGGGTAATGCCATGTCATGATTTACCTATTGCGATGCACATAGCGCCACTTCGTAACACATCACGAATGCAATTTTATATAAATTTATTGACTTATTATGGTTAATATTCTTGAATTTATTTATATGTCGTAATGGTATAAACGTATATAGTAATAGAGTTGTATAAAAGCAATGGGGAATGCACAACAAACTTAACCTATGCTAAATCGAAAACCATGTCGAGATATCACTGCTATGTAGTTTTATTAAATATTAAAAATAACTCGTAAGATTGTGGAAATTTTTGGAAAATAGTTTAAAAATTGGTCAATGCCAAGACGAAGTAATGGACGATACCAACTTTGCTGTCATTTGTTATGTTTTTTCAGATAACAAGCTGGTACGTACTATCAACTAATATCAATAACCACTACTGTATTTTTTAGAAAAAAAAAAATATTTTGTTAGTATTCGACTATTTGTTTTCTCAGGTAATCTTTTATAAAAATTATTAAAAAAAGGTTTCTCTTTATAATTATCTGTTTTATCTAATAATAATCAGTTTTTATTTGTTTAATTCTTAATTCTATAGATTTTGACAATATTAACAGATTTAAAATAGTATTAAAAAAATAATTGAATAATCATTTATTTGAACGTATCTAGTAGTACGATAAAAACCTATACAAATCTTAAACAATGTTAATCACTATACAATAGGTATGCCATAAATAACGTTATGGTCAATATTGATAATAGGGGACTTAGCGATAGCGTGCTTCAAGTACTATAATTTTCAACTCATAAAATTTTAAATTTATTTGCAGGACTATTGCTACGAGTATAATTTTTAATTGAATACTCGCAACATGTGGAAATCCAGACTAACCGACTACCGACTACCTATAATACATTTACAAGTTTGCATAGCAACACATATACACGGGTGTGGTCGTAATCCGCAAATTTTAATATTATTATTACTATTAAATATACAGACTACTTTTGTTTTAGAAATAAATGTGCACATCATGTTGTAATTAAAGCAAAAATTATATGCATAAAAATTATGTTATCTACTTAATGATTAAAGGCCTTATCTAAGGCGAGCGCGTTTCTTCTTGTTATTGAATGATTAAATATATTTGCAATATTGTACACAAAATTAAGTCTTTGTCCAAACTCGTTATCTAATTAGTTAAAGTTCACAAATTTTCCATTACCTCGTTTCAGGTTAGATAACAAGATTGTTATCTCGAACAGGAAACTCCGTGGTCTGTTGTGACGTTAAAAATGCTCGTTTGTCAACAATTTGAATAGTGGTCAAGTAATTTGTTAAAATGTACAGATTTATCCAAGAAAATAATGACACAATTCAAAGCAATAATGGAATGATTGATGGATTGCATTATCGAAGTGTTAATTGTTACATTGACTTTATTAACTTTATCCTTAATTTGTCATTATTGATATGGTTTGATGTATGAGCGCTGTGCTGTCAAGCGGAACTTTAAAACACGCCAATAGGTCCTTACAAAAAGTACAATACAATAAAGTAAATATACTTATTATGTTAAGTGTAGATTTTTGGGTACTTTAGAAATCGTTTATATTTTGTTCCTCCAATTACCTTATCAGTAAGTTCCTTGATTTTAGATTTAAAATTGTCCAGTGAATTGTTGCTACGTAATGTAGATATCCTTGCCTCGTCATTCTTATCTCTATCAACATTTAGTAGTTTTTCAACACCTACAAGATTATCTACAATTGCTTGTACTGTGGTGATAAATACAACGATAAGTTGATAATGAACAGGCATTTTATCATTTTCTTAGTCATAAGAATCAAATAATTTGTTTATAATGTTTTTGGACAATTTGCGCTGTAATGTGAATCGGATTTTCTACAGTTGTTATTTTGTTGTTCATTATTGATAGCCATCGACATCGTAAATACCTGTTTAACAACTTCATTAATAACTTTTACAACCGTAATTATATTTATTGTTTGCCTTTACATATATAAATTTACACTACTTATAAAGTCATCATTTATATCAACAGTTGCAATAATTCTTCTAACAGAGCTCTATAGGGTAGCATCTTTTGGATTAAAAGAGTTACAAGTTTTATTTATAAGGATTATTCAGACTTTGGCTATTTTATTTCAATTAAAACTAAAGACAATATCGTTGGCCGTTATGCACCAGGTGTTAGATATAATAGGAACCTGGTTCCAAGTTCTAGATATTTGAAGGACTCGGGAGGACTTATTCACCTGCTCGTTTTATAGGATGTAACAATAAAAATAGTTGTGCGATTATCACTGGGTCTAGTTTACAATGAAATGGCCTGCTCATAATTGTCCTTGATAAAATGATCCGCTTTTTTGAATAGTATGAAGAAATAAAAAGAGTTAACTGATATGAAACGTAGTTGGTTATCTGGTTAAAAGATTATCACATCCAGTATTAAATATTTAACGAAGATGATCTAGGACAACATGGAGAATATGCTCTTTCACAGCAGTAATATATTAAAACTATAATTTTTCATATGTAATCGAGAAATTAAACATGATAAGGCCTAAATTTTTCCTGGTAGCTATAATGTTTATGAGTACGTGTGTGTATTCTATGTATTCAATGTCAAAACGATTATCAGTAATGTTATAAACATTGTTTACGCGAGTAACAACGATTTCATGAGTTTGTTTTGACTTTGATACTGAATTTCATACAATCGTTATGAATATTAAAAAATAAATAGAATCGCGTTTGTTAATTAAATTTCAAATTATTTATTTTGTAATATTATTTTAAAAGTTGCAGCCTTTTAAAAAGTAAAGATAAAACTTAAACGAATAGAAATTAAATATGAAACTTCACAATAAGAAATGTTTTGATAGAAGACGCGGTTAATGTCCTCATTATCTTTGTAAATAGAACATTATATAGACTAGACGATAATACTGCTACAAAATACCGACGCTAATGTCAAAATAATCAAGTTTTGTGCTGATGCTCTCGCCAACAGAAATGTGCAATAAAAACAATTATTATCTCCCTGTCGACAGTGAGCCACATGCATTTTGCAGCCGACTTCGCAAGGTATGAAGCGGCACGCGTATTGAAAACCGGTGACACCGGTCCACTCTTAAACCTCACACCATTTCTGACTACCAACGTTGCCTCTTTACCTTACGACACTGTTTCTATATGCAATCACATAATACACATACATCTGTTTGTTTTTACAATTTAATCAAACGCATTTAGGAAATTTGCTAATTACGTTAGTTAAGAAGTGAATTGATTTTTTTGTTTATTAACGATCCATTGTCTTAAAGTGCGTAGTTTGTCACAAATTATTTATTTCTCTTTCTATGGGTCGTACATACGGTTATCTGTTGTTTTTCCGTGAAACGTCGTGTCGTGTTTCGGGATCTGCTTGGAAGTAACACTCGAGTAACGAAAGAAGTGTCCATAGCGAAGACGACTTGCCTGCAGACATATTTTTCGCAGTTGTCTCCAGTCATGGGCCGTACTCTAGCTTAACATAAGGTGAATAACGATCACATGCCTGGGTTTAAAAAAAATGAACCAAAATTTATAGATCTATAAATAAAAGAGTTCTTCTAAAGATGTGCTAATTGGATTCAAATAAAATCTGTCACAATATATCGCTACATTAAAGGTATAAATCAATGTATAATTTATTAAACTAATTCTTTTGATCATTCCGACTTGAAACCTATGCTAGTTCAAATGTGTATTATAATCAATTAAATAGAATGAGGTTAATCTATTGATCGCAATCTTTGTCTCACATCATCGACTGATGTCATAAATAAATTATACAATTTGCGTCGTCTGTTTGTCCACATAAAAACTGAATCGACAATTCTTTTTTGTATTTAAAACTGTTATTATGTTGTTGGATTTACGTTTGTTTGTCAAGGTCGGCCTTACAATTAAGACTAATTTCCGAATAAACGTTTTGAGTTTCATCCTTTAGCGATGACTTCTGTACACTTAATAAGTTTAAGTGATCTTCAAGTTCACCTTGTTTTAATTCGAGGAAGAGATCTTTGTCATGATTATTTTATCAAATGTTTTATAATTGTACATCGAGTGCTGAATACAATTCAAAATACATTAAAGCTGGAGTATAGTCGGGACTGTGGTACTACTATAGAAAGATGTCCGCAAACAGCAGCTGGGCCTGCGTAAGGAGGCGAATGTGCACCAGCCCAGGTTGACAGGAGACAGTTCTCTCATACTCACGAAATGCAATTGTTTCACAGGCATTATACGACAGGATGGGTTATTAATACCATCCTTTTAATTGAGCGGCCAAAATTTTGTGCGAATAAATATAAAATTACATTGGCACCGACTAGAATTTTAAGAGACCGCAACACTGTCTCTGGGTCGAGAGTCTGGCTGCTCTTTTTACCCGTATATCAATATTTTATAGTACGCAATACATTTTTATTTTATGTATTTTTGAATGCTAAAGAAATTAAAATTCCGACCATTATTCAACCATATCAAGGTAAAAGAGAGAGCTAAGACTTATGCTCTTAGATTTGGATATTAATTAAATCGAGTTTCTTGATATATCACGAGTTGTGGGCGTCGTATTTTGTAATAAAAGTGGCGCCCAAATCGTATTTGTACGCTTGCTGCGTGAATAACGATTGACTAACGTCAAGTATTATACAAGCAATTATTTTTTATTTTGTTTGAGATTTTAGACTGGAAAACGATAGATGTTGCATTGATTACCAAGTATCAATTTGACATCCACATATATGGTATGATGTTCTGAATAAATTGTTAGATTTTCTTCAATAAATGCATCGAACGTAGATCTTAAATTTCTAATTTCGTGCATCAGAAAATTTTGATGGTAAATGTGGGCGTGTACGCTCTACTAAAGATGAGAACAAATACCTCAGTACCATCTTCTCAACCTACGTTACACACATTTCACATTTTAGCAAAGAAATAGTGACCTTAAGTTGAATAAAATAAGTTCGTATTTTTTATTATAAATGTGTATTTAATTAAGTGGTACCCAAGCGATTGATGTCTATTAAGTGGTACCGAAATACTTGTACTTTTTGTTTTATCATTTCTTCGAGAAAGCACCACTGACTCGTACCCGATTGTACATTGCTTAAACTTTCGATATTATCATTGTACGTGCTTCTCGGTTGCTTACACCAAATGATTACCTTTTTATTATTCATTTTTATTATTATATTTGAATTTGATCTCACGTTTTGTATTGTACGTTTTCTGTTACTTTAAAGCGTACTTTTGTAAATTATAACCTAAAATGCTAATAAATTTATTGAATTTATTTTTATTGCAATTAAAATAAGTTAATACATAATTAATTATTATTATATAATGTCTATAAATAAATTTATTATGTCTTTGAATATTTGTCATTTATATTAGTTTTTATATATATAAATGTGATAAACATTGAAAAATGTAGTTAGTGTAAAAAGACTGTAATATTTGATATGTTAAGCGAAAATACACAAACACAAGTTTCTAAATCTCACACTATACATACGTCTATACGAATCTATTAGATTACACATACACTAACAAATGAGCAGCGTTACCGGTTACTCAAATATAAATTTCCCTTCCATTGGCACACAGATGTATACATCAAGAACATGTATCCATATCAATATTACACCGAACATAAACTCATGCGGAATGTAACAGACAAAATTTTCTTCGTTATCCATTTAAAATTGCCACGCTATTATCACCCCTATAATAATAGGAATAAAGTTTATAATAGATGTTAATATAACGCAGAGACACTACGTGAATAGCCGTAGTAGTGGTCGTGTGCGTGTGTTCGTATTGTAACTTACCGTATTTGTAATTCGTTTGTGTGTGTGCTGAGGTTAAGTAGAGCGGTATTATCTTAGAACAAAATTGCTATAGAGTGGCGTTTTACCGAAAATATTTTTTCGTTTATTGATAAAACATACGCGTGTATAAAAGACGGCCTTCGTTAATATTTATGTTTGTAAACTTAACCTCTGATATTTTGAATTAGATGCGTAGATTTGCTATTAGATTGATAAGAATCGGGTTTTCCTAAAATATGCTAGATATTAGATAAAGAATATTTATGAATAACAGAAATGTTATTGGCAATATAAAAATTAAATGTTATATTGTAAAGTACATTTGTTACACAAGAGTTTACTTAACATTATAGTAGTAATAAACAAACGGCAACAAATTCATTTCATAATTGAAGGTTCAGCACATTGTCTGTCCACTATAAATGTCATCGAACGGTCGTATTTCGCAAGTTGCACTGTCAATCACTACGGTCACCTACTTTCGCGATCGGCTGGCAGCGATTAGTGACTACATTCACTAGAGGCCTCCGCAGTCAGAACTCACCTCCACGCAACAATTGTTTCTGTATGAATCTTTTATTTATGGCAGTGTTGAGCTTTGCATGTGTGAGTGACTGGAGCGGCGCCCGTGCCTTACCTGCCACCACTACTACAAAGTGTATGGCACTTCTACAAAAATAAACTGTAATCAAATCGATTAAAGTTTATTTTCGTTTATTAAGAATGTAGTCTGAAATGTCCTAACGGCAATAAGTCAACGCTCGAACGCGCCTGTTTGACAAGATTCCAACCGCGTTCTGTCCTGTTTGTTTATTGTAATCGGTTTGACAATGAGCTTAAGGTGCGGTTTCGAGTGATCTCTCGGCTCGCGCTCTTGTGATTGTTCCAAGCTACTTAGGTATGAGTCGATAAAATACGTCAGCTTTGTTTGTGTTGGTGCCGTGCGTCATGTATACGGTATATTGTAGATTTGCCTCTTAGAATCCATAATTGCTTAGCGACTGAGCGACTTTTATGCTTTTTGCCAATTAAATTCAGTATCTCGTTTGGACGTTATGTGGGTGATCTCAGCTCTTCAGCTAATTGTTTCTTTGTTTTAAATTATTGTAAAATGTACGAGTCAATTGCCATGGGTGATTAATTTAAATATATAAAGAAACCACATTAATTACATTCACTAAGTTTAAAACTTAACTACAATTGAGTGAACCAAAATTAATATTATTATGTCGACTTAACAGCGGGTAGATTACACCGCGACGGTGAAGCTGCACAATAGAGTTGCCGAAGCACAAAAAGCACGTCCGCTGATAGTCCGGCGACAATCCCAGTGCAGATAACGGAAGGTCAATGAGACTACGCGCGAGCGCTGCGCAAGTTAGAAGACAGAGCGTGTGGTGCGAGAGAGAGGTGCGATGCCGTGCCGTCTCTATTCCACGATCCTCCCGCGACCTCCGTCCCGTGGATGTGCGCTGCAAGGTCGGCCGCCTTAATTAATAAACTCACCGTAAAGTATTTGAGGCCGATCGCGACTCTGCCGATCATCGTAGCCTTTGTACATAATATTTCGGACTTCTTGCTTGACCAATGAGCAACAATGATATTTTGCCTTGACATTTTTACTTACCAACATACCTACGTAATGTATGATGTTTATTTTTAACACTCAATAATGTGACTTGAATTGCTTATGAGCACCCGTTTAATGGATAATGCAGATAAAACCTGATACAGTATTGACATTGAAATGATCATGCGCAGGCATCATCGGTTGTCATTATAATTGCATTAAAATAATAAATCAGATATACTTTTTATAATCAGAAACAGCTACAGACGCGATTAATACTTTTTGATAACAATCTTCCGGAATGCTCGCACGCGGTAAATAGTTCAAAGATTTTGTAATAATTATTAAAAAAAAAAACCAAATTATGAATATATAAATAATGAATGAATTCCCCATATATTTATGTACATCTAAAAATAGCGGTTTTGCAAATAACTGGATTGCTCAGTGAGTGTTGAATGACAGAGAATAGCTTGGAAAGATGACACACTATGCGAGATAACGTATAAATATTGATGACGATAAGTGAATATTAAAATTTATAACTATGAGAGATAATTACATACAAAGTTATGTTATTATTTTAATATATACACATATTATGGTGTTTATTGTATAATAGTAGACGTTTAGTGATTTTAAATGCATTATTATTACTGATGATTCACAATATGAATTATTTATTAGTGAATTTTGTGGAGAGCAAATTTGTTACTAAGGTCATTTCTATACTAGTTTATATTAAACACTATAATAAATTATATTTAATTGCTATCTTTTGATTGCAGAATACATCTTATTATTCATTGTTTTAGTTCATTTACATTTAAACGATAATATATTAATGACAATAATGTGTTTTTATTATTATTTTAATTATATTATTTATGTGTTTTTTTTTTAATATACAGTTAATATGAATATAATTTTAAGTGTTTCTTACTCTGTGGTCAAAGAGGTAGGCGCATTGTTGCTTGCTTATGTAAGTCGGAGCGTCTTCCACTTTCGAATCAAGTTTATTGACACTGCTCGACAACTGGGGGCTCACAGTTAACCGGGCAGGTACTGAGCCACTTTGATTATTAACGTGCTCTATGTAGCTTTAATAAATTACAATACCTGTATTATTATTAAGAAAAGCTTCCTATGTCTGACTTCATTAATAAGAACCTATTTTATTGTTTTATCAACAGGATTTGATACAATTTTATATTAGTTACTATTAATTGCTGTTTAAAAGACTCTATGTGGCTTATTATCTCGTTTATTTTAATATGTATATTTAATTTAACGTTTCACGCGACGTAATTGAAATATATATTTTTTAAAAGCACTAAAATACCCTAAATGATTTTTTATTCGATTAGGATGGATTGTTTATCATTACAATATTAATTGCATTTATAGAATTTAGTAAGCATTCGCCATAGAAAAAATCAGAGCTCATTCCTATACAGATACATATACAGTCTAATAGTGACAGATGACTTTATTTTATAATATGTAGTAATTAAGTGAAATTATAAATCTAAATATAATATAAATGTTCTATTGTAATTGTATGTATAAGTGTGCATTAATGATGATGCCAACGTTGAAATAAAATGCAGGTCAGTTCTACTCACAATGTCGAAATCGAATTATAGATTTCAATTATTTTATGCCGAATGTTGCGAAATGCATTCGCTTATTGTATTCGTATTTTGTCTAAAGATTATGTAGTAATATATAAAATAAGGTAGTTGAGTAAAAATCCTTGAGCTGATTTTGAATATTTATCGAAAGTTATGTGATAAGTCTATGCACTTATTTGATTAGGGATTACACATTTGCGCTGGATAATTAAATTTAATATCTTGC
Organism: Tineola bisselliella; assembly: GCA_028551675.1. Taxonomy (NCBI): domain Eukaryota; kingdom Metazoa; phylum Arthropoda; class Insecta; order Lepidoptera; family Tineidae; genus Tineola; species Tineola bisselliella. The sequence continues at coordinate 412,355 of JAPWLS010001443.1, read as the reverse complement.
TCAACGGTCGATTATATAAATATGAAAAATATTACAGCATTTTCTCAACAATGCTCTAAAGGTTTAGCTACTAAGGAAGCTGTCTTATTTGTCAACAGTCAAGTGTTAGTTTGTTAACGATTGTGCGTGCCCGCTCGTTGACTAAATACCGACTAATCGCCGTTTAAATCGGTAAATCCTTTCATCGGTTAGTACTCGACAGGTGCGGGCTTGTTATGACGAATTAAAATTTAAAAAAAAACACGTCTATAAAATGTTGGTTTGATAATTTTAAAAATAAAAATATTAGATCATCAATGTTATTTCGCTAATGTGTGTTTATAGTGACCTTTTAAAATAGTTTAATGTAAAATAAAATACCTCTATTAGGTGATATATTTTTATTGACGGCCTCTGTGGAACACTCTGTTATGTTAAGGTCCGGATTGATTCTTGATCGGCAAACTATTTATTAAGATATTATAAATTTTATTCAGATCTGGGTGTTTGTGGGTTTTTGTTGTTTTTGTCCTGAAATTCATAATACCGAATGCCCTAGTTTGAGGTCGGGACATTGTATATGCATATATTTGTTATTATTATTGCTTTTAGTTTAAAAATATCCTCTCCTCTTGACCCAGCGCATTAAAATGTACTTCAATTAAAAATCTTAATATAATCAAATTCTCTTAATAACATATGAATAAAAGGCAATCTAAACATACAGTAGAATCTATATAGCTTTACATATAGGATTATATTGAACCGGAGTTGTGCAAAACAAAAGACTCGAGCTCAACATAAGCAAGCGTAGCGAAAATGGCCGCAAAACGTTGCCCGCCTCAATTTCTTCATATAACGTATATATTCCGCTACCTACGCATCGCATTAGTGTGTGTACAGCCAGTATTTGTTACTCGGTGACATCAAACTGTGCCAAAGAGTAATGTTTTAACGGATTTATACATTTTGCAATTATCAAATTTAAGAATGCTTATCTTTGGAATTTATTTATTCTTTGAGATGTGAATATGTTAAAACTGAGATAATTTAAAAGAACATCAATTTATTATTATATGAACCTATATAATATAATGCTACGATTTCAGTCAAATTATTCATACCAGATATAAAATTGAAATGGAAAAATTAAGTGATAATATGAGATATCAATTCTATTAATTTGTAATTAGTTATTCTTTGACAATGTCTCGTCACGAAAGTGTACCGAGCGTGTAGGTATTTACATAGATCGCGCCTACCTGTTCATCCGCAGTGATTTTTACTTAGATATGAGCCTATTACACGGACGACTTCAGATGCACACTTAACAATACAACTATCCTCTAAAGAGAGGGATTCTCAACTTTTTAGCATTTCATTTCACCCGCTACAGACTGGTTTGAGACCGGTATACTGTCACAAGTAATGCATACACTTTTGATTGTTAATTTTAATCGAAAATGAGTACTACTACTTTGGTTTAGAGTTTTAAATCGGATTGTGATATTTACATGCGAGTTAAGTTTGTGGTTTATGTTTGCGCTTAGTGTGATATACAGTAATGTTAATAGGTATTTGCTACTTATATTGCTTTTAAGGCTTCGTTTCTATATTATGATCTTTGTACGCTGCGTACAGGTTTGCTTATAAACGATTACTTGTTACACTTCAAATAGTATGTTAGGTTATTTTTATTATTTAGACTATTTATTTAATCTCTTATATTATTTTTACTATATTTATAATATATAGTTTTTAAATAACAGTAACAAAATATTTTGTATAAGTAAATAAATATCAATTTCGCATTATAAAAACGAATCAAAGCCTAAAATAAGAATTAAAGTCAAATATACCCATATAGTTATAGCTAAGTGGCTTGCCAACGTATACAAATGTCGCGAAGGCGTCTAGTTACGACGACGCCGTGACGTCAGCAACTACGACCTACACGCTACGACGCGACTACGAGAATCGAGAACTCTCCCACGCTTTCTGACGTAGGGACTACGTTTTTCATGGCATTTTGTTGCAATACATTTTTGCAAGTATAATTTTACTGCTGCTTTTAAATTATGTTAATGCTTTGACATATTTTATAGGTATGACCTGTTATAATATAAGGGATTAAAAACTGTTAATTAATAAAATTTACAACGAGACACAGATATATCCGAGTTTTCTTGTATTAGCACGTCGTATTTATTGATAAACTAGTGATGTATACATGAATAGTGATGTATACTTGAAACTAATTTAAAAGACGTTTATTTCGATTGTTTTAATTCAAACTTTGCAGTCAACGTGGTTGCTGAAAATAAACCCAATCGCAAACCACAAGTTACTATTTATAGGTCAGTATTGTCAGTTATTAATTCCCAAAAGTGTCGCAAGAGTAATACTGAATGTTGTTGAAACAAGTAGAAGAATTATAATTTGACATAAATATTAGTTAGAAATATCTGCACGTCAAATAATAAAGACAATAGCGATTTATTTAAACATTTAAAAGAGTGTTTAGCAAATCATGCGCATTCATACACGTATGGATACACATGTAGCTGATAACATAATCTAAGTAACATTACCTAATGAGGTCTCTAATCAGCTAGATAGATCTGAAGGTGTGTGATTTTTGTGTTAAGATACGTAAACTTTAGTTGTAAAAATGAAATATAGTTACAAAAGTATGGTTCATAGAAATTATGTCTTGAACTTGTCATTAGAAAAATATGATATAATTTTATGCGGTTTAGTATAGTGAGCACGATGTGTTCGTATAACTGTAAAACCTTAGGAAATAAGTACACAATGTAATGAATATAAACAATGATTATTTGTAACTGGGGCTTAAAGTGTCTTTCTTTATTGAAAATAACCGCCAGTTCATCTATACAAAAACAAAATAATATATTATTCGAGTTTGTAATAAGACAAAAAGTTCAACATGACAAATTCATACATTCACAAAATAAATACTAGTTCATGTTTTTACAGCATAACACACATTGCGGAATACATACTCGGATGAAGTAGTGAACGATTCGTGATTGATTGGTACAAATCGCTTGATCGTGTGTTCATGGTGTCCACACATTCCGTTTTATGAGGTACAATTTAACATAAGTCTGCACACTACTATCTTTATAACATTTTTATATTGGTAATAACGTTAAAGTTTATTAGTAAATGAAAAAATGGTTACTTAATTTTCTTTGCTTCTGTGCTGAGTAAACTGTATTAGTGATATGCGGCTCAACTGTTTCATTCGTATAATAGAAAATAATGTGTGAATTTGAGAATTTAAAACAGAATAGATGTAAATCATTTCGTGAATCTATTTCGAGATTAGTAACATTGAAAAATATCTAATTAAAATCATTGAAATATGAGTAGAACGTAATAAGTTGTCGCTATCGATTTGAACAGCGTACGTTCGTTTCTTCAAGGCAGCACAATTTATTCATTGTTTTTGCAAACTATGCATGGAGTCATATGGTGGCAGTTGTCTGCGCTCATGGGCCAAGCATAATTTAATATTATATAAAAGTAAGCAAATTATTACATAGTGGTCATTAAAACAAAAATGAAAGTCCGTAGTTACCATTAAAAGTTGGTGTTAATAGCCAGCGAACTAGTCTGGCTGGCCACGATCACTATTGGACGACGAGCGTGAAATGCTCATGGCCTCCCTGCGCGAGAGTGCCTTGCCGCGATCGGTGAGAGTGAAGACTTAGTAATTTTTAGAAATAGACATTTTTGGCTATATATAGTAGTGACTAAACAACATTAAAAATCGTAAATAGGTTTAATTATAACGTGAGATATACTTAGCTATAAATTAGGTTTTCTAAGGATTACGGAATTTCACACGGTAAAGTATTATTAATTGGAAATTTATTTGTTGACTTCTCTAAAAATGATAAACTCTACATCTAGGCCCCATAAGTAGCGTTTATATAAAAACCTGGTCTGTGGTAACGAGGTGACGAATCCGACTCGTTTTTACATCAAACAATAACATATCAGCATTCATAAAGGCCGTCCGTCGTGTGTGCATCAATTTATACGTTTTTATTATTGAATTCCATTTTAATACAAATTAATTAATTAATTACTTTATTAATATTTTAATGTATTTATTTATTCGCTGTTATTAACACATAATAAATTAGATTAGACGAGCATATAATAAATCTTCAAATAAGAAATTGTATGACAGATATTCGACAATAAATATATTTTAGCTTCATTGTAATGAGAGTGTAGGAATTATTTGTTTGGAACAAAATCGTAATAAAATAACCTAATTGGTTGCTTAAATAGTGATACCCGATAGTGTCTGAGAATAGCCTCATTACCACCTAGCCTCAAATAGCCTTGAGACTCACTAATAATTACCAAAGCTCAAACCGCGATCTAAATTTTATACATTTTTTGTGCGTCAAATTTTATGGTATTCACTAATTATAATAATTTTTAAGTAAAACATTTTAATGTTATTTGCCAATGAATCCCGATGATTTTTTTAATAGCTAGGTGATTCACATTAACAAGGGTCAAAATGTAGTGTAAACCGAAGTACCTGAGATTTTTTTGCTTTAAATCCTATAACCAGTAGCATGGAGGCGTCGAGCAGCCACAAAAGCGTGGGCGAGGGAAACAAAAGACGACATATTAACGATAGCCATCAGACAATTATGCCGATTAAACTCGACTGCGGTAACAATTTACTTGAACTCTTGTGAATTTTATGCTAAAACTGCAGAGCGTGAAGTTTTTTTTCGATACGAGTAAAAATTTGTTGAGTTGGAACGCTTTTACCAACTCTCATAAGCAAGCGAGCATAGTGTGAATAATAAAAATTATGCTTTGATTGTATAATTCAATTTATTTTAAAACAAGATTTCAATTGCTTTTCAGTTTTATTAAAAACATAAAGTTAATATGAAACTGAATGAACAACTTTTAAGTTAAAAATATTTATAGTGAGTAATAATATTTCAAAGTAAATTTAACTACGATTACAAAGATTATTTTCATAATTTTATTAAAATTAAATATGAAAATTGAAACCTAAATGATGTGATTACAGCTTGAGTTAGTTTATGTTTTACCTACTTATTGTGAAATTCGTGCGAAAATTTTCGAGTTCCATTATATTTTTAGATATAGAGATTTAAAAAGTATTCATAAATTACCTATTCATTGATACAATCTTCAAAAATTCTTAGTCAATATTTGCAAAATGCTCCAATTGCAACACGTTTCAATTGAAAGCAGCAATCGGAACACCGATGATATCTCCTCTGTTACTCATTCTGTTATACATTACTACTTTTAACAAACAAGTTTTTTCAATTTCTGAATCAAAACTGTCAATGTACTATGAATTGAATTTATTTTTACGGTTTTGATGGACAAGAAGCGATTGTTTAGCAAATCGGAGGAGGCAACACTGAATGCATCGCGTACAATACTCATGACGAATTGGTCACCGTGTTTTTTAAATCATTCTTTCAATTGTTGAATTGGAGTACTCTTGATTTTGTTTAGAATGCGATTCGAATTTATATTTATGTTTTTATTGTAATTAACTAATAATTTATGACGATTTATATTAAACCAAAAATTTGTTTTTTTATTATTAAATTAAAAATATATATTGTTAATTAGACTTTTAGCTTTTTGAGACACAACTATTAAAATTAGCACAGGTTTAGCTAGAAATACGATTGTGTATCATTTGTTTGTTTTAATTTGACAATATTTTATTTTGATTTAGTTTTATAACAATTGAACGAATGTAATCTGTTGAATATTAAGAGTGTTCTGCTTCGGATTTAATATTTGTGTTACCAAATTTCTCTGCCCACGACCTGGCCGCGTGTGGTACCGTAAGTAGAATAGATGAACAAGATACAATCAAATGGAGTCGCACTAAACAAAACTTTCTAAACCGTATTTCTGTTGTTGCTTAACTCACATATTACCTAGATAAACTCATCTTTGAACTTTAGACATGTGAACTACTTTTAGACAAGGTTCTCTATTTGCATTTGAGCTTTCAATTCAATTGCTTTTATTTATCTATATCGGCATTTCCAAATTATAATTTTAATTTAAATTATAACTCACTATCATAATTAAAAATACGAAATTGGTATCAAGGACGAATTTATTATTAATTGTATCGGGGAATCAAACCCGGGACTTGATTTTGAAGATTTGATCCAAGCGATAACAGTTATATAATATTAAGAATGGAATAAATAAATAAATTATAGATATATTTTAAAGCTTACTAGAAAATCATATTTTCTAAGATGTGAGGTTTTCTCACGAGCGACGCGATGGTTCCTGCTGCTACGAGAGCAATTGATAATATAATTGGTGCTGGAACAGGTGAAACTTCGAACATCTAAGTTTTTGGGCTTTATTATTATTTTATAAAAAGGAACAATAAATAATTATATTCATATATGAGATTCGTATTATTCGTAGATAGATAAATTATCAAATTATTTTTAACAATTAATGTAATTTATTGTTAATTTAGTGGTTGGTAAAATAAATAAAAAAACAATATTTGGATTTAAACTAATCCTAATCCTTATTCCACAAGGCTAAATCAATTTACAGTTTGTGATGTCACGCAAAGGAAAAAATGCACTCAACTAACGCGTACGTATAACGATATCAACATACTTTTATGATAACGTTAACTGCGTTACAATTACAAGTACCTACAACTAATCTACACCGCATTTTGTATTGTATATGCCGATAACATATTGAATTCGCTATGTAAATATTTCCCTGATAAATGCTTCAGTTGTCGCGTTCTCGGTGCACGATTCAATAATAACCATGATATTGCGATGATACGGACTGGAAAAACTCGTTCTGCGGATGTCGATATCCTTTAACGCGGCTCTGGTAGCGAGTGGCTTTCATTCATGCCGCCTCGGGCCACGCACAGATCTCATCTTCCAATTACGAACATGCCCGCCGCGATCGTATGCCTCGCGCGATTTCATCGTTATCTCTTAATAATCATAAAAATGTCACATCGTTATGGATTTCCAGAATTGGGCTTAAAAGTGTCGCGTCTTTTCTGGCAAAATGTTAAAATAACGATCTGTATTAGTATTTTATTATTTAAAACTATAGAGTCTGATGGACTATTAACATAAGCGTAATAATATTGTTTTTTTTTTTGGTGTCATCTATCTATTTATTTAACTCAATATTGAAAACACTAAAAATAGCTTTTATAAGAAATGGATGAGTTAATTTACTCGTATTAGTTTCGTCATGAGTGAACATTTCCGAACGCCAGTTGATTTGGCGGAGTATTGTGGCTGTAGGTATTACACAAACCATACTTGAGTGCAATCGCTGGAGCGTTTCACAATCGCGGGTTCGCCGACCGACACCAATACCTAAATTAATTTTCTTTTCGGGTCTGCGACGCCGCCGTTCATTGTTCAACGTTCAGCACAGATTTGGGAGTGTCTTACAAACCGATCGGTGACACAGCATCCAGACCACTTTGTTATAGTGAACTCAATGTGATTCCACAGAGAGCTTTGATTTTGTCGGTAGCGAGTGTAACCTTGTTCTATTGATAACGTTTTGTAAACATAGAATGAAAATGTTTAAGCTTTTTATCGTCGAAACATAAGCGGTATCAAAACGATGAGTCGGAAATGGTAATTAGCACTGCGAACATTTGAGTCGGTATCTATATAGCATACGAATATTTCATTCATGTTTACTGACAGTCACTGTTGGCAGGTGCTATTAACATTTTTTATGTGAACCGTGACAGTACATAAGAAACTCAATTTGAATTTTTCTATCCATGTTACAAACATAGAAAAAACTGGTTACATTTATAGTGACTGTCACTCGAGACACGACGAGGTCTAAATTTTGCACGGTTATAAAATCACTATGTTATGTTGTTTTTATATTCGAACGACTGCTTCTTCTAAATAAAAACACAATTTATAATCCTCCTAAGATTAATGGTTTTAAAGTATCATACAGAATTACTAGAAAGTAGCTTTATATGTGTTAAAATACATTAGTCGATGTCGTGTAGTTTTTAAATGTTGCTTAAAGCCACGATTATGACATTTTCAACAACAACAAGGTTAAAATTTCGCATTGAAAAGTTTGTAACACGTACAGGATTAAAAGGCTTTTTGAGTCGTCTTCTGTTGTGTAAGAAAACACGTCGAACTTTTAGTATACGTATATCCACTTTCAACAATTACATCTAGTTTCATCATTGCGCGAGTTAATTGCGGTAACATTGCATAACAATTGTCACTTCCATAACGTTACTATCCAAAGCAATACGTAATCTATAAACACTGCGATATGCGAACGACTGTAAAGAATTGTAACTCCGTTTAAGTGAATGTTTGGATGGGCGTGTAGTTAAATTTATCATGGTATATAACAATTTTCTTCTTCCGTATACGAAATATGCGGATTTACTCACTTGACAGTTTTTAATCAATTTACTACCTACGTTATGTAAATACACACAAGCCCTTAATTCAGTATAGAAAACTAATTCAGTATTAAAACTAAATCCATTTTTTGGTGTTTAATTTATTTTCATCAGATTTTAAATAAGATTTTGTATTTTATGAAGTAACGAGGTTGAAAATGGCGGTCAGTGGGCATAACGTTTTGCTTGATCGGTGTAGTTGCGGTCGAATGAGATTTGCGACTTGTTTTGATATGTAGTAGGAAGGGATCCATCCTATTGGGCTTATTATTGACTATGATAATAAATGTATTAAAACAAAAGAGGGTCAATTGCCTATTTAATTGCAGAATTTCGTTTTCCAACTTATTTACTTACCAATACTTCACAATTACCAGTTTAAGCATTTCGGCTTTTTATTGAAGTTGCTTCGTAAACCTTGAATCATAGTTTCTCCTCGTACGTGTATATTTTCGTGCAATATTCGCGGTTCGTGTGCATCGGGGTAAACTAATCCTTCACCATAGTTTCGGCGAAGGTGAGGATTGTTGCAGACGACGTGATCTGCGCTTGCGACATTTTGTCAATCCGTATTTTACGTAACGGTGTCGTACCGCCGACTCAACCAATTATACAACAGAAACCTAAGTTTAAACTGTAAACCGTCGTACTACGGTCTTATATACAATAAGTTTCATATTCCGTAATGTCGTATTATGTACTCGAACCGCCGCAACTCGACCGATGCCTCTATTGTTGAACATTGTGCTAGTTACTCAAAATAAACGGAGAAAGTTATGCCATTTTTATTGTACAGTTTCCTACTTCCCCACATATCGTCTAATGATTCCTCTATTGTAAATAAATATAGATAATAACGTAGTAATTTGAAATTGTATGTTACCATACACTTTAGAGAAAACAAATTATTTCTTCTTAGATTGTTAAGATTAAAAGCTATGACACACTGAAACTAGGCATGAGTCAACAACATCATTACAGTACATTCTTTTGTTTATTGGTTAAAAAGCTATGTTCAAACTTTCTTTACCAGTCGAACTCCATCTTGCTTTACACATATTGTTGCTAGAACAATTACTCGATTTGTAAATCAGGCAATCGCCGTAGAGTTTCATGCAACCTTGTAGATCAGATACCTACGTGACTTTACCAACGTCTTCAAATATTATTATAAAAAATCAATTAGGCGACAAACGGAATCTTTTCAATAGCGTAGTATCTGCGTAACTTGTTTTGTTCCAGCTTAGATGCCGACAACTATTGTTGTGTAATCAACCCGATTAGATTACCTTCTACTGAGACGTTTTATAAAGCGATTGTTACTTTCATTTTGCCGGCAGTTGGTGCAAGAGTATTTTTGAACGTAACGTGTGGAGGTCAGAAATAACACAGGTAGGTACCTACGGGTAGTATCGCTAATTGTTGACAGATCTGTCTATTGTTGTTTCTTAAATTATTCACGACAGTATATAAATGTACAGTCGAATGTAAAATGATCTAATTACCATACGCATTTTTAGGTTGTAACATGATTAAGAGATATAAATAACTTATTATTAGGAATATATATTTATAATAAAAACTCATATTGTTCGATTTCCACCCCAATTTACAGTGATAACTTTTATCCATAAAACAATATAATATATATGTTTTTTTATAAAATTCATCTTTTTAAGTAATTTTTAGTTAACACAAAGAATTAGAATCAAACATCTCGGTAAAGAATTTTTCTCGATCGTTCAAATAAACGTTTAAGTAGGTATACGCTTTGTGAGATTAAAAAAAAATTGTTGCTAGGATTTGGGACTTATATACATATAGTACACACCTGGATGTAGAAAATGGATAAGAGAAAGAAGAGAAGAGTCACCATAAACTTTTAATAATCTTTAAAAAAAAATTCTTAATCAAATAACAATTACTTTAGCAATTATTGAGACTATATCAGTCTCAAATTGGCATCAAGCAAATTATTATTACTAGAAGGCAAGTAGAATGATGGTAATAATATATTTGATTCTCAAGGTCTTTCTAGACCAAACAACTCCCATTCCTTACTAAACGATATTGATTTGTAAAATGTGTAGGTTATAATAGAGCAACGGTAAAAATCTTTTGTTTAATATAACATCGAAGATGATGCTTAGCATGTTATGGTGCAGTACTACGTTGATACCAAATGTTGGACAAATAGCGGATGTTTACAATAGCCCGCGCGGAGCCGTGAGAGGCAACGTCACTTATTTTGAAATCTATAAGTCGTACTTTGATTAGCTTTATTATGTTTGAAGATAAGAGTATACAATTAATAGAAACCAATTGAACATAAATAACGTCTCGTATTTTTATCTAGATTTTTGATTCTTAACAATATTTGTGAGATCTATATAAAATAAATCGTCTAGCAGCACGATGGAATGAAGGTGACCGGAAGAGCGTGGAAGACGGGCGGTAGAAGAGCTTATGAAGGGAAGAGGCTCTAATCCATCTGATGATTCTATTAAAAAATATAGTAATTAATATAATATAAAGTTCAGTTTATAAATTCGTGCAAATAGAATTTAACAAAACGAGAAACCTTAACACGATGCAATAAGGTTTCAAGTTTAGATAATTATCACAGTTTAGTAAATGAGTGTATTCTGTCACTGAGTGTACTTAATACTTACGATAATATAAACAACTGTACGGTTCATTGAGTATTGTGGAATGGAACTGTTTGGTATTTGGTGGGAAATTCAGGTACGTTGGAATTTTTCCTTCTGGATTTAAAGTTTATATCAAATGAGTGTAAATAAATGTAAGTGTGAAGTGTGAGTAAATGACTAACTACATGTATGTCCGTGAACCTATATAAACATATGTAAAAAGAGTAATACCATCTTAGGTTATTCACGAACATAATTTAACTAATTTAAAACACTTTTAGCAGCTTGCGTTGTCTCCCCACGTCCACGATTGTTATAAAAATAATCAAAATAAACATAAATAGTACCTAAGTATGTAATAACATTATTATGGTAAAACGACTAATTCGCAGGTAAACCTTAACTAATTGGATATTTGGTGTGAATTTTGTGTGTTAGATATTTCTACAAAATACTGCTAAACCACTGATTCAAATATAATAGAGAAGTACATAAACCAATTACACATAAAATCAATTAATACGCATAATTTAAATACATAAATACGTTGTGTCACGTAGAGCGCGAGGGACTTATCTGCATTAATTTAACGCGGTAATATATGCGAACGTAATATCATTATTCCTAGTGTATTTTAAGAAAGCTCTTACAATCAAGTATAATATAAGCGGTAGTGCCAAATGAAATTTGCTAAAGAAAACACATCTAAATGTTGTATTATTGCTTTATTATATAAAATGTTTGTATAGGGATAATATTGATGAAAGATGTACATAGCAGATTACTCTAATAAAAAACAGAGTTAACAAACAAAGGCGACTTTGTACACATGTCTTGAGCAGAACATCTGCATAACTGCACTGCTATGTTCTCATTATCCAACGCCGTTAGTTGCGCGGCTCGACCGACCTGCGGCCTTACTCACTCATCAACTAATCGAGATTGAAACGAATTTGAAACCTTTGAATTTTATTTTGCAACAATAATATTTAAATTTAACTATTTTCATTCGTTTTTTTATTGATCCTAAAGTGCTATTGCTTATCAGTTTTTAATTAAATTACTTATTGCATTTGTATAAAACTTTTTCGTCTATAAATTGCCTTGTAATTTTCAATATATATCTGATTTTATATTGAAAGAAATCACATCGATATTGGTTCAGTTTTAAGAGTAACCTTGCAGCGTCCCGCGGCCAACGGGATCGACCGACCTCGGTAAACTGTTAGGTTACTTCAAGTAAATAACTACTTTACTTTTCTTGGGGTTTGTGCATTTTTTGGTTTATTGAACAAACCTTTTCCATAATAAATATATTAAAAAACAATGAGGATTAAAAAAATAATATTTTTATACCCAAATTCAGAAAATTGATTATAATATAATCGAAGTAATAGCTAATCAAACTCTTTATTTTATAATATAATGAATACATTTGTTGTTATCAAACATTGTTGTTGGTGCCTGCGAGGAAAAAACAATTTAAAATATAAAAGTGCATATTATTTTTAACCACATAATTATCATTAATACAAACTATTTTATATTTGTTTGTGAAGTTATTAGCGATGTAACAAATAAATTATGTAATATCTCAAACTCATATTGCAATTGTAGGCGAACACAGTATTCACATGAACACGTAAAACACGCCTCTGCTAGCAATTAATATACATGAAAAGTGATGCTTTTTAAGACAAAAACATTTTAATATCAATATGACTTTAATTTAGTAGTGTTTTAAGAGTGATAGAGAGATGGTGGGACTAATGATGATTATCAGCCCAGTCTGCCATGCTGGTCAGTATTATTTACTACCTAAAAGTGTGACTGGTGAAGTGACAGGCCGTGTTTTCTCGTTTAGAAAAAAACAGTGTATTCTGTCAACCTGGACGTACCGGTAGGTATCCATTGGTATCTTTAGGTTGGAATAGCAGACACTACACCATGTTACATTATGGTGAAATAAATTTGTGTATATTTTACAATATAGAAAGTAATTTCGAATATAATTTTAAAAACCATTGTTACCATTTATTCACATATGTACTTAGGGCATGTTTAAGATTTATTTAAAATCGGATTACATATAAATTAGGAAATCATTATAAATATTTGAATCAATTGACATTATTACCACCTACACAATAGTATAAAGTTGCTACAAATATCACTTGGTACAAACAGTCCCCGTAGGTGGAGGTCAAAGGCTTTCTCCGTGGGCAGCAGGCGGCGCACTTACTCTTAAGCTTTGTTTACACGATTCCACTCATATCAAGTCTTCTATCAAACTGATTCAATTCCCCTTAAAATAAAGAAATAAATTTAATCGATATTCTATATTTAAAAGTATAAATTATTAGCTCTAATTTCAAATTTATTAAATTAAAAATATTACCCAAAAACTGTATCTCTACCCTTGAAGTGTTATAAAACTCTATGGTTTATCAACCTACAGGGTTATTTCGCTCATAAAGCATTTGCAGCTGATGGAGTAAACCGTTATATGTATTCCTTGGATAACGGTTTTCAATTCGTTCTAATACAGTTCAAAGTATTTGCATTTGGATTAAGTATACAGATTTCTGTATTCATTTTTTTGAAATTAAAAACATTGAGTAAAACCCTATTTTTAAAGAGTGGTTTCCATTATACTGGCGCAATTTTTTCGTTTTCGAAAACTATTTATTCCTTATGAATAACTTTAGTTCACACCTTATATTTTATGGATCTTTTCATCAATAGGTATTTTAGATTCAGGCTCCTTTGTAGAATAATGTATATTTTATTAGTCAAATAATTTTTAGGATCGGTTTATTAATTTTCAAGATTACCTACATATTGTAGGTACATGTATATATATATAAAAAAAAACAAATTTTATCTTTTTATAAAATTATTATTTTTTAATAAATAAAAATAAATCTACAAATTAATGAAATATAAAGGTAACAATTAAGCACGTTCCTGGGTACATGTATATCCTACTTTAGAGCGGGGGTTCCATGGAGGTGAGTTAAAAGGGGGGAGTCACACGCGCGAGTAGAAAGTACTCAAGCTATTGTTTTCTTCATTGCGACATCGTATTTATCAACTGTCACTCGTTTATTGCATTTTTTTATGCAAATTTATTCACTCTCGTCTGATAGTGTCAACGAAACTAGTTATCTCGGTATAATCCGCTCATTTATGTCGTTACATATCGACGAAGTTTATTTTGATATTTCTTTTCAATATCGACACCTATTATAATTTTAATGTAGACTTTTTTTAACTAAGTAACTTAATTAGTTAATTAATTCATTTAAATTAGTACCCTTTTTATACGATATGTCAAAGTATGAAACACTTTTTATACAATTTTATAAACGAATAAATAAAAATACTTTATGTGACTTTATGAGATTACGTTTTGTCGCAAACACCACGGCTGCAAAACTTTCGAAACGACGGTCATGTTTTCAATATTATAAAATTAATTTAATTATTAATCAAAATAAATACACATAATTTATTTTAAATTTGTTAAATCATGTCAGTGACATTGTGGTTAACAGATGCCGCTACAATTATATTGTTATATAAAATATATTATAAATAGGCCCAGCAGATGTCTCACCACTAAAAAGCTCAATGATATAACAGCCATCAAAAGCTTTAAAAACAACTTCAGCGATTATGAAAAGCAATTTAAATTCTTATGTGACATAAAGAAGACGAAAGGTAAATAACGAATGAAATAAGAGACCGTGGTATTTTTCTATGCAATGCTCGGTCAGCGGACGTTCGATGCTGCAATGATTTGTTGCAACTTTTCTTATGCAACACTCAGAACATAACGTCAGATTAATTACAAACTTTATGGTATAATTTTTTAGTCAATTTTAAATTATCATAGAGGGGGATATTCATAATATTATCCAAAATGTTTTGTTTTTAATTATAAAATTAATATTATACAGCAACAATTGAAATAATATGAACGTACCTACAAGTAAAATATTATCTTAAATAATTCTTAGCTTTAAATTTTGTAGTTAGGTATTTACATTTAACAATAATTTACAATCTCTTCGCATGTACACAATCTATTACAATTTACGTAACAATTACATAAAAATGGCGTTCACACAGCAATGGCATCGACCGTTTCCCGATCGACTTTCACGAAATCTTCTCGATCAAACAAAGAAATAGCGAAGAGGTCTCATTTACATGGTCGACGGGCGGCGGTTCCCATGGTCGGACAAAAGAATCGGTTTGGAAACTGAATGTATGGACATCGTTCCCAAAATCCTATAGTCACGGTCGTCGCACATGTGATACGTGTGTTAGCCTTCAATGCACTATAGTAATTTACAATCTAAAATCAACACTCATTTTTTAGTAGTTCATGACGGATCCTGATGTTAAGCAGAGACAGAAGTCACCTCTATTATGCCGGCTTGATAGACATGGGCTTGCTGTACAGTATTGTATTTCACGGATGTTGTTTGTTGCAATTGTATTTTAATATCATTATCCATATTCAAATATGAGCCAGTTTGATCCCCAGTTCAGATAAAAAACTTGAATACACTTTCTCCTATCTTCAGACTGGAGATCATAGTCCTTTTCAAAGGAACTTCGCTATCTCTTAAAGTCTAAAATCTATTTTTACTACCCCATTTGGAAGGTCGGTGTAACCTATAACCTTTAAACGTAAAAAGAATTCCCAAATCGGACTTGTAGCTTCTATGATTAACGCAGTCAATTATACAAATTCTTCTATATTAACACATTGTACATATTTAAACAATATTCAATACTGACACAAGAAATCTCCAACTACATTGAAATAAATATAATATTTTGTAAATGGACAAACAATGTGTCATAGAAGGAGATGCTTATACGCCATCAACGCATACCTACATACATATAACAAATAACCTTGTATACGTATAGTACATATACAATGGCCTTCTCTACGTCTATGTAGATTATCACAGCGCCTGCCTCCGTGACCTATTTTCCTTGAAAATCGCATACAATATTCCTGTATCACCTATTTCGTTATAGTTTTGTTTAATGTTTCGCCTACCAGCAAAAGAATTTTCATTGCTAATTAATTTTGACTGTGACAATGTCAGATTGTTGAGTATATATTATTATATGCATTATTTATAATACTTTAAAACAAATTATTTTTACCCAAATCAATGCGGTTTGTGAGAATAAACCCGAATCAAAACATATTTCTAAAAATAATTTCATATTCATAATATATCAATAAATATTACGAATAAATATTTCTGTTGTCCAGGAATCGAACTCGGAACTTCACGTTGCAGATTGACACGTGGTTAGTATCCACCAGACGACGTCAATCATAAGAAGGTAAAGAGTTAATTAATCAAAATTATAATATAAATTAAGATAACCTCGTAAATTAAACAAAGCAATATTGTTACATGAAAGTAGTGTATACATCGATTATTTGATAAATACCATTTTTATCGATACATAATGGGGTTGAGGCACGTTCACACATGTGCCACTATCTCGGTCTGCGGCTGTCCTTATCAAAATGGCCTTAACATTCCACATATCTTGCCTCAACATCAATTTCTATGAAGAAATCATGTTATAAATTTTTATTTATTTATTACAGTTTCTCGAATTATCGATTTCTGTGATAAAGAAATTTTAATTAAAGTGTAATCGACAAATGCGGAAATTGTTGATAAATTAATGCCTTGTGCGGCAAGATGCAATAGTATGAAGTATAGAAAGCCAGATCTATTCAACCAATTACTTTTTGAGGAAACACATTCTCTTCGTTTAATAACAAAACAAATTATAACACATTCGGCCAAATATACACAACCTAATGTCTAGCTAAAGTTTAATAGCAGGGGGCAAATGCAGAGAAAAGCCGCGGAACAAGCGTACATAGAAACAATCTGAGAGCACATATCTTGTTAATTGTAATTTATAAAAAAGTACTGTAAACACAAATGACTGGACGTGGGAATCTGCATTCAGTCTAAACGTGTGAAGAGCGCGTAGTTAATCAATGGTCATGGTTACCTACATCCTTGTGAATTAGCAAAACATAATCAATAACAATATGGATCGTTTTAAAGAGGATGTTATCACAAAGTTACTGAAAGTGTTGGGAAGTGTACAAACTTCCGTCATTCAAGTTTTAAGCAATGTTTCTCAAGGTTGTAAGCTGCGTTGGCTCGAAGTTTTATTTGCTTGTCTAACTTTACATTTGGGTATCGGTGTGTTACTATTATCGTATTTTTTTTAAATCAGCAACTAGAAAGACGTAAGAAAATTTTAGTATATCACGTTCTTTAAGTCATAAATTAATTAATTTTGCATTTCTTTTATTATCGTAATAAAATTAAAGGAAAGCGTTGTTGCCTTTAAAATTCCAATGAAATTTAAATAAACTTTATTCCATAGGTAAATTGTTTAACCTATAATTTAATTTAATTTTGGATGGAAACAAATCGAGATTCACACGTCCGTATAGAATAAAAGAATTGTATAAAATAATTTTGTAATTTTTAAAACAATGAGAATTTCCCTCACACATCCATTTACAATCAATCACTACCACATTGAACCTTTAGCTTTACTTAAATTTAAACTGTGGGAGCCGATTGTATGCTACTCTGCATATTTATTTATACAAACTCCAACTTTTTAATATATAATTTATGCTTTAAATAGTCATGAATAAGGACTATAATTGTATAAACAATGTATGTGTAACAAAGCGTGGTAAAGGATTGGACGGATGCGTGAGAATGTCATACATTGTTCTAAACAGAGGTCGAGTCTTGAAATTGTTTAGAATGCGATTCGAAATAACTTAAATACAGTTAAGTACTTTATATAACATAAATAATACTATTTGGGTATTTTTTATTTACATTCCTTGTTTAGCTCTATATTTTGCATTTGCAAGTAAAACGAAAAAATTAATTCAATTTCGAAATATTAATTTTCGTTAAAGAGTTGTCTTACTCGTGCATAGTGCGTCGCAAGCGCATATGACGTCATGTCGGTCAAGCAATTGCATGAAATTAATTTGATTGGAGCTGACCACTGGGAGAGTATTACAATTTAAATAGGTCACGAAGATAAACAAATTATAATATCAAATTTGTATACCTATTTTTTTATTGCAGCTTATTGCGGCCCACATAGTGATAAAAATTTTCTTTACATATACCTATAGAAGTATTCGCAATTAGCTTCTTTATTATTTGATTAAATCTATGAATAATATATTATATTATAATAGTACGGCGTGAAAAACAATTAAATTGAGTACTCGACCTAATTGTAGAGTCAGCAATACAAGAATGTATAATATAATATGAGAAGTTGAATTATTCAAAGATTTTTTATGTTAATAATATTTTGTTTTTCAATTGTTAAGAGTTAAGTCATTATTCTCGTTATCATTATCACGTGTTTAAACAATTATTTCATGTTTATGAATAAAATTAATTTTATACTGAAAAATGCGGTTTTTAATACGAATTCAATACAAAATGATAATGTGTTGAATAATATTAAGTATAACAATAATATTATCATTTTGTATATGCAAAGTTAGTTAGTGTATCTGATTAGATTACTACGTGACGGCAGGGTAGATTGCTTGTATATTCATCATGGAAATTCTCTAATATTGATTTCTTCGTTTATCAACGCACTTTCGTATCGAAACAGGAACTTGTGTTTTATAATAAACCGACGATAATGTTGGATTTTGGTAACTTTGACATCTTATATTTCACTTAATTATGCACTGAATATTGCATTAAGATTGATTTTGTTGATATAAAGCTAGGCGCACATGCACAGAAACCGTAATCGGAAATTAAAATATGTCAACTTAAATATATGTTTAAAATGCCCACAATAACTAATAAATGTAAGAATTACTGATGAAATACATAAGTAATTATAATACAAACTTAGGACGTGTGCGTCCAGCTTAAGTTAAGGGTTTAGATCTATATAGACTTTTTGTTGAGGAAGGTTATTGGTGATTGCCATATATTCATCACGCGTATGAAACAAGTTGAAATTGCAGGATTAAGCTGGCTTGGTATAAATTATATTATAAAAATTACATATAATTTTATTTTAATTAAATTATTAATTAATCATTGGAGCCTTGTCCATATGCAAGGTTCACCATCATTATTGGTAATTTAATTATAGTATTACTATCAATGCACTTATTATAACAACATAATATTATTATGTTTTTACAACATATGCCTACTTAGTATTTATAATATAGATTTTTATATTAGTTGTAATAATAAAAAAGTTATAGCAATTTTTTATTTAATACCTATTTCATATTATATGGTTGGTCCAGTCGATCAATTATACCTGGAATAGTTCAGGCAAGACTACAATCTTCAATAGATGGTCATGTACTATAGGAAGTGGAGAAAAATTATAAAAAAACTGCTGTAGAAGTAAAGAAGGTAAAAAACCAGTGGACTTCAAATATAATCATGAAATAAATAAGTATATAAAAATTATACGAAAGCTCTTTTTTTTTTGGAGTAAATAGAGAAATTTATTTAATGTATTTGCAAATTAAAATTAACAATTAATTAAATCTAGACACGTGATTAATTCTAGTAGGTATATGATCCGTATTAATAAGTGTTAAATTATTTTCTTTAAAGGGGAAATAGAACGAGTGTAGAAAGAAACTGGGTCGTATTCACATTTCTTATGAGGATATAGCTACGTGATTATCGTGTACTAAATGTATTGCATATTGCAGAATCGCAGTTTCAAAGAAGATATTGCTCCTTTACATAGATATTAATAAATAAATATTAATCGCATTGTTAAAACTCATACAAAGTGAACAGAAATAAAATGAAATTTATTTTCTATAGGTACCTATGTCTTTACATTAGTTAGATTTAAAGTATGAAAACGCAGATAGAAATATTGACTCTAAAAGTTTTTGTAGAAAGTATACATAATAATATAATAAATTATTTAATTTTAGTTGAATATATGTATTTTCGTGACGGTATTGAGTGTCCATCAGATATTGGAAGGCGTTGATTCATACTAATTATTGCTTAATCAAATTGCATTTATATATAACTGAATTCAATTTTAACATTGCATTCTCTTTACACTAATGTAATATTTACAAATTTTCCAATATTGCACCACACGTGCATTATACAAACATATAATTTGACAATGCAAGTTTATACTCTATTTAGATGCGTTTAAAGGTTAAAAGAGAATGGTAAATCATGACCTAGATGTATAATATGGATTGTTACTGTATTCTGACGGATATGAGGCTCCAGTGTGACCATGACCGATGGGTGACCGACAAACAACTGGGTAACCTTACAGGGAAACCTTCACTGAAGTGTATATTTGTTTCTGGTAAATCATAGAACTAAAATGTTTTACTTACCTATTCTTTTTGTGTGTTTTGTGAATTATGTTCTTTTGTTTTACTATATTTTTTTAAAAGGAAAACGATTAAACATTATTGTAGTGTTGGTGCGTGGAATTAATCCAAAGTAAAGCAGGATTATAAATGTTTTTTTTTTTTAATTTGGTACCAAAACGCATTTTAAAAGAATTATTTCATTTTCAAATAATTATATTTTTTAAGTACGAAATATTTTGCAAAAAAATTTTTAAAATTTAAGCCGTTAGGAATCGGCTTCAACTGTATCCTTGTACACATTATGTCCACTTTCAGCGCCATATAAAAATATTTAAGGTGGAAACGTGTGCAGCATCAATGACGAAATATTCCAGTGCAATTTTTATTTCAACTTTTTAGTTGCTGCTGTAATATAAATAAATATTTAGAATTTATCTTCAAAAACAATCCTCTAATTACATTCAACAATTAGATAATAAAAATAATTTTGTCATTTGTATTTTTCCGGCAAGTAAATGTCAATAAAAACACCCACGCTATTATTCTAGAAAATACTAAATATGTAATCAATGGAATATTCTTTGGAGGTCGATAAAGGCTTTTCTATCTGTAACTGATAAAAAATATATACGAGAAAACCAAACTTTTAATAATATATTATTATTAATGGATAGAAAAATCTAGTTTACTTTGAGATTTTTAACTGAAATTTCAGTTTTTTTTCAGTCAATCTAAGCTTTGTGTTCTATCTTTCAGAACCAATACAAATAACTACATTCAAGTATCTAATTATGCAGAAATAAAAAATAACAATGAAATAAAAAAAAAAAAAAACTCAACCTAATATAGCATCATAAATTAACCTTATAACAATTAAAATTAGTAAAAAAAAAAAAGAGTAGATTTTAAAAATAAATATAGCATAAATACACGAAACCATATATTTCTTGTATAATCATGTTACTTTAGTAAAACCAACATAATTATTACAATATGAGTAATTACAATAGGAGGATCTCACAATTGTACAATGATGTCGTCTTACTTAAACATTCGCTAACAGTTCATGTTTTTTAACCTTCAATGGCTTACATGGAAAAATGTTATGGCGTAGTCGCATGCGCATATGACACGTGACCCAGTGCAAATAACACACGTTTATGTGCCGATTATATCGTTCAACACTTCATTGTTTTGATTGGAATGATATTATTATGTGAATTTATAATTTCCGTAATTTATTCCATATTTAAAGAAGATGAAATTTATGTTATTGATTGTGTATTATAATATTATAAAGTATCTTAATGATTGGTCAGTAAATACTAAAAATTCTTTAGTAACAAAGGAAATTAATGATTTTTGCTGCATTTTCTAAAGAATACAAATATGTGAAATTTACTCACATTATGTAACTAAACTTCTCACACGTATTATAATGAAACAGGTACACGTGTTCTAGTAATAAGTTGGTTTAAAAAGAACAAAAAGTAATAAACTGCGATAGTTGCAAATAATGAATTGGAGATATGAAACTATAACTTATTTTTTAAAAAGTGTTGATTGAAAACTGGTACCTACGTTTATTTCTATATACCTACTCGTATATATATATTTTTTACACTTCCGTTATGATCCTGACTACACTTACGGCTGTAGTAACTTAAATTTGGTGAAAATGAACATCACTTCTTGGCATCGAATTTTGAATTAAATTAATAAATGTATTTAATTGTTGTACGTTCGGGTCAGTTTGACATACGTTTGTTTACTTCCTCATAGTAGGAGTAGCGTGACGCGAGGAGACCTTGCCAGACGTCCGCCGTTATTATTAGCCGGATTTCAATGTATCACGCGATAATACCTACTCTTCAACACTTCATCACCGATGAATATGACGAGTAAGACGGACATTATAGTTGTGAAAACACTGGAAAGTTTCGTACGGCCGTTTTTCTTTAGGAACATGGCGTCCGACCTTCGTTTATTACATGTATTGGAATTTACGACAGAGATTTGGCTACTATTAAGAAAATATTTATTTTATACATTTTCCGTTCAAGCGCATTTTTATCAGCTTCATTATATTTTTTATATTTTTCATAAAATTTATTGTTTTTTATTTTTGTAGTTAGGTTGCTACTATTATGTTACTTGGAATATAGAGTAAACATTGCTTAAATCTTAATAAATTGCTGCTGAATTCCTACAAATTGTATATCATTATTTCGTGTTCGATAAGCTGTAAGGTGCTTCGTCGGTAAATATTTAGACTCCAATTATCATGAAACTGCCATTCGCCTTATTTAGAAGAGATCATTTATTATTTCATCTCTATCATTAATCATGTTTCAATATCTTCATTTATATAGCTATCCAATGGCGCGCGACCGCTCCATGTCTTTTATTTGTGTGAAAATTCGCAGCGTTGTAGATCGTAATTTTAGAATATTTAAGGTTTTATTAGTAGCTGTTAGATTGCGACGTAATCGTCTGGTGCCGTAGTTGCTATGATATCATTTGTTGAGCATTGCGGTCACGCCCGCGGCGAGCTGTTTTCAAACGCCTCCCAAGGTTGATGATCGCAAAACTTACTGTTAAATTATCTTCTCTCAATGCAATACAACTATTTTAATCATTCAAAACGTTATACCGGCAAACATTCACTTATAAATCGTGTGATTTTATTTATGTTATTTTGTTATCGCGGAAAATGGTTTTTTATGCGTTTAACGCTATTTTTAGTTTCAGTTTTGGTTCTTGATTTTGCTTTCTTGCATCAATGATTTTATTGACACTTATTAAACGCTGTTCACAGTAGTTTAGCTCGGATTATTAGGCAATTATTTTGGGCTAAGATAATCTCAGTGATTATTTCAATTATTGTGGATAATTTGGGCTCATCCACGTATAGTCAGCTTATGTAGTAAATAGATGCAAATATCTTATCAACATCCTGTCTCGTGCGTGGAATACTGAACGTGGTGTATATAACAATCAAGCCGTATAATAAGTTAGTCTTATGTCGCGATTCTATATCTAATCACAGACCGATTAAGGATTAAAATCGCTTGCAAACTTGAACTAACTTAGCATATCCAAGATTATTGTTTGTTATTACAACATCATATACAATTATACATATTAGCAACAGTTTATTATGCAAATTTGTGTTTTGTGTACTTTTATTGAAAGCTTATATTTCAATGATGTTTACTCTGATAATGTAATGTGTCTTAGTACACTTATAATATGAGTTATTGTTTGTCGCGTTCCACATCTATCGACGTTTGTGCTATAATCGGTTTTGGTCAATAATTAAATCGTTAATCATGATGGTGGTGTGATGGTTGTATTAGCCGTGTGGGCTACACTGTTCATTGTGTATCATTATATCTTAACGAATCACTTTACTTATGATCTAAATACATAAACATACACGCCTTCTTTGCCTTGTATATGTATAAAACTGTAGGTATTTGATGTGGAAAAATAACGTATTTCAATTGATTCTTAAAGTCTAGTTCTAGCTGTTTTTCTTAAGTTTTCAATTTCAGAAATATGGTCGAGTATAACGTTTGGGATCAGAGTATTGGATGTGTGTTTATAATAAAAATATTAAATTTGTATTATTTATTATATATATGTATATATGGATCTATAATGATCGGTGTGTAATTATATGTGCTATATGTGTGTGTATTTTTAAAATAATTTGTTCTCAGAAAACAAAATAGGTCAATACACTTGTTACAAATATTGTTAACATTCAAAGTACCACAAACTTAAAATATGATAGATGAATAGTTAAAACAGTGTTTCGGTCACAGTTCGGTACCATTGGACCACACAGGACGCTCCGGCAAAGACTAGGGCAGGTAGACGCGTCTCAAGGCTGCTTACACATTACGATTCGACTCACGATATATGCTTTGTGTTGTTATATATGTATTTATACTATTTAATATTCTAAAATTGTTTTAGTCCTAATAATTAAGAAATATTTCAAAATATTCATCAAAATTAAATAAAACTTATTTTATATTATACGAATTTATTTATTTTTTTCATTAATAAAATCGTACATCAGGCTCGTATATGCACTCACAGAATAAAGATTTCAGACTTGTTAATTGAGATATAATGTATGAAATGGTCGTATCGCTAATTGTAAATATTTTTTTAAATGTTTAAGTAATTGTTTCAAGTTTAGACGTCGCGTCGCTCCACAACCAAGGAATTCTAACTGCTTTATTGTTTTTAAAGATAATTAATTAAGGTACAAGTTACGTTTGTTATTATACCTACTTATGTTTTCATAAATTCAATATATTTATGTTTTGAGTTTATAAAAGTCACGATACCTAAAATATCTATAATATATAAAATTTTAAAATAGGTAGCTAACTAAAATTAATGGAATGAAAAAAAATATAAAAAATACTTGTTTATAGGTAGGCACTTGTAAATATTGGTCCGCTGGACTTATGTCAATGAATTTTATTATTATAAGTGATTCTGTCGAAATACAATTATTAATATTTTAAATTTAAAGTGAAAATATTCCAATTTTATTATAATATTTATTTAATTTGAACATTCAATTGATGCGATTCTGCGGTCTTTTTGATGTATATATCCGAAAGTTCCATAATAGGGTAAAGTTCTAATTTTTGTTCTTATAGAGTGGGTGCAGGTATAAAAAGTGTCTTTAGCGGCAGAGACTGATCCCCACCAGTTGTGGCGGTAACATCAAAAGGAAACCCGCGATCTTGCTCCCACGTTTATAAAAATATCCAAGTTCAGATTAAAAAAGGGCTCTACAACCTCTTTAATGTTTGTAGTGGTTGTCAATTGGTTTGCTTAGTGAACTATTGTATACCTATGAGTTTATTTACTATTTTAATGTTATGTATACTTCCAGTAGGTAGATAGGTACTCGTACGTCGATTAATGTAAGGCAGAATATTTAGAATGATTGTTATGAAGGGTGAAACTATTTTTGAAGGCCACAATAATTTTCATATTTATTGCTACAAATGCGAGGAACAAAGTGAAACAATTCACACGCTTATATATTTTATTACCTATGTTTTTGTGCAATACTCCACACCACCTAACGAACAATAAGTACTTTAAAGTAGCATCAAACTACAATAAATAATTTTATTTGTAACCACACGTTGAACGTCGTGAGTTAAAACCGGCTACAAATGGTAATAAAATAAAGGTAAGTATACATAACGCGTCGAAATGCGCTTCTTACCGAGTGCCGATATAAATAGTGCGAAGCGAGAGAGGCGCACTGACCCAGCATCGACAGCGATCCCGATAATCGGGCGAATGTTTGAGTTTCTCTATTTTCAAACCGACCGCAAGCTAGTCCGTAAAGCAATTATCGTGTAACGAGTGGGTTTGCGTTTAGTTTCCCATAGCAATGATTATTGTAAACGCAGAGCGGTACAATGGTAAAGGAATGGCGAGTAAGGCGGGCGGTCGGGCGTGTGAACGTTCGGCGTTAATTGGCGTGCGGAGTGTCCGGCTGTCTTCGCGCCACGCGCCTCTTTCCCCGCGGCTGCACTCGCCTACCTTCTGCTTATTTGTCGAGACATCATACATTCCTTTAACATAACGAAACAAAAGACTAATTTGCTTGAACAATAAAAAAATAATTGCAAAATACTTTAACAGCTATAAAGAACTAAATGTGTTAAATTTAGTTCTTTAGTCATTTAATAAAGAGATGTTATAACACGCAATTCAAATAATGATTTAATTACCGAGTTTATTTTGAAGATGGCCTGTGAATTTCCATGTTGATTGGTAGTGAGGAAGTGTAAATGGGTAAAATGATAACTTGTATTGTTGTTTGGCGCTCGTCGAACGATGATAGGAGTTATCGCGGTAATGTTATCGATGTAAAGAAGCATACCGAGCAAGGACACGAGACCTACATTCGAACACAACTTACCCTGAATACAATCAATATATATATGTATATGTAGTAGATATATGACACCGCCAACTTATCTATAATTTATTCTTAGAAATATTTTCAATTATAAAAAGTTCAACTCTAGAAATTTGTTTGAGACGAAGTAAATCACTTTATATTATTATAAAGTTTCTCTAGTAAGAGGCATATTAAATATTCATATAAAAAGTGCTTGTTAATGTTATTTAAATAAATATCTATATAGGTATTTGATTATTAAAAATTTATCTATCGATAAATTTAAAATTTTGACAAAACATGTTTGTTTTTTATTGTCCTCGAAATTACTAATCCTAAGTCATGGAAAATTTAAAACACCTTATCTCGCTATAAAATGGCCATCGTTACTTATATAAATTAAGGTCAAACTCAATTGTGTATCTTTTTTCAATTAAAAAATGCAATTGCAACAAATAGTTATTTAAAAACATATCATTCAATCACTAAATATAAACTTGTGTATTAAATTAATAGAATATAGCTATATAACAAATAATATGCCTTACCTATGAATGTATAAAATGAGTAGCGAGTGAGTGACTTTAAATATAAGTTTACGATTATTTTGAAGAACTGTGCCAAAGCGCCGTTCACAGAATGATGCTGAACATCGACGTTAGAAAAACAATTAAATTCATTTGAAGGTGATTTCTCTTTTAATAAACAATACTCAAAATTATTGTCGACAGGCTTAAAGATTACTACATATACAACGGTTTTTAATTACGTAAAGCGACAAAAGAAACTAGATAACTAAATACGTAATAATGATAAATAATAAAGTTCAACCATAGAATTAAATATAATAGAGACGTGTTTAAAACAACGTTATTACTTCATTGGTCTAATGTAGTTTAGTCAGTATCTAGAGTTCCCCGTGAGATGACGTTTTTGATTTATCTTACAGGAATCCTTCTACAATTTATTTTAATATAAATTATTCTATCTGGTTTACACATTACTCTTAAATTGGCTTCTCTAGCATTATTAAACACAATGAGTACAACAGATTATTTTAAAATAAAATTATAATTTCGAATTACAAATTCAAATTCTTGTCACTCAAACTAGCAACAGCACTGCGTCATTATCTCTCTTAGAACTTTACTTACGTAAAACTGTCGCTCGACTAATCCATCGTGCACACTAACTAATCATCCACTTCCCTACTCCTTGGTAGACACACAGACGCAATTGCGAACCGAACTGTTATAGTTTTATGGTGAAACTGACATTTTGAGAAGAGGAACGAGCGCCGGATGTGTATATTTGGAAATACATTACTTAGTTGCATGAAATGTACAATTTGTACAACTTAATTCGGTTGGCACTTGCCTGGACTAATTGGGAAGAGGTAGTGAACTAGGAACAATGATTTTATTATTATAATTCAGAATTTCCAATTTGTATTTAGATACCTATATTTTTCTATTACAACATTGTTACATTACTATTTATTGTTCAGGACCTATGCCTGGGTTGATTAGGAAGATTAATGTGATGTCATCTGAAAAAATGCCTAATTATTAAAAACATAATGAACATGAATATGAACATTATATGTGTGTATTTTTCTGATTTATAACAGTGTGTTCTTTATAATTATTTTTCTTCCTTAACATTCCCTTAGTCAGCTCTCCGTTAAGCTTAACTAGTATAGAATGCTGCACAGGACTAGCTCCACTAAGTACGTAATGTGCATAGAGTTCTAATAAAAGTGGATCAGTTAAGTGTAGATATACAATATACGATATGGTTTTATTTAAGTTTAAAATTAATGAATTGCTCTGTGTTAGAAAACACAATTAATAAGTTATTGAGATAATGTGTACATATACAATTTTTAAATAGTATTGTAGCTTCAATAAATTAGTTGAATGAAATAAAAACCAACTAATTACGGAGAACTCTTTTTTTCGTATAAATTTCAATGCGAAAACTAAATGTGTTCAATACTGTTGCATTAAAGTTAACAAATTAAAGGGCAAGTCCCACCACAATTCCTAGTATGATAAAGTTAACAGAACAAAGACGTTACAAATGAAATAACCATGATGTAATTATTTATAAGGAAAAATGTGATTTATTGTACAATCATGATTATTAGTCTGTTTCTAAGAGAATTAATGTTAATATCCTGTTTTAATTGTTCATGGGAATTTTGTGTTCGTTAATCGATTTTTTTTCTTCTCATCTTTCTAAATTCTTCGTATTCAAATGTTGATTAATTAATTCATTTTACATGCATACATGTGCATATATATATAACTAGCTTTTGCCAGCGGCTTCGCTCGCGTTAAGAAGTATTATTATTAATTAGGTTCGTTCCATTAGGTACTGATAGGTTCAAACTAATACATCCTATTTAAGCGGACGTCTTCATCATAGTAGCTCCAATCTTTAATTTCAGTTCAATCAGTCGAAAATCTAAGAAGATTTATACAAACTTTCATCCCCTATTTTATCCCCTTGGGGGTGGAATTGATCAAAATCCTTTCTTATCATGCCTACGTCATAACATCTACCTGCATGCCAAATTTCAGCCCGATCCGTCCAGTGGTTTGGGCTGTGCGTTGATAGATCACTATGTCATCAGTCACACTTTGAGTTATATATATATATAATATAGATCGAAATTAAGTTAGACAGCAGTCTCTTTTTAAAAAAAAAAGTAATTAAATAACAATACCAGAGAGAGAATAGACGCTAAAGCAAAGGTCCAGTGGAATAAAATTGTTGTGAAGCGACGAATTTCCATATTTGAATTCAACTGTAATAATGTCTTCTTGTGCTCTTAAATACCGTTCTAAGCATTTATAAAAACAATTGCAACGATTACCAGTAAGTATAAATTAATAAGCATTAGAGTCTTCACTGTTTGGTTTAACGCGATCTAATTCGAAAGCTATATAGAGATACTTTCACCGTCCTCTACGAAGTACATTATGCTTATAATGACATTGATACTCCGTTACTTACGATTGTTCACACGTCACTTTTATGCTACTGTATTTTGAGTGTTAAAATCATGATCCAATTTTTATTATATGGTTTTAAATGATCATTTCTTTTAAAACAAACTACTACTTTTTTAATGAACATAATTAACGGTAGGTAATTTTTTTCATAATTTTAAAAATTCTTTTTGCTGTGTACTATAGCGTTTATGACTGAGTCTCGCCGGTACATAGTAGGTATAGTATATTATAGTAAACCGCATATATATTTTTAAAACTATTGTAGTTATAATACAATGTTCGCGAATAACCCCAAACATCAATATAAATACTTTTGGATTTCAGTTTACGTAAATGTATTGTAGATAAGTGAAAATCTTTGCAATTTTACTTTATATATTAGTCCTAATAATTGAAAAAATGTCTATATAATTGACCAATTAACAGAATGCTTAATGGAAAAATTTGGAAGTCTCCTAATAAGAAGAAAAACGGATATGTGACATTAAATAAAGCTTTTTCGATTAAAAATAAGGCAGCCTTATAAAAGCTTTGTCACAGAATCCACTTATACAATTTAGATATCCTTTGTGTTTGTTTACAACAATAAGTCTGAAATCTTATGTTTAATGTTGTGAATAATAAACTGATACATTTCATTTAAATTACAATACGAGTACATACGCAAATAAGGAAAGTTCACCGAATTCTTCGTATATTTTTAAACATGTAAGCATTTTTTCTGTCTATCACTCAATGAGAATATGTCATGAAGATATTAATATATTTATTTAATCAAATATTAAGCATAAAATATTGTAAACATAGAAGTGCTTTAAGTCGAATTTAACTGAATTGAAAGTTTGCTAATTTCTTTATTTTCATTGGTTTAATCCGACGTTTTGATAACTTTGCGACGCAGTGAGTTCGAGGTGTTGTTTGTATTAATGGTTATTTTTGAAAATTAAAAAAGTGTCCTTGTTGAATTTTAGAGATTGAAAAATATTTAAAATAAATGCAATAGAAACTGTATAAGGTATTTTAAATTTAGTACTTTCTTTTTGGTAGCTTTCAATATTATTTCTTCTTTTGGTATTAGTATCAAATGTCTGCAATTAACAAATTAACATTAATAAATATTACAGGTATAGGTAGGTATCTATTATTTTAAGTATATTCGTGTTACTCATGTTGCAATAACTACTAGGTAATGTTAGGTCACGATTTTTGCACGTCCTAGATTATGAATCAAGGAGCCGTCAGAGCAATTTGAAGAAGCTGTTTAAATGTTTGAATACTGAGTGGGATGATACATTCGTAATAACCCAGCGAGGTCAATAATGACATCTTATGTTCAAATACCTTGATTTATCATGGTTGCTTAGACAACACAGTAACAAGTAGGTACCTATAGGTAATTAAAATACATAAAAGTAGCGAAAGTTTTATTCTGACATCTTTTAATCAAAATAAAACGAAATAAATCTCCATCGAATGTTAAGCTAGAGAGCAAGCAGACAACTGCAACCTACGCTATGCTGACTTGATAATATGCTTGTACACCGTTCAGGGTAGCAGGACAATTTTTTATACTTGCTTAATTATAACCTGTAATTTGAATAAAATCAAAAATACTTATTTGCAAACATTATTCTTTATTTATTGCACCAATCCTTGTACAGTCAATACAATCCAATGTCATCTTTAGTATATTTATTTTGAACAGTTGAAAATAATCTGACATTGAATTTATGAAAATAATCCTCATTGTTAACTATATCAAAGTGGTAAAAGCACGGTTAAGTGAATACATATTGTTGGCGGTCAATCAATTAATCCGGTGAACTGTGGACTGCGAGTGGGCTCCGTTGTATGCACATTGTTATAACATCTATGACCTATTAAAGCTGCCCATCATTGATCTTAATTAATACGCCCTCTACTAAATACGGCTTTTAATAAACGAGTAAGCTATTGTCAATGTGTTGTATTTAGGTCAAATTGGAATTACTAATCGTTTAAGGGTTAATGTTTTCTTGTATTGTTCATTTTAATTAAATGTTGTGGAATAGTTTTCCATAAGTTATTTGCATTGGACACGTGAGTTATTTTAAATATTGTGATATTCGAATAGTAATTTAAAATTGTTTCATTCTATTGTTTTTCTTTTTTAAATATCAATGATAGAATAATTTATTTAGTTACAGAATTTAGTATTGAATTCGTAGTAGGTACTAAAAGGGAAACTAGAGACTGGTTGGTTTGATTTCTCTACTTTAATATTCACACCTAGCTCAAAGCATCTAAACAATAATTTAACACAATCGTTGTAGGGAAATAGAGTAACTGCTTTCTCCGTTTTAAGTGTAAGTACGTCGCTAATAAATCTTATATAATAAAAGGAACTTGTTCATGTCATTATTTTACCAACAGATACAGTTAAACTAAAAACCATAAAATACTGGCCCTAGAGGTGAACACAAGGACCGAACATCAGTCTGCGCAGGCGCCGAGTGAAAGTATACTTTCATCTACCTTGTCTCTAGAGTACGTTTAATTGAACAAAACTTGTGTGACGATTTTCCCTGCCCGCTCTAGGTTAATGCCACTTTCGTGTCCGCCTCTTGGCTCATCGTTAATTGTACGATTGTTAACCTACTAATTTGAAAACATGTATTGGATTTAAATTAAACGAAATTAAGTCGTGGTAAAGAAATTTACACGAAGCTTTAATGCACACTCTTATGATAGATTTTTTTGTATATTAGTACAATCGATTCCTTTAAAAATGATATATATTCGTCTATAAATTTGAAAAATCATTACTAAATAGCATTATATTAATTCTCAGTAAATTTCAACAAATGTTGGCATTCGTTCAATATCGAGGATTGCACCAACGATTTACCTGTTCACATTTATTTAAAGATACACGACTAATTTAAGATGTTAATTTCACTAACACTCCTCTACTAATATTAGGACTTTTTAATTTATATCGATTATCACACGTGATTACATTTTTGTGTCGGCTCGTTTATAATTAGATATCTGGGTGTTTGGCAGATATTTTCAATGGAAATTGTCACGATGTCGTCGTAGACAGGTATTCAGTGGAACATTTAATAACATTTGTATTACAAATTAATTTTAGTTCTATATTATTACGTTTTTATATTATATATTTATAAAGTAGTTCGGGTTATGACCATACTTCACCTGATGTTAAGCTAGAAGATCTATCTACAAAGAAATATCTATAGGCAGTAGTCGCTTCCGCTGTGCCGGCTTGAAAGTCAGGTTGACAGTGCACACTACTCCCGTTATACCCGGCTACTTTTGGGTCAATTTCGAACGGACTAGGTCTCCTCGTGGGTTACTCTTGTTTGGCTACCACAAATCAATATTATGTATGACTAAATAGATAAATAAATACGTTGACATGTTTATTAAATAGTATGTATAAGGTGAATGTACTAATATTATAATAAATTTAGCATGAATAGAGTTCTCTCCAATTATAAGATTATCTGAGAGGTCTACGAAACAATCTGACATTGATATATTTAGTATGTTACAAACAATTCTGTAGATTATATTGTTTCGTTTCAGGAGTTTTAGTAGTGTTTCTTTTTTAATATGAAATGTTATTCTTTCTTTTTGTTATTTTACAATGTATACTAATCGAGTTTGATATGCCAATTGTGAAAGAAGTAGTATTTTGTTTTATTTTTTATTTACGAGATATATGTACATAGGTATGGATACATTATTTTAGATTTAGATTTTAGCATTAATAAACAATTTTAAATAAAATGTGTTCTAATTTTAAACGTCCTTCGTTTTTGCCGATGGTAGTAGAGTTGCGTGATTGTGCGTGGCGAACCCTGGTGGCGACAAGAATCGGTATCTAAGCGAAAATAAGGTCGTGGGGAGAAGCGAGCAAGACGCGGCGTTCCGGCGCCGGTCGTCGGCCGACGAATGAAACCAGGCTAGCCTATATGGATTCTACCGTGTACTCAACTACTTGTTATTTACGGTCATTTATCACACAATCTAGGTATAGGGAAAGGATAACTGGATCGTCTATTGCGGAAAATTTAATACTCTTATTGGACGGAGAAAAACAAAGGGTTATACGAAGTTATTGCTCTGTTAGTTTTCTATTTACTGTTGACTATATATACCTCCTTTATTTTGGTATTTACGTAATTTTACTATTTACGTGTATGTTTATATATGTAAAGATATTTTTTTAGAAATAGTTGTTTTTACTGTACGTGCACTTTTATGCATATTAATGGAATTTATTCACGTTCGTTACAAATGAAAGAGTATTTCAATCATGGGTAGGCTGTGTAAGTGACCTACTAAAAAGAACAATCAACAAGTTGCGTGAGTATTTAAATAACGCTGACTGGAGGAGGACAGTGCGTGTACATACTACGTATTTTAGGCAAAACCAATACAATTTGAGACTGAGAGAGGGAAAGATAATTTAAATCATAATTTTGCCTACAAGCAAAAAAACAAAACAACGAATATCTATCATCGCAAACTCTAATATAATTTATATCGATTAACTCGTCGGCGCTTCATTAGTAATTCAAAGTACATGCCCCACTTGCAAATGCGGACATCATACATGAATTAGAGGTGTATGACCCGAGGAATCAAACTTCCGGTGTCTCGGTGACATGCGCGCGCGCAGGCGAGGACGCTTCCGGCTTATTGAGGGTCGGTTGGAGAAAGCGGGAGTTTTTTTGGCCTCTTATAAATAAATATGCTTTGTGTTTTGTGCGCCTGGATTAAGTATTTTTATATTCACGATTATTTAAATAATTATTTTTGGTTTTAGATTTTATTTACCTTTAGCTATATGATACTTAAAAGTAAGAATAGTACAAATACAATAAGTATTTTTAATTACCGTACAAATTGTATTATTTACATATTGTAATGTAATATGAATTAATTACCTACGAACACGATAAAATGCTATTGACAACGATTGTGTTACATTAAAAAAGAACACATGAATGTTTTTCCTGTTAAGAACCGCAGCTACCAACTTATCAAACGTGTTTTAATTAAGTTTATCAGTATAGCACGCCATAGAAATGTACATTTCTAATGTTACCATTATCACTGTTAATATGATCCTTAACACGCTGTGGTAAGAGTTAATTTATTGAAGAATTTGTATATTTATGTATGAGAGCACTAGCTATGTATATCGTTGTTCAATCAACACGTAAACTTCTCTCGTATGACGTTGTTATTTGGCATCGTTTATTGTATTAATATAGCAATAATACGTCATCAAAATTCCAATAAACTGGGAGACGTCAATTAATTAATAAATATTCTTATTTTTACTTGATTTTTTGAGTTGATATCTTCAGGCGAATGTCTTTATAGACAAGTGAAATTAGTAAGAAATATTCCAGATAAATTACTATATATGAAGTACATAATTGCGGTATTTGTAAGAAATCATACGAGTTGACGAGATGTGATAATAACACTACGAAACGTCTTCGTGGACATTGTTTGTGCGCAGCAGTTTATCCGCTTAATTAATTGTGGCTAAGTCGCATCGTCAGTACTCGAATGTTATGTTTATACAATTACTTAAATAAAAATCATTGACGTAACTATTTTAAGTTTTCCGCTTAAACAACCGGCAACGACTCTTGTTTAATTTTTATTTATCCTCGACTGTATCCATTAGACGCTATTTCACTGTTTACTGAAGATTTCTCGTCGCGCTGACTATTTATTAAAACATTTATTCTTTTAATTAGATAATGGAAAAATTATAAGAAATTCATCGAGGATCAACAGTATTGTGTTAAGTAACAACCAAGAAAAGTATTTTTTCGTGTATTTAAATATTTATTATTTATAAAAACGAGTAAGGTTTATTTTAATTAATGTTTAATTATTTCAGTACAAATAAACGTTGGATAATATTTATATTTTTGTTAGCTGTTATTATCTATCAGTGTATGTATTTATAAAATAAAAAATATTTAGCTAATTAAAATTCAATTATTTTTGAAAGAGAACTGTTTACCGGGACATAATTCTTTCGTTTCAAGCGTCCATCGTTCTTTCTTATATTATTTACTAGTGCGTCATCTTAACATAACATACAAAATTATCGACTATTGCAATTTCATTCTCATTTAAAGTTTTGTTCCTTTGTTTATTAGACTTAAATCCGTAAGTGACTTTAAATAGATTATACTCTTAAATATTATAGTACGGACGTAGGATTGAGTCATTGGTTTTCTGTAAACGATGTCAGCACACGGTCGACGCGAATAGGATCAAGGTTGTTTGGTACAACTTGCTTCACCGAATACCAACTGTCAATACATCTTTTTTTTTAAAGAAAATCCTTGTTTGTCAAGTTAATCGATTTCCGTCAAAATTGGAGATAAGTATGTACAAAATTACGTCAACTTTGTTTTGTTATAATGTAATTAATACTAT
This sequence comes from Tineola bisselliella, assembly GCA_028551675.1. Lineage (NCBI taxonomy): Eukaryota > Metazoa > Arthropoda > Insecta > Lepidoptera > Tineidae > Tineola > Tineola bisselliella. The sequence goes on along the minus strand of JAPWLS010001443.1, from coordinate 376,282 downwards.
GGTGGGTGCATTGCAAATGTAAGGTCCATTTCATTCGAACTAAAAGGAGTTATTTTTTGTGTTTACTTTGACGTTTGGTTGTCAAATCAGCCCAATATATTTGGAAACAAAGGCTTTGATTATGACTATAAACTGGTAAGTTAAACAGTTTTTATTATAGGTATGACAATTAGCTAACAATTTTGGCCGTTTCTCTATTAATAGGAAATAGTAATTGTTTATCACTTCCACTCACTGATGCGGACATAATGTATATGCATACGGTTAAAGTATTTATAGATATATATTTTTCTATATGTACACGTATACGTGTAGGAAAACGAAGGGTGCTAAGAGATTTATGGTCAGACGGTCTCGGCTCCTTGTGATGGGACTGAACGTTGTTCACTTAAAGGGAGTAAGGAAGAAGGAAGGCAACCGTGAAACTAATATCGGGATATAACGATTTAACGAAGAGTTAGCTATGCATTAAGTATAATTATTTTGCTTTTTATTATTTAATAGAAAATAAATAGTGTAATAAAATTGTTCAGTTAAATATATTAGAGAAGGCACCTTAAATAAGAACCGTCCTGAAACCAATATTTCAACAAAAATTTCGTTCTGCCTATTAGAAGGACCAATCCATGTTCCGAAATAAACCAACACGTAAAAATATCTTTAGTAAAATATTATTTAGAAGAATAAGAAAGACGTGAACCAGCAAAGAGTCAATGTTAGTTGTAAATAGCTGTGTTTATACATAAAAATAATAAATGTGTTGTTATTTAAAGACTTCATATTAGGTTATAAGTGTTTACACGTATAAAAACAGTCAGGAACATAAATAGAGAAGACAAAATCGTAGCGGGGGCTGCCTTCGCACGTGGCAAGGACCCTTTCCGTTGTTGAACAGCAGGTAATTTTTTTTTCTACTCCAAATTAAAATTTATAGTTGAAGGAATATTCCACTGGCGTTTCAGACAGTTTACTTTGTTGCCATTCATGTGACATAGTAGTACGTGAGACTCCCACGCATCTAAAAAATTCGCTGGGTTTTAAAACTAACTTACGTGGGAATTATTTTATTAATTTGATTTCTTTTTTTCATTTGATTTACAGTTTTTACTCTTTGCTTTTCATTATAGAGCTATAGAAAGAAAGACAGTAGATGTGTTTAAAAAACACACACAACCAATGAAATTTGATAGTATTTGAAGTAATCTGTATGTTTATTTGGAAATCAAAACACCTAATTAAGAAATGTGTAAAATATTTGTATTTTAAATTACCTCATAGTATTACTTATATCTACTTATTACGTTTTTAAATTTGTAATAAATTATTGTATGATATCAATTTGTATCAGTCACAGCAATCGTTGCTTTCATTGGATGGAAAAAATTGATTCACGGACTTCTATGCTACCCGACAGCATGATAATATGGTGATGATACTTAATTTAATATGTATAGATGATTCCAATGTTACGGGTGCCGCATTCCTACCCCAAATGTGGCTCTTTCTCTCTGTTTTATGTTTTTTGCTTGTTCAAGGACCAGGCGGCATCTACACATAGGTAGTTTCAAATGTTTTTTGTCTGTCGCTCCACAAAAGCCACCCCTAACGGTACTCAATAAACGCAGCAGGCTAAGGGTGCGTAGGCGCAGGCATATCTCCAAAACAAGTTTACAACTAATTTTGTGGATCATGAGGTGATAATGTGATATTGATGGTGATCTTACTACTTATTGTGATTTTTATTGAAATTAATTTAATGTCCTATTTAGATATTTTATTGCCTATAGTAAAAATAATTTAGTTTATAGATAATTGTAACCAGAAATGGGTAACAATCACTTTAAAGGACAATGCAAGTTTTTGTTTATATTTTTTCAATAATTGTAGGCATGTAATATTAAAATGGGATAAACAGAAGCTTCTAACCAACAATCTATCATCGATGAATAGGTAATTCGTTACCTATTATGCCTTCAATATTCTATTTAGTGTAAATTTAGAATCGATCTATATCTTGACACGGAGATAGGGGACGTTCATTTGACATAAAGGGTCCCCTTAGGAATAGTCTATGGTCTAGACTGCTAAGCTACTTCAATCGTTGGGGTGCGTTTTGTATTATTATCTCTAAGGGAAATATTGTCAAGATATTATGTTATTGAAAGTTGTCAATAATTTAAATGTATTTAAGAATTATTTTTATCCAAGTAATTATAATGATAGCTTAAGCTAATCGCGAACATGATTTAACTAATTCAAAAGCTTCAAAGCTATACAGTCAATGCGATCGCGGCGAATCTAGCTTTCGAATCGTCGTATTATAATAAAAAACGTAAACGCTACCATAACCGTATTAACAGTTTCAAGAATCTGGAGTACTTGATAATGGAATATATATAAAACATTACGTTATACATCTCTACTTACATATATCAATATATTATAAAGGTTATTTGGCAAAAACATTATGCAGAATATACGCAGAATAGAAGCAATAATCCAATCTTACCCTACATACCATAAGGAAAGGATGCAATTTACAAACAGTAAACGTTGAGTTAAAAGGCGTTTAAATATTAACCGCATACATTGCTACTTTGGTTACTACGTCTAATAATAAATATTGATTATAACATTCAATGTAAAAGAAATAAAATATTACGTAATATTAAGTAGGTATTACTTAATATTTAGGATGATAGTTCATCTTTCTAAAGAAACAATTATTTGTTCTAGTTTTAAGGCGGAAACAATCAGTCTAGTCGGAAGTGCTTAGTTATATGTAAGTTTTAAATTACGCAATCACACGTGACATGCGATTGAAATTTAACCTTCCATATTTGCATAAAAAAACTTATTATATCATAATATTTATAAGCACGCCTATAATCCCAACAGGAAGGGGTATATAAAGCGCAAGTTTTCTTTTATTGTAGTCTCGCACATAATACAGTCACTCCGCTCGATGTTAAGCTAGGGCGCGGTTTCTTTCAAGCTAATCCCAAAGTGGATGCAGACTACTAAACTACTGCTAAGGACGACCGACTCGACAAATAATCGCCACCAGTCTTTAGCCCTGTTATGAAAATTTAAAATGACTATTTAGCTTACTATTGGGTTAATTTTAATTAATTTTATCTGACGATTCAAACGGTTTGCAGTCATCATAGTATGAACTTTTTGAAATATTAGACAAGTCTTTTAAATTAGTCAAATCATTACTACAAAATTGTAAATTATTATTGAAACAACATTGAACATATTTACCAATGTTTGTACAGAAAAAGGTGAACGTTAATATAATATTAACGTGTATAAGTGAACTGATTAATTTTACCTGGACGAACCCAAATGACAGTCGTTACCTGCTCGACGAGAGAAGAGACTGAACAATCAAACAATGACGTCGGTTGCATTCAACAACGTCGAACACTATAAACAAAGCTAAAACATGCTTCCTCGTAAAATTAACGATCCCAAATGAGTTCAATGAATCTTGTTAAATTAGGTAGTACATAGACTTAAAAGTGTATAAAATCTTAAAATGGATGCGTGAGCGAGAGATATAGGAAGTGCATTAGACAGAAAACGTCTGCGAGCGAATGGTAGCGTATTTCTGTTCGACTCGCTCTATCGAACAGCAAAAATAGCCAACTTCATTATTCCACAAATAGAATAACACCGAGTGATCCGTCGCATAGTGACGCACTCCTAAATACTGATGAATTTTAAGCCACGAATTGTCACACTGTTGAGCATTGATTTGTATCCTTCGAACCGGATTCATTGTATTCAACTTTATAATTACATTACCTAAAATGTCATTATTTATAATACTGTTAACATTGCTAACAACGTAAGATGATCCTTAATAATGACTACATTTTTAACTCTAATGAGTTAAGTAGCGCCATCTATCGCCATTATTGGAAGACTACCAACTTTGGCTATTTGTATAACATCGGTCTAGACACAATGCAGTCTCTAATAAGATTTTTCAATAACACATGACTTACAATAGCATGTTTTGACATGTCTAGACTCTTATCCATTTTGCGAATATTTTCCTTCGAAAAATTATTTTTCAACTTTGTTTTAATTTAATCATCATTCACACTTACATATTTTAATAAAAAATAATTTGTCAACGTGGGTGATAATTTGACTGTATTTGTTTTCCTTTGAAATTTTAAGAAGAAGCGATGCCGAGCGACCATTCCCAGTGGGTGTTGATGCAAACTCAGTTCGCACAATAAATAACAGGCTAGCACAATAAGCCGGCCGCGTCGTGTCCAAACAACTTAATTAGCTACAGTAGTGAGGCGTCATTCCTATGCATTGTCCAGCGTCTACTAATAAATGTTTGAGGAAGTACCTATTACAATTTAGGACACCATTGTTAGACATTATTTTAATCTAATATTATTTTTTATTTTATTATATTTTTAAATCTAATATTATTAACCAAAATCTAAAATAGTGTTTAAAATGAGATTTTTTTATTTTGAATATTTATGTGAGCTTTCTCTCATTTTCATTGTTTTTTGAATTCGTCTGAAGGTCAAATATGACACAGAGAGTGGGTGCTACGAGTGATTTAATAATAGCGGGTGAAAATTGTATGTAGTCTAAAGTGCTGTTACAAACATTTAAATAAGACAGTTTTCACCGATGCTGAATGTTTGGCCACCTCCCGCGCAGAGGGGCGGATGTCAAGATTTACACGCATCAAGTATGAGAATTAAGCTTGACATTTTATGCTTTAGAAAAATTATGTGTGAAAGTAATTTATAGTGACGTGTCGAATGTATGTTTGTGTATTTTGTACAATATTGTTTTTCGTTCGGATGACTTGAGCAAACAGTTTGAATGACTACTTCTTTAACTTTTTCTAATGAAGTACTTGGGTGCCGAAATGATTAAAGATGAACTCGTAAAAAAATATTTCTCGACGAATTAAGGCTAGCGTAGTAATCTGATAAATAAATTTTAATTATGAAACCGCGAACACGGCTACCGGAAAAACGAGAGCTAAATAGGGCACAGAAATGGGAAGCTACCTAATTGTAAATTAAAAAGTTCGCGGAGTTACGACACCACAGTCCACAATGACACCCGGTCGCCCACAGGGAGGAGGGTGCCCCCACCCCCTTATATTACCCCTCTGTGACTCCGTAGCTTTGGGATGGGTGAGTAGATACCCGTGGAAAGCGTGTGACATTTTGTTTTAAAATATTGTTTGCGCGGTTAGCATTCGAGTGGCTTATTTTTTAAATTGTTTGCTTTTTCGATGTAAAATGTGAACAAAGAGACACGCGATAGCGTATTAAAATTCATATCGTTTTCACTGTTGAAGTAGGTGTTTTGGCTTTAATTACTCTACAAGTATTTTGTATTTATAACATTTTATTGTTTATGAATTAAAATTGTCACATTAATTATACTAAAAATATTAGCCTAATTAATAAGGAACAGAAATTGGGATTATAGTTTTCATCTATTAGCATGTGTACGAGTGTTGTCATATATATTAATGTACTCGGTGTCTCCATTGGGTGTAGACTATAGAGTGTAGAGAAACAGTGAGGTGTCAAGGCCGTCGGCTTTCCTCCGGCATTCCGATCCCGCGCCGCCTACGGGTTTGGGATAGCTCACACGTTACTTACGTAATGTTTAAAGATTCTTTTCCGATTCATGTTACTTCACAGGTGCTGTACGAGCGTACTTCCGATGACTAAACAGTATAATAATGAAGGAGAATATCAACATACAAATGGCAATTATGACCTAGGTCAACATTGAACGCGTTGAATAAAAATATGTATATGACTAAGATTATTTGTGAACATGATTTAATTCATTAAAAAGTTTTATGTATTTTTACTATCGTGTTTATTTTATTTAATTAAACGTCGGTTTAACTGCATACATTTTAAAAATATAATTATTATTATTATATTTATTGTTTCTTTTCTACAGTTTAACATTTATGAAACAATATGAATAGAAAAAAATGTAAACAGTGTAAACTTTATAGCAACATCTACTAATAGAATGTCAAAAGTAAATATTGTTCTCCGCTTGTTAAGTGATCGGTGGTTAAAGAGATTATTTCAATAATGTATTCAGAAATTTGATTGACCACCGAATTTATATGCATGCCGTAATTTGAACAAGTTTTAATAATGGTAAAGCATATGTGAGAAGTAACATCTAAGTTATAAATAATTTAATTTATTCGCGTGCCATTATATGTATATAGAAATTCAATTCGAATATTGTCAGATATTTATGTTTAAATTCTTGGGCGTGATTCTGAAGCGTATCTTTGAAACATGAGAAGCAATATCTCGATCGACATTACTGAATAAAATTAATTTACTAAACTCAATATTAAAATGTAATCTAAACGAAATCTCTGAGCAACTAGATATAAAACTGTTTTATACAAAGCTCTGCGGTAAATAGAAGAGATACAATTATCCCTAACGGGGTTCACTCGGTATTCCAACTCTTCGCACCCTTCGACCCTATGGCGACCCTCCAAGATCGTAGGCGAGGTGGCGACTTAGGGCGGCCGATGCACCTTATTGACTAAGACCGACCGACCGCTCTTGAACATGACCGAACAAATGCGTTTTTTTTGTTAAATTGCAAAATAAACTTTAAAAACTAAATGAAGTTTTAGTTTTAAAGTCCAAGAGAATTTCTTTATTTAAAGTTTTACCTTTTATTTATGTGTTTATTTCCAGTAATAACTTTTAAACGAAAATTTAATAAGGAAATATATTAAAAGTGAAAACGTTCAACTTCTTTTATGAAACCTATTTTTAAACTACTTTAAACGTTTGAGAAGTGAACAAACTTCCTGGAACCTTGAAAGAAGGAAAGTTTATGTAAACGCAACTCAGTGACACTCATGCATTCAATGAAATTCTTATAATTCGAGATTCATAGAAGCGGCTTATTCTCATAAAAAGTTGTTCCCTCCAAATGTAGTAATTTCGCAGCGAGGGGTGTTCCCCCGCTCCTCTCTCAAACTTCTACACTTTCCCCCTCTCCTTGGCTTCTCCAATCTACTCCGACTGGCCTTTTAACGCCGGAGATATTGTCTCTTTAGATCTGTATTTACTACGCAGTATAACTTAAATATTGAGACAAAAAAACCTGATCAATTACACAATTTGCAGTTAATTGGAAGTTCGGTTTATAATTAAATGTTATTTCTTTCATAATTCAAAGAGTAGGTATTATAATTATCACTTATTAATTTTTAATACATACATCATTATTTTTATAACAACTTAGTTATAAATATGGTATAATACCATACAAAAATAGCAAATAATAATATCTATCGAAAGCAATGTTTATTATCGGACAAACGATATGCAAAAATAGGTCAACTCCATCGCTTTATCTAATTATCCAAGAGGCGCTCATTACACATTTTTCAGATCTATACAACAATACATAATGTGTATAGTACTATACTAACTTTCTAAATATAATTCTTGAGCTAGGCAATCTTAATTGAAAAAAAAATCAGATATCGGTCTACAAGATGCGTATAATGAAAGAGCGTAGACTAAGAAAGATTTATTATATTTTCATCGTACTAAAATACTTTAAAGTTGTGTTTTTTTTTTCAATTTAGTTAGACCCACAATATATTTTTTATGTCTAAAGAGAAACGTCTGCAGGTCGTAGTAGCTTCTGTATACGCAATTACATCTAAACTAATACCTGAAAGCGAATAAGAAATGGCCGTACTCTTGAAAATTGTGAACCTCAAGACTGCAGTCTAGGCTAATTATAATCAACATTATATATTTTGCCTGAATAAAAAACTTTTATATACATAAAATTACTAAGCTTTTACACGCGGCTTCGCTCGCATTTAAGTCAATAAGTATCAGAGATCATTTCAATAGAAATGAATTAATATGATTCTAAACAGCTGAAACTATAGTCAGTTGGAAACTATAGTAAAAATTTAAAAAATAAAATAAAAAGTATCCTATGTTACTTCTAGTACCTCCAAAAATATGTGTACAAAGTTTCATGATGATCGGTTAAGTAGTTGTTGCGTGAAAACGTAACAAACAAACTCAGATTCACATTTATAATATTAGTAGGGATTGTTAGACAAGAGTCTTAAATAGTATAGGTATAAGTACATCAAGGATAATACAAGGTGAAGCATGAAGGACGCAAATAGGTCTCATTGAGTGACCTATTTGTGTCTCAAATAAACTTCACCTAAACTATTTAACAAATTAAAGGTATTGGAATGCAATAATTGTTATTTTTTAAGTAAAATAATTTATGTAATAAAAATAATTTATTAATACTATATGTATGCGCTTGCTCCTTCTTAGATTCTATAATGGCTTCGGAAAAGTGTATGACGAAAAGATGACCACAAGAGACCCGTCAATTATAGCCTGTAGGTGCATGTAATAATTTTAAACAAACTGAATTTTAATTCGGAGAATTTAAGTAATGAATAGTCCGTAGATGAGCAATTTTAACCAATGTTAATACATGAAAAATGTGGATGAAAGGAAAACGGAAAATTGCTGACGCTCAATCGTATCTGTCTACCCTAAAAGAGTTAAGATGTGAGTGTGTATATGAGTTATAATAATTTTTGAAAAAAGAACATAATGTAATTTAACTTTGGTCAAAGCAGTATATATGAATGTACATGGGTTAATTGTTAAAACGTTTCGTTTAATCATGAAATATTGAATATGCACTGCGGTTATGGGAATACAAACGTTCATTCCCCTATATTGATTATTTAGATGCATTTTAAAACAAAGACAATGCAACTGATATAAAATAAGTTTAACACTTATAATTACACTAATAATTTTATTGTTTTATATTTAATATAAACGAAATAGAAATTATTAAGATTAGGTACAAATATCCTTCAATCAATACCTCGCCGAAATATTTTTACCAATTGCCACATTTAATATAAACGAAATAGAAATTATTAAGATTATATACAAATATCCTTCAATCAATACCTCGCCGAAATATTTTTACAAATTTTTTACCAATTCGCAAAAATGAATTGGATAATCCCAGAAACGATGATGATTTAGACGTTCTTGTTTTTGAGTTTGTCGTATTTTCCATTTTCGTATAATAATGGAAGTATCTAGTCACTTGTGATTTTAACTTGTGGCTAACCGAGCGTAACAAGAGGGATCTAACAAATGATTAGAAATATTTTGCGTTCTGTATAAAATTGATTTATGTGTGGCATTGCATCATTACCTTGATCAAACCTAGATTGTATCTAGCTCACAAATTTTACGATTTCCTGATTAACAATTATTTTTCCTCATCCTTTACTTTACGACACGAGTTTATTCAATTGCAATTAATTTATTTTATATATATGATTTATCATAAAACTAGCAATTTTTTTAATATACAGGCAGTCCTCGTCTTACGTCGTTTCGAGTTACGTCAAACAATATTTTGACACTATTCCTCAAGCATACGACAATTGTTTCGATTTCCGGCATAGGAGAATTCACTTGTCGCGAAGATTTGTTCCTGCAAACACGACTTCGTTGTTGCAACCATTGGATCAAGGAGTTATTGCGTCTTTTAGGGCCTATTATATCGGGGTATAACATGAGCCATTTGCCTTGTCAACCTGGATTCTCACTTATGAAGTAGACGACTGCTGCTTTAAGATCTTCGGCAGAGTCTGGCAATATATGGTGTGTCACTCATAAAAAAAAAACTAAATAAAAGTATTTATTTATTAATATAACATTTAGCAAGGAATTATTTATAGGTCTAACTACTCCAAAAAGCAAGGGTGTGATGCTGAAGTATCAATAGAAAGTAAACCGCCTACTCGTCTGTCTCTTCGGTTACGTGCCATTTGATTTTGAAGACTGACAAGTTACAAAAAATCGTGAATGAGTACAATGCAATGGTATTGTTAATAAGGAATAGGCCAGGTAACGCATTCCATTACGTATCCAAAGACATGAATGGATTTGATGTGAAGTTTGGCAAACATTCAATTTTATGATATTAATGTGTACCTATGCAATTTGTTTTAGAAAATTATTTAACTTGAGATAAAAGTTATAATTCAATCCATTGAGTTTTGTAAACCTACTAGTAAAGATGACAGGAATAATATTGTTATGTTTACGTTTTAATTTATCCGGCTAATGCGCTTTAGTCAGTCACTACTGTTCTTCGTAAATATTGCAAATATTGTTAATTAAACAAATTCTTTTGTTTCCCTACTTATTTTAAAATATCTAATACCTATCTATCATTGTAAGTGCATCTAGTTTGCGTATTCTTTGGGCAAAATAAGTCACACGATATTGTTCTTTAACTTGGCTTCTATATACGTAATATTAAACTGCGTTAATCATTATTTATTTGTAACACACATTGTCATAAAACAAACAGCAAAAAACGTTCGTAATTGTACATGTATTGCGACGTAATTCATATCCAAAAATTTTCCTCTCATCGCAAACGAATTGCTACGAAGAAGTACTCAATTCGCGCGTCATTTACTTCAAATCATGTAAATAAATACTATATTTTTAACTACTTAAACAAACGTTTTAGCATATTAACACTAGTTTATAGAAGAAATAAGCTTAAATAAATTGACCCATTTTTTCTAAACAAAAAAGAAAAACAATTAAAATGCAATGTGAAGCATCAAAATCACTGACAGTAATAGGTTATTGATATTCGTGAACAGTCGGCAATAGTCGGTTATAATCGGGATAATAATATTTGTAGTGGCGCGTCCACAATGGCCGCCGGGGCGCAGGGTCGGTTCACAATGAGCCCTCGCAGCGTAATTGTTAAACGCGTTCGACGAACGGGGGTGAGTCCGCTGTCAACAGTGCGCCCGCTGTGGAGACACAGACTAGTAAATATTATAGATAAGACATACGTGTTAAAAACATTGCCATTTTACAATGTGTTGTATAGCAACAAGTCTAAAAAAATGATACTTTTTAGAATTTATAAATAATTTAAAAGCATTGTTTTAGCAGTGATTATAAAATTTATTAAAATCTTAGAGCTTGTAAAACTAATATAAATTTAAAAAGTGTGTTAGTGATCTTTGGCTTCACTAATCACTTTCAACATTCGCAATGTGGCTCATTCAGGAGGTAGCTTTTGCATTCGTTAAACAAACAAAGAGATTTGTAAATCTGCCCTAAATTGAACTATAAATGAAATTATTTAATATATTTTTTTGATTATGCAATTTGAACTTGTGTGATAATTAATTTCATATTAAATTATTCATTCTGAAAATACACTTTTTATTTTTATAAACTAAATAATTATTTACAATTACAATGTCCTTATTAAACACTAAATTGTTATCTCAAATACTAACAATGCATTTAATTGTGAATAAAGAATCTAATATAACAATTAAACTGTAACCTCTTAAAAGCGTAAAGGCAAACGATATGATACTATCACTAGCACACAAACAACAATGTCCCTTATCCCTTATTAATTATTTTATTGTAAACATAAAGGATGTAGTAATCGTCAGAATAATAATATCATCGCGACGCATAAAGAACCCTAAGTAGCGACAACACAAGCGTAAAAATGACACCCTGTATTATCAATATGGTTGTGTGTATTACGTTAGATTTATTCGACTGGGTCACCACTACACGTGAAGTGGATACCCCAAACTCAGGGCGCTTTGGTGTGGGGTGTATTATCACTCACACAATAGTCTCCACAAGTACATAAACAATTTGTATCTTTATTTCATTTCGGATAAGGTTCAAAGTTAAATGATGTTATTGTGTGTTGTGTATAAATAAAGGTGTGGGCTACTGTTACCACTACAGGCACGTTCCAGGGTTGACAACAGATGCTGACACACACGCGCACTTGTGTGAAAGGGAAAGCGAGACTATGCAAACAAATCGCTGAAGTTAACTCTGTCCTACTCTGTGCTTATGGATGTGTGAGTGTGAGCAGATGTAGATTGTTCTGTGAAATTGCCAGGTAATAGGCCGAGGGACTATAGCATTACACCTACTCATTGGTGGGTTAGACGCTTCACAGTGTAAGCGAATTGGGTATTTGGCGACACCCGACTTGCTATTTCAATTATATTCCATTAGATTGAAATTAGACAATATTAATAATCTCTTTTGAAGGCATTTTGTACAGCTAACCTTTCAGATTTACAATATTAAACAAAACAATACGCTTATAAATTTTGTCCAAAGGCAATAATGTGTTAATCAAAGACTAAAGTACTGTTCGATCGGTATTTCTAAAGTAAACACTGATTGTCGATGTGACGTCAATTAGACGCCCGCTCGTGACGTCTGCGCTAGGTGTCAAGTCAGGCCGATAGAGATTAGAATTGATCCAACAACCACTCGTAGACTATGGTGACAGAGACGCTTATTTGTCTACAATGAAAACCAAATGACATGTCACTAAATATAAACATTACTGCTTAATATTTGTTTTCATAGTATAATTTATACATATTTTTATAAAATGTATACTTAAATTAAAATTTAAGCAACATGAACTTTACTCAAAGTTATATAAAAAAATATCATACAAAATAAATAAATATTTATTTGCATTTATTGTAAATACAATTCGATTGTAGCGTAGGCAACTAGTTAGGATGTTATTTGTGTATGAGACAGTATGGGCGTCTGAGTAGCGCCACCCTTGTTGCGGTTATGTAAAGGGATATAATCTACAGATTATACTAATATTAGGAGACACAGCTTGTAAGCATAATATTAATACACGCATGTCATTCACTTAGAAAAGTGACGTGAAATAAAAGTTTTATAAAAAAACGGATCAATTATATCATAAAAAGTGTTGGTATAACAATAAATAATGCATAAAAACCATCTAAAGGAAGTACAAAATTTCATAATTAAAAAGACACTTTACTACCCTTATATTGTTAAAGAATCACAAATGATTTAAGAATCCAGCAAATTATGACCACCCGATTGTTAATTCTCAGTCACCCCCATCTTTATTATTAAGCAAACAGAAAGAGACAAACGTATTGTGTTTTCTTCAAGTTAAAAGAAGACGTTTTGTTCCCTAAATGAGGGGGTGTCATAAGTAATTTCCATGTTTCCATTGACTGGGTACTTGAAAAATATTGTTTTCTAACTTTCACCTTAACTTTTGTAAATTAAAGTTGACTTTCGTTTGTAAAAAGTTTAAATAATAATGTTTTAGTTGAGAAGGCACGACGGAAACGGATTACGAGTGATGGAGCTTTCATCGTATTTATGGGAGATTATAACAGTTTATACAATTGATACGTAGTGTTATTCACCTGATGAAGACTTAAGCATAGACGATTTAACCTCTTAATAATTAATTATCGATATCGATATTTAATTACAAAGTAAAAATATTTAAAAACGAACAATTAACTAATGAAGTATATACAAAGCAATTACTCACATCCTATAGGTTTGGCCACTTCGCAAATCAACCGCACATTTCATAATATTTAAAACTAACAACTAAATATATGTAAATAATACAAAACAAACAGCTCCTATGCAAATGAACCGAACTAAACTTTTGTAAAATTACAAATGTTGTTTACTTTTAAAATAAATTCGAAAAAACAACAAGATATGAGATATCGATATTTTTGCTTTTTATTTCTGTTAATTTCATGTCCATTGTAATTTAATCAAAATTCTGACGGCTTAAAATAGTAAATACTAATTCTTAATATTATATATACATATATTCAAATTTTAAAAAACAAAACTAACAACCAATTAATCCATTGAGTATGGGGGATTAAGGATGATCTGTTAAAATAACCGTATCAACCTTTATGTCTACCATCGCACGCACTGCATCAGTCCTCCGGTCACGTCAACTGAATAAATCGCTCACAGATCAACTTTGCTAACTAATTCACTGAACAATTAATTTCAAGCTTTTGAAAGCAATATTGTTAATAAATACCCCACAATATCAATAGTATATAGTAATTTCAATTAAGGTTGCGTAAATGAATAAAATCACTAAATATGTTTCATTTAATGCAATTGTAAAAATGTGTGCAGCATTTTAACACCAAAACACTAAAATAAGTTAACGTAAATAACGAATGTGCAAGCAAACATACACCCCGTTTCGCAGACCCCGTCAGTTAGACCTGCTACACTGATTGATCGCCTCATTTAAATACGGAGAAGATTCGATTATGATTAGCACTTTCTATCGGATTTAAATTCTCACCCCATCGTCCCTGACAATGACATACAAAATTCTGGGTAAATCTTTTCGATAAGCAATATAAAACAATAATGAATATAACAATCAAATCACTTAAAAAGTGGAAATATACACTAGTCAAGTATTAAAACAGTTCATGGCATTCAAATCTTATCACTAGATCACGTTTCATAAGAAAATTACAAAGTAGATTATACCCAGATAAATATTGAATTTATTGTTTTATATTTAATTTTGCAACTCTCAACATAAAAGTAAAAATATCAGTCTAAATACATTCCCAATTTTCTCCCAATCCATGAATTGTAATATGAAACTCTGGTATAAACACCAGGAAAATCTGGTTCAGCACATTTTTCACCCCATGACACTATACCAATAAGAGTGTTTTTGTATACTAGCGGCCCACCAGAATCCCCTTGACAGGCATCACGTGGGGGGTTTGTAGCCGTTGCACAAATCATACCAGCTGTTACAGCCCTTGCACCAAAATAGGCTCTAGCACATTTTTCTTGGGATTCTATTTGCACTGTAGCTGCAAGTAAAACTGTCGAAGAATCGCCTTCATACTGAAAAAGTAATAACAACTTAGATAATGAAGAAGTGTACGCGAGGTTCATCTGCACACTTACAGCTACGGTACCAAATCCAGATACCAACGCTTCAGCTCCAACAGGTACCAAAAAGTCATGTTTTGCCCATGAAATAGCAGACACGTCTCTTCCAAAACTCATCTGCTTGACAAGAAATACCATAGCAATGTCATTAGCCAAATTGATTCCGGAATATTCTTCGTGGATTACGACTCGAGCCACTTCATAACTTTTTCCTCCTGTAACTCGAGATGAGGTTCCAACAACAATGAGAAGTGATGACGGGTTAATGATATCGCTGAAAATGTTATCACTTTTAATCAATTTTAATAGTTTTGTATTTTGTTGTTCCATTACGCTTACCCCGTGACACAATGTCCAGCAGTTAAAGTGACACGAGGAGTAATGATGACAGCACCACATGAATGTGTCCAACCCGAGACAACTTTTCTTCTCAATGCAGCTTGATAAGGGACATCTCTAATTTTTACTGCATCACCATTTACCACTCTTGAAGATGTCAGATTGGACTCCTCTGTTGTTGGTACAGCATAAGCATTTGTCATATATGCTGTAAAAATATTTTGTGTATAAAATTTCTGATTGAGTTTACGTAAAACAAATATATTTACCTAAAAATAATGCCCCAAAGTAGACCTTCATGTTAACTGATATAAAGACGAACTAACTACATATTACTTCAGGAGCATCTGTATATTGATAAGATTATTTTGGTTTTATCTTTTGCAATAGTATTTCAGATGCTGCGGCTTCTTATCGACAATATAGTGCTTCAATAATCTCTAGAGTTACCCAATGACGTTTGGGTTTTTTTTACACTTCGCTAAATAGAACAGATGGAATGAATTGCATTTTTGATTAATGTTCATCTTCTTTATTAAATTTATGACTTAACAATTCATTATATTTATTATTATTAAAAATATTTTCTAGAAATATCATGCAATGTTAGCTAACATGTAAGTAACAGAAAAAGAGCTAGTTTTCTATTCCTGGCAACAAAATTAAATTTAAATAAACGAACGATAAACGATTACGCAATTGTTTCTTTAAACCTTTTGAAACTGTCTGCATTATAAATATTATTACAAACAAATTAAGTCACAGTTTACACATTGTAGACAGTTAAATCGATGACGTCACCCAATTATCGGCAAGTCGTAACAATTAAGGTCTAATCACATTGAGAAAATTTGCCTCGCATGTATGTACTACATGTGGTTTAGAACGAAATATATGAACAATAAAAAATAAAAAAAATATCAAAGTCTCAATAATTATAAATGCGTTTAACGTTGATAAATAAATGGTGATTGGAGAAAATTGAAAAATATTCATAAAATTTATAAAAGCACCAATAAAAATCATTGATCCTTATAAACCGAGAGTGTGAAGTGTACTTAAACGGATACCGCGGATTATGATCATAAATTAACAAGACACCGTGAAAATACTGCAAATTGAGTTAATAGCATTTTAATACAGTGCAGTTGCGGCAGTTTTTATTAGCAATGAAACCGTTGTCCTGTTCCACTCGATTTATGATCTCATTAAAAAGTTCATTGCGTTGATTGGTAAGCGTTTTGTTAACAACAATTTCATATCGTACGCCTTTCGTTGTTGTTGTTTTTTGATAATCAAATTGTTTTATTGCAATTAAATGATCTTATTATATGATGTTAATATGTAATAAAATATGTTAATATGTAATACAACAATACAAATAATATTAAACGCATTATATACAAATTAAGACCACACTTATTTTATTAACAATTATTATAAAATAAGGTGTAAACAATTTAATTACCTAATCTTTAAATAAAATATAATAGAATTACAAATTAATAAAAAGGAAAGTTTAATAATTTATTATTGATTAATTATATTTAATTCAGTATAATTTACTCTAGGATTTAAAAGGAATTTTGAGACTGGTACTTGAACTAGGTAGTAGATTTGTATTTGTGCTCTTAAACAATATAATTAATTTATTGTTTATACATATTTAATTTGACTTTGAAACACAGGCGCGAGTTCAGTTATCTAGTATGGAGTTTCAGCAATGCATTTGCTAAAATGAAACTGCAGTGGCTCTACCTATTTATGTATTATACATGGTTATATCTTAACAGCCTAATACTTAATTTGAAAAAAGTACGTTCGTCTCTTTTTTTGCAGTTTAAATGAAAGAGACAAAACTAAATTAGTGTCATTTGAATATGGTTTGAATATTCAGCTAATAGTCTACATTGCGATTCCATATTCCAATATCCTTCTACATTTTATTAGTTATTGTTAATGGAATTCAAGCCAAAATAGGTTATTTAAGGGCGTTGTTTTCAAGATAATATACGATATGGATTAATAGATAATAAATTTCCCACACACATTCAGTACACAGGCATCAGAGAACAGGACTGCAGGAGCCACATAATATGCTTGTTAGCCGAGATAAGATAGTGTCCATTAAACTAATAGGGAGCAGAGTAGGGCGATGCACATTACTAAGCGTTTAGTTCACGTAAATTGTTCATGTTTTAAGGATAGTTTTTGTCGTATCATTTCTTTTATTTATAATTCAAGTTAATGAAGTATAAAGCCAATTGTTTTATGTCGCTTTAGTTTACTTCAAGGAACCGTTGTAACACTCTTATTTAAGAATAGCTAGTGGGTCCATTGTACAATTGAACTGTACGGACTTCAAATGATGCGTAGTGTTGCATTGACTAGTCTCTGTGCTTGGGTTTACTCGCCCACGCCTAGCGCATACCGCGTGATGCCAAAGACCTTTCTCTTCCGGTCACTACGAGATGTCTCTTTCAGACGATATTGTTGTCGAGGTCAACCATAACTGTAGCTTTTAATTAGGTTATTACCATTACTGTGAACGATCTTTACCGTTTAATTTGTATGTAAGGTTTTTTTATCGATAGATAACAAATTGAATCTCCGCTTTAAATTGGCGGTCTTAATCTTTATCTGCCTAAGCCTGTAGACAGTAACGTTAATTATAATTATCGTAATAATTACAATATATTTTCGGAAATATATCTGCATAACTTTATTATTATTTATAATGATTCGATTGGTGTTTAGTTCATAGCATCAGATGCTGCGTGTGCGCAATTGTTAGACCGTGAAGGACACAGGTGACGTGCGACAAGCAATCACTATGGAAATTGTTTTCATCTTACTAAAGATTACATAATATTTTAATATGAACTAACAAACCTTCCGGCTTTATTGCGCAGATATGTATGTATATATTGTGAATGGAACTAATTTAGTTCAAAATTCTAACTACACCTTAATATAGCCACAATATAGGCAAGAGTGTAGGCGGAGTTATAAGCTTAGCTTTATTTTCAACTCATAGCAAAATTAAGCAGTTGTTTTAGATGTAGAACACAGAATAATGTTTGAGTCTAATAATGAAAATTTTCTCGAATCAGTTGATTCTAATAATAATATAATAAACAAACTTGTGTTTCTAAGCAAAGTTTCTGAATGTATTGTCAGCTCGAGTTAGAACCAGGGCATGCCTGGTACGGTCATTCCTCTTTGAACGAATTTTGTTAGTTTTCTTTTGTATTATTATTTTCATAATAACATAGGTAATATTTTTAAACTAGATTTGTGTTTTGCGATATTTTCTATTATGATCAATAACAAAAGAAATCTGATTATTTTTATGGTAGACCGGTATGTGATCGCTCTCTCTGTGACAATTGCTACAGCAGAAAAATGTCTGAAGTGGCTTCCGACATGCTGGCTTAATGAAAGTCACGTTACACTCCTCTTGCTATGCTCGGTTACTCTTTGCTTAAAGCTACAAATAAATGATTTAACTAAAAACAAAGTATAAGTAACTGCGCAGAATAACGCCATAGAACGTCTCTCCAGATACAACAGATGACACAATTTACATCGCACGTGAGTGAACATGAAACATAATCGTTCAATTATAGTATTCAAGGAATAACCGCTAACGATAAAGTCGTAATTTATTAACTAAAATGCACTTTTCTATATATACTAAAATATTTAATATTTCATCAATTGGTATTGTGAGAGTCAACCGTCTGACGTTGATATAAAGTCTATTATCGTTTGATTGTTATGATTAATGTTGTATAAACTAGTATGCGATGTTATTGATAGCATAAGTATTCAGTATCGTCTTTGTTTTGCATAAAGTGAATATTCATAACACCTTTTGTTTGTGTCAATTGACCGACAAAATCATGTGATCGTTGAGTGATGTTCAAGTGAATTTGTACGTAGCTTCGTATTTTTTATTACTATGTTTTGTGTTCATATTTAAATATAATTTGTTAATGACGTATGAATTAACTATTTTATTTGTATACATCTACTTACATGTACACTAAAAAATACGCTGCGAACTATCGCTGCTATTAAAAAAATCGTCACATATAATCTTTGTAAATAACCTTAGATATCCTGACTCCAAATTTTTATATTACAATAGTTCAGTACACGAATCTCCTAAAAATCTATGATTGCTCAACTCCTATGATGATACAAGTACTAGTTAAGTATAGACATGAAATTTCTCTAAAAAGGAATCCTTCAATATGACTTAAAAGGTTTAGTACACGTCTATACTTTTGTGTTAAACATATACCTACAACGCCTTTCTCCACTTTTACTCAGTTTTCTAAAATTGCACAAATCAACGCAGATTCATAAATAAAATGCTATATAAAATGTATCGCGTGAGAACATGAAGAGACATCGTCACTGTATGTATTTCAATGTTTCTATATAACGTCAATGCATATAGCTATATGTATAATACACACAATACAGAATAATATTCTTTATGTTTTAAGTAATAAGGATGAAAACAGTTAAAATGAACATTTAGCAATGATTCGAATGGTCTTGCATTCTTCCATGCACTTGCGACAGTGAAACTGACTGAGCAGTTAAAACATGCTTTAATGCAAAACGTTCTATGTATTTCTTAAATACGAATTAATATTATACTGGTAATTTTTATTTAATAAATATTTGTAGTATTAAAAGAAATGCTATCGCTAATTTAAACATAAACACACTGCAGTAATACATAAAGATTTAGAGAAACTTATGTGAAATAATATTGCGGATGGAAATAGATTAAAAATATAATTATCACAATTGTGATATTTGATGTGGCAATAAAAAGAGCAGTAAAAAACAAGAAAGATGACACTGACAGAAAAAACGTCAAAACCCCAAATCTTCTTAAATAAGTATTTTCGGCCTGTAGAATCGACCGCCACAAAGGCATGCCCTGTTAAAGGAAATAAGACAGAATAACAGGTTCATAAATGATGATTCAAAAAAAAAATAGAACAAAGGTCACTAAACATTGCGTATGTGCGTAATAAAAATCTGAACTCGCTCTAAGCGGAACAGATGAACATTTACATTGCTAGGTTTATCCGCATGCGGCTGTAAGATACCTACCACGAGTTCTTAAAGCCTACCTTTACTTAAAATAGATAGCGCAATCCAAAGGCTCACTACGAAATCATAACATTTATGACAACTTGGTAGCGTCAACGTCTTCAATTTTAATTGCTTTTGTGATAAATACTATATTTTTTGTTACCCTTATTCTTAATAAAGTCAGGTAATTAATTATATAATTCACTTAAATCGGTTGAACTTAAAAGATATAATTTGAAACCTATTCAAGGTTAACTAAACCGATTATTATCTATAGGGCTATCAATGTTATGTGAATCAATTACGGGTTAAACTGAAACAGTAAGAGGTCATGGTACGAGGCTAGACCGTTTCTATTTTTCAATCGTTCCGCCTTTCGATACTTTCCATGTAGAAGCGGAAGGCACTCCGGACAATGGCCGACCAGCCAACGCCGGTATGCCGCTCGAATGTTCCCAGCTCATTACGTATTTAGACTGCTCTGCGTATAGTTCGCATGATTGTTACTAGCCTCACCGTTCAACTTCCGTGATCGTCAATTCGATTGTTTGCTTTGGTTAATATTGGATCATTAGCAGTGGAATTTTAGAATGTGACTTCGGGCTGCGGCGTTTTGATCTGCTTATTTCATTCTTCAATGACACTTCTGCTACGGTCATAAATGTCCAAGATTGCTAGTTAATTTCATTGACTAAATGTTTCTAGATTTTATGGTTTTTCTATCTAATATACCTATATATACTACCTACTTATTACTTATTATCTGGTGGTCAAAAATGGGTGCTATAATTATGCTATTTGTTATTAAATTGGCTCCTTGAAATTATACAATAATACAAAAGATAACAAATAAAAACTATTTATGCACATTCATTCATAGATTCTTAATCCGCTTAAAACTTAGTCATAAATGTTATGCTACTTACTTAAATGCAACAAAAAAACTTGTTTGGCCTTGTTTATTTTGAATATTTAGGCCTTAAGTATTTGAATAGATAATATATAATATGATAACCAGGCACTTGAAACACTAAGAAATAAAGTAACACATACTCTAATAATAAATATTAACATACAATTTCAATTGAACGCTGAAATGAATGTGAAATTATCATAGTCTTTTTGATAAATCAATCGATCTTTATAATAACGCCCGTATATCTTACACCCCATATTTCGTATTACGCATTTCACTAGCAACATTTGATGCGAGGGTCGCACTTTATGTCACATGGGAATTGGAATAATCTGAAGGGTCAGCGATTGAAGAAGATTATGGCTGATATAGGTATGATTTTCAATAAAATATACATGATTATTTTGATATTAGTGTTCGGTATAAACCTCGCAGTGACAGCAAAGCTTTTGAAATATCGGATTGAGTTATTCAAAATAAACTCGATAGTAAGTATATTTAAAATTAGTTGTCTATCGTTCATTTGAATGCTCATTTTCTTGTTGCAAAGATATACTTAAATACATTTGGCGGCTCACTCTCTACCGCAAATCGGCGGCTAATTAACGCGGTGTGTCGTCGAGTGAGCGGCCGACTACAACCAGCAAACTGACGAACTCTGTTCAATTAGATTGGGTCTTCTGTATCAATTATTTCGCTGCAAATCAGCCGCTCATGAAACAAGCCAGCGAATGTTTAGCAGCAAACTGTGTGTTGTATGCGTAGTCTGTGCGCACTCGTATTGTGCACTAAGTGGCCACAGTAAGCCGCAAATGCTGGGCCAAAGCATTATCTTCGAACTATTTACATTTTTTTAAGTATTTAGATCGAGTTCACGGAATGCATGAAGAGGTCATTGTTACAGATGAGTCATCAACGATTGCAACATCAGTCTATCAAAATCCATGACATCGTTTCATAACTTTAATCACATTAAATAAAATATTAGTGTAACTAATTGTGTTGTGTACCTTTAGGTGCTTTTGTTTTGATTCTTATAAAATTGAAAAACATTTTTAAAAAATATAGTTTTTAGGACTTTATTATTTATTCTATGCTTATTGAAAAACATTTTGAGAAACCGAAGCACTCTTAAAGTAATATATCGTATTGTGCTTACGCACTAATACTATACCGCATACTGTTTATTTTACAGATTAGTTCACGTTTTGTGTACATTTATTTGGTACAAGGTATAATTATAATACTGACAAACAAGGTTACGCGGTGATCTTAAATGTTACGCAACAAGCGAGTGGTCCGTCAAACACGAAGCACAATAAAATTTTAGGTTATTAAAATGTATTGGCATTTATAAGCAAACTACAAATACTAATGCAATAAAGTACTGACATTTTGTGCGAGTGTATGGAGCGTGAGTGTTGATCAATACGATATGAATTATTAAGTGCAGCAGTTATTGTTTGGCAACAACAACTTGGCTAATAATTGTATGTAATGTCCAGTTCCGCGCACTACGTAATCTTTTATGATTTCATAGAGTTACTAAAAGTTTTTGATCTTTAATATTTTTACTGTGCACACTCGTCTCTGTTGCTTGCGGGCATTCCTTTATGGAAACAGTTGTCTCCGCTCATGACCCGTACTATAGCTAAGCATTAGACGAAGTGCTCCACAGACTACTTTATAAAAAAAAAGAATTCTAAGAACATGTATTAATAACCTTAGCAACCAAAAGTCGCATTCTTTTGTTCTTTAAATTTAAATAAATAAATAATGTTTTGATTGGTCATTAAAATAGCTTCATGCTTCGAGCAAGTTTATGGTTTTACATATTTAATCTGTTGTGACGATATATCCTATTCTAACGAACTGGTACCTTACAGCAGTGCGGCAAGAACAAAGATTATTCGAATGCCGGAGCAAATCTAGTCTCGATATAACTAAATGAAAGAATTTAAGATTTTATGCGATTTTCTATACCTATATATCATTGTGGATGCAAATGATAGCTGCTTGATAAAGTTTTCGTAACATCCAATTAATATAATGTAATAATAAATCGCATAAACTGGCTACGACAGCGTAACTCCTGCAACCAGAACCGGACATCACTAAATAAAATATGTATTTCCTACACAAAGATGTTCATTTGTTTGACAATGCAACTTCCTAATAGTTTTATTCGTGGCGTTTTTATATGACTCCGATACTTGATATTTAATGACGTGAATATATATTGTTTATTTCCCTCAAATTTTTATTATAGTTGATGCATCACCGGTCCTAATTTAAATCGAATATTTATTTCGTTCAATTGTTGTTTTCGTGTCGCGGTCGCAGTGAAATAATTTGCACGATACTGAAATCATCATACGCCGTCAACATAAATTACCAAACTTTATTAGGGTGATTGAACTTGTGTTTTTCAGAACGAATTTAATTAACTTCATATTTAAAGGTCAATTTTCGATATTTAATTTTAAAACAATTGAAATAATATATTCGTAATAAAAAAATGAATGCATTGCTTCCTCAGCCGTCTCTTTAATGTTAATATAAGTCCACCTTATGACCGCACTCTAACTGATGTGGAGATAGCTCTAACAGATTCAAGCCTACAGGTTGTAGTCATCTCCGCTATACCTGGCATGATAACATTAGTGATCTAGGTCCGGGATGGTCGAACCAATAAATGGTAATTTTTTTTTTCTAGATCTAAAGTGTAAGTTAAAACATCAATGGAAATAGTTTTTACAATAACAAACAATAACTTTTATTAACTACATATATATCGCTGACTAATCGTCCAATAATATATTCTATTTCACAACTAACCGGTGCTTATAATTAAAGGAATGCTATTGAACTGTAGCTATACGACCGCGGGCAAGTATCGTCGCCGCCTCGAGATCACCGCCTTGAAACGCCCCGTTTACTACACTATTTGTCCAAGACACTTTTTTATACGGCGGAAAAAATTGTTACTTTTATCTGATTGTCTGTCTAAGCATCCATTAGCTCAAAGTATAATATATTAATGTAATTTTAATAAGTTCATAGTGTTTAAATTAGGAGTTTCATTCAACATTATTAAACCTTTTACACTATATTTTTAGCAATTCGAATAATTAATTACTTTGTCTCATATAATCCTATCATTATTTCCTTTGCGGTTTTTAAACTGATGAATTACAACTAATCACGGGAACTCCCAAACAATTATATATATAGTTTTTTAGTATCTACTTTAAAAAAAGAGAGTTATGGTATTCGGTTATTAATAGAACTGGAATATCGAGTCGGTCGCTTCATGCCTTTAACCGCAATGTCTCGATGATTTGGACATCATAATTGACTGTTTTAGGACTGATGAGTTTTATTCAAGTATTTGTATATATATTAATAGATTTTATATCAGTAGTATCTGAGACGTCTCTGAAAACGGCTATTCTGGGCTATTTGTAGTTTATGCGTTAAACAAAACAAACAATAAATAAAAACTAATTGTTCGTATATTGACAATTAGTAATTGAGATGTTTTAATTATTTCTTTGTTATATTTAAGTTTTTGTTCACATGTAGCCTTAGGTGGTGCTACCTGTCACTGCGTAGGCGCAGGCAGGTTACTTTAATGAACTACATTGTCTTATTCCTTTAAATGGTAATCTTGTTTTTTTTTAGGATTTAAATAGTATTGTGGGTGTACAATTTCCGCTATTTTTACCAAACGTAGGTTTTTTGCTAAGTTTATTTTTGAGTTTATGTTATTTACTTTTTTAAATATAAAAATCTTATAACATATTAAATTGCTAAATGAACAACACAATTTAGTATTAATCATATTATATTTTTCAATAAAACAACACTTGTTGTACTATAGAAGCAATAATTTCGATCACTATCAAGGCATATCAATTTACAAACTAGGTAACAAAGCGAGACGATGATGTCATCTTGTGATCTGACACGATAAAATTTACCACATCATGTTTATCCGTCAGTCCGAATCAATTATACTTCATCTGTCAACACATACAACATACAAGTATGGTAGCTTGCAGTTAGTAAACTACGTGTATTTGAATTTATTATGACACACAGACAATGACGAAGAAATTTATTAATCATAAAATGTACAACGAAGCAATAATATGTAGCTAATGTCGAACTAAGGAACTGTGGGTCGGGTATCAGATATAATTTGCCAAACACGGCAAAGGACCTTGAGCCCACGCGTGGTCAGTATTGGCAGTTTTAATGTAGGTAATTGCACTCTTATTAACAATCGTGGTGGATGCTTGGATCAGTCCCACGCGGTGGACGTCGAGCTAATGTTACCTAAGCTCACTTATTCTGACATGAAGAAGCTAATCATTTGGACCAAGACCTAAATACACCTAATTTGTCGCTTACATCTTTACGTTGTTGAAGTGTAGTTGAAATGTTTCTTTGTTATGATGTGTGTGTGAGTTATGTGAATCTGAGATCACGTAGTTGTCGTTTTGTGTCATTACCTGGAGGGACCCGAAGCGGCCGACGCTGGACCGACGCACTCCTGTCCTTTTTAAATTTGTCTTATTGGGCAATGAGAATGATATGCGTCTCTACAAAAGGGTTCCGAGAAGCGCCGATGCGGACTGGTCCGTCCATCCGTACCCATTGACTCCATCGTATCGTACGTACATCCTTTTACAGTCATTTAGTTTTGTATTGTGTACTTATGCTTATTTCTCATTTGTAGTGTTTTATGCAATGGTATAGAGTTTAGCACGTGTTATGCATGTTTTAATCAGATAATAACAGTTTGTTGGGAGCGTTATTTGCGTGATTTGTGGTAAGGTAGGGCTTTCTTATGCAATAGAACTTTCACCGCATGTACTTTAAAACGGGGAGCTCTCTCTGAAGTTACTTATTTGTAATTAATTTGTGAACTATATTAGCAGAATGACCTTACACTACAGATATTTAATTTACAATTATAACACACAATAATGATGAAGTTAATTTGTTCTAAATAAATCTCGATATAGTGAGAGTTTAATGAATAAAAAATAATTATAATAATTTTACATAGAGTATTTGCGAGAGCAACTCCGATGTACAAGTCGTCACAAGGCTGTTGGTTATGAAAACAATTGAAAATTTTCCTACTTCCTGATTTGACCGTCGCAAGCGGAACAACCTTGTTAACCGCATCGTAACCGCCGATAGAGGCCGAAGTAAAAATAAATGCATTATCAATATTCACTTTTTACCATCATATTGTTTCTATGGACAACTTAATAGTATGTGGTATGCTTGATTATTAATCTTAGTTGTTTTTTAAACTAACATACAAACATTGACCTAGAAACCTACTGTCAAAAACTAGAGCTAGCTATTGAACAATTTGTTTTATTAACTTTTGTTTGTAGTTTATTTTTAAAGATGCGACGTTTATCCAATGTTTTTTCTTCAATTTTAAATACGATGAAAGCTATACAGGAAATTAATGATATTTTTTAAGCAATAGGTTATTCAGCCAACCGGAACATGATTTTTATTGTATTTTTCTAGATTTAGACATCAATATAATTTTGAATTGATAAATGTGCTGTGACTAAATAAGTAACGGAACTTTGGTCGGAGAGCATTGAATAGAATTTTATTTCATGCTTATATTACAAGAAAGAGCTTTATGTTAATAGCTATAAGCACATTAATTGCACTAACGTATTTGTATTAAAGATTAATTTATATTTATCACAAATTGTTAAATAAGTACCTACTGCATTTTATTAAAACTTGTAACAGTTCCAAATGCATACCTACATGTAAGAAATAAATCACGAAACAATTCCAATCACTTAATTTGGTCATACCTAAGAGCAAGAACCTAGAGGTAACCTGTTTCATTCATTAATCTTGATCTCATGATAGGGGTATATTTGTGCGACGACTGTTTTTATCTGGTAGCTAAACTTATATTGTCGCACGTACCTCGGCGGGAGGTTATTATCGGACGAGCGATCAGATTCTCACGGACGACGCTCGCGACGCGCAACTATATTCTTCGTCGCTCATGTTTTACATTCAGTTACAAAGGTTTTTGGCTGTTTCACTCATTACATATAAAATCATTTTTTCAATCGTGGTCATTAAAGTTTTTCTGATTTTAAAAAGACGGTGCGTACTATTTTACAAATCAGATTGCTAGCGCTAGCAAAAATTGCACATAATAATGTTTGAGGTTTTGCGAGTTATCATAGCATTTAACTAATTTCGAGTGCTTTGTAGCCATCGTGTATGACTTACATTTGTGCATAAAACTTAAATTTAGACTTTTAAACACATATGTATCATTCGATCATATTATTACCGCATCTGCAAATGTTTACCTGTTTCGTGTTTAGTAGTTCTTGCAGTAGATGCGCGCACGCCTCACTACACTAACCAAGTAGATATATTTATTTAAATATGCGTGAACTTGCTCTCGCCAAGTTCCTTTGTCTCAGTGGCCAGTCGGGTCCTTATTTACTAATATAGCCACTCCGTCGGAGGCTCACTTCCTGCTTTGCGGCAGATAATAGCCGATTAGATGCCCGTTCTAAATATTTATTAGAAAATTTCTATTAAATTAATCAGATAATATAATTCAATTAATTAATTGACCTGGTTTGTTAAATAATATTTAAAGTAAGAATATGTTGCGATGAAGACTTATTAAATGTATGAACAATTTTGAAACCGTGACGAATTGTGTTCCTCTGGCGGTGTGAGGAAGAATGCATATAAATCCTTCAATTTCAATGTAAAATCCAAGACATAAATATGAGACAGACATCATGCTCAGTACTTAACGTTATGTTTGAGACTGAATCACGAAAACAACAACACACTTCATTACACACAATTTGACCTTTACTGTGTTCGGTTACAACACAAAAGATTTTAAAAATGTATAACTAAGTATGTTGTAAATACTTTGAAATGAATAAGGTAATATCGACGCCAAGTTATACGTTTTAAGTGTTTTCCTCAGAACCGACAAGTAAAGTAATGAAGAGGGCGCATCATAAAAATATGAAGGCGATTTTGCGATAAGTCTGGAGGTTACAGATATTAAACGAGGCTTTAGTCGACGGCAGAGATTATGCTTCTTACATACATATATGCAGTAAACTTTACTGCCATGTTAATTATAATTTCAATTTATTTGACATTTGTAGATGTCGCCGCGTCGTCGCTTTCATACAAAAACCTCTTATTATTTATTCTGAATTTGATAATTTACTATTTATTTAAATACACTAAATAATTATGTGATACTTAGTAACATTACTCTAAGATCTATGTTGCTAACCTTATTTAAGGTAAATAAGTGAATTTGAATTTAAAGAATATATGTCAAATGATATTTGCAAATTTGGATTTGCAGTTTTCCTGAAAATAGTTTTTCTTGAGAATTGAAAATTTCCTTTCATATTCCATTACTTAATGGACAATACACACGTTTAGTATCCGCCCATATATGAATCACAATATAAGAAAATAATGAAATAACTTTGTGTAATATTGCAGGAATAAGAGGACTTTACAGTCGAATTTTATGTTTGTCTTGAAACTTTGTAATCACAGAAATGTACGATGCTACAAAACTGGAGAGCTTCATCACTAACGGAGATAAAATAAAACGAAAACATCAACTAAGTCATAGGACTGTGTATATATTATATTTAAACTTGGAAAAATAACCGAGATTTAAACTCTTCCATTTCTTTCTTTTAAGTATTTAAAAGGATCTTGTAATTTACGGTTTTTTTAAAGTAAATTCATAAGGTTTAAGTTCATTTTACATGTTCAAAAGACGTTTCGATAGCTTTGCAGTCATTGTGTTCAAGACGAGACTTAGTTAATCATTGCAACCATTTCTGAAAGTTATAACTTTAACTTGATGAGGATGGGCTGTGTAGTTTTTTTTTAAAGTAAATTCATAAGGTTTAAGTTCATTTTACATGTTCAAAAGACGTTTCGATAGCTTTGCAGTCATTGTGTTCAAGACGAGATTGAGTTATTGCAATCATTTCTGAAAGTTATAACTTTAACTTGATGAAGGTGGGCTGTGCAGATTTTAATAGTAAAAGCTAACGGCATAGTAGTTTCCCGAGTTTGGGGTTTAAAAATCAAAACAAACGCTGTATGTACCTACCGATATAGTAATCCGCATAAAGTATTTTATTTTATTTTAAAAACGTACAAGAATAATTCGAGGTTTTTTTTTATTGATAGCCTAGCATATGACCACACTCCGCCTGATGTTAAGCTAGAGTGTGGTCCATGAGCATAGACAACTGTTACCACATACAGAAGTCCGCGCGCAACAGTCGACTCCACTATGCCGGCTCGAGGAGACGAATGTGCTCTGTCCAAATTGACAGGAATTATTATACTATAGGCATTGAGCGACCAAAGTACATATAACAAAGTTACATTGGTACCGGCTTAATTTTTGAGAGATTCGAACACGGGGTCGGGGGTAATAATATATATGCCCCTAATATCTGAATAGTGTTACTCTTACGGCAACCATGGTTACTGTAAAATAATCAAAGTCCAACTTGTTTTATGAAAACATAAACTTATTATATCACTACACTACATAAATACTATTTTGAAAAAAAAAGAACATTATATTAGATTATTATATAGTTTTAGCCTTTGGCGGCTTTAACGTAGCAATGTGATTCATGCCAATGAAGACCACCGTTGATTTGTCTCCGGGTCATGTACCTAAAGATCTTAACAAAAAAATATACTATCTGTGATTGTTGTTTCGAAAACATCAATTTTTTTCTATAATGTTCCGGTTTATTCGATTTAAGCGATTTTGTAGTCATAATATTTGCTACTGATTTAAATTGTATTTTTTTTCATATATACATTTTTTATATAGAAATTATTAAGAAAACCTGTTTGTAATCATTTAAATGTCAAAAGTTATTTGTTGTTTAATTTTTTAATGGATTAATAATTAAAGTTTATTCCTATTTATATAAGAATATAAATAGTATTTCCACATATCCTAGCACGCATGTCTTAAGTATCGATAGGCAGAGAACATGTATCGTGAAGGACATAAAATAGACTCCACTAAAATAAAGCTTAGAACAAATTCAAGAAACATTTTCTTCGGCTTAGTTGTGGTGAGAATATCATTGGCAGGCCGAAGATACAAACAAACAAACAAGCCCGTAGTGTAGACCCGCTTCGATGAGACGCAGATATAGGTTTGCCATAATTAAATTATCAGAATCAGGATCAGAAATACAGGAAAAGGATTTCTAATTTCTTTTCAAATACATAATTTCTTCAAACAACACACTTGGATTTACACATATATTTTTTATAAGATATTATGAACCTTAAAACAACTATTGTATCAACTAATCTAACTTGGAAATTATTCTAGTGGACATTTCAAATGTCCGAGAAAAATAATGTCCATGGCCACCATATGCAGGAAGGCTCCACAAATAAAATATGTGACTTGAAGGCGACGTCGAGGTGCCGGCGAGATGAGGCTGTGAGCCTTCCTAAGAACGAGAGGAAGCAACCGGAAAAGGGGTATGAGTGAAAAAGATAGCACGAATACTCTGCAGGCTATCTGGAGAAATGCGAGCACCTCATTTAATCCATACGCGCTTCGCTGCATAGAACAATGAAAGAGTTGAGATATTTTCAGCAGCGAAAATTATTGGAAAATTTCTTCAAACTCTATTTTAGGTTTTCATCAATGTATGTATGAAGGCAACCTAATAAGTTAACATTTATGAATTGGTAATGTATTGTCGATATAAATAAATAATGAATAATTAATGTGTCTACTCATACAGTTTAATATAATGAAAATTTTCAGTTCATTTATAACGTGTCGGTGTAACTATGCAATAGTGCTAACAGGACAAAAATTATAATACTAAATATATTCTAAGTTTGTTTAATGAAATAAACATGTCACCATTGCGTATGTACTACAAATTTAAACGCTTACAAACAAAAGTAACTTATTGCCTGATGCAGACGCGCGACGGCTCACCGGCACAGGTTACATATTGTCATAAACTGAGTCCGCGTGCCTGTCCACCGGTACCTATTAGCCGACCAAGTGTACATCGGAGGAAAATGTTCTTAACCATATTTATGCTGGTCGCTTTTTGATTCAGTCGGATTGCATGTAGTAATGCACTTGGTAGTTGAAATCGGAATATTCCCAAGTCTTCATTGGAATATTCAAAGTCGTTTGAGTGTTCATGTATATCTGTGTAGGTTTGAGTATGCCGAGCGTGGGTTCACTATCATTTTAAATGTGTTTATATTATTATTATTATTACATTAAACTTATTAAAAATATTAATATTAACATGGATGTAATATTGTATAAACCAACTACAAGAAAAATTACACGCACAAAATAAATAGGGGGAAAAAATTGTACTCAATTCGATGATTCAAATTGCAATAATGCATTGTGCTGTGTTAATATCTACAATGAAAGCGAATTCTATAATAATTATATTAAAACATTGCATAATAATTTAAATCCGTAATGTCCACAGTTATTGATAGTTATAGAATAGTGGTAGGCGGTTGCCCTCTGTTGGCATTCCAGTCCTGGCGTCCGTCGGTTCCCTCGCTCGCCCATACTCCATTACACTCACCACTTGGCATTTACTGCTTGTTGCTGCCTTCATTTTGTGTTGTCTTTCCATCCTTTTATTGCCGCACATTTTAATACGAGCTACTTTAATTTAATTTTTTATTCCCACCGAAGCGATGATCAGGCGTTTAACGTCGTCTTCATCAAGTTTTACATGCACTTTTTTGTTCCTGTCGCTTCAATTTACTTTATTACCATTAATTTATAGCTATCAAATAGGTTTTGCAGATATTGTATTAAGAATACTTATCAATTATCTTTGAGACACCGCTTCTTCAAGTTAATTCAATTCCTGGGGGGAATAAGTTGCTAGGGAAAACATAGCTAGGATTTGTACTAACCATATGTCAATTAAAATAAACATACCGCAGTTAAATTTGAAAATAATACTCCAAAGACAATGTCAGTGAAGTCAAGTTTGTATTTTAATTAGGAGTCAAAATATTTATAAAAACACTTCTGCAGAATAACAATTATATCGTTAACATTATTAGTTCATAATGATGTACTAAATTTCAATTTTCGCATCTTTAAGTCAAACGTTTAAACGAGGTGTTAAAGGACGCCCCGACCTCGGTCACAATGTGGTGCCAAAAGATCAAAACATTCGAATAAAATATGTTATAAATTGCATTCGGTTTTTGTGGAAACAAATAAAGCGTTGTATTACGAACAAAGAGTCGCGGCGGATCAATGGAACGGATGCATGCTAATGTGGGATAAATACCGACACATAGCAGGCCACAAGCTCGCAAACCTACACACACATATTGAGGCTCGTATGTGCAATAACTGAGACTGCTGTCCACGGCTGCATGCGTTATTCAACTAGGGTTCACAACTTTGCAGGTGTCATATCTGCTAAAGAATAAAATCTAATGAAAATTATTAATTACTATTTACCACTTACTTCCAAATCTGAAGAAAATAACACAATATTTTTACACGGCACGAGAATATAGTATTAAAATATATAACAATCAACATAAAAATAAAGAGAATAATTGAACCAAAAACATCGGAGCTTATGTTTAAAACAAAAACCAAACTAGATAATAAAACAAAGGCATGTCGTTTACCACTAGTTCAGTTGTTTGATACCCCTATTGAACAATGGATAGTCGGAGCGACTGAAACATGCGTGGCTGCATTTTGGCGGGATAGTTTAACATTGTCAACTAGAACTTACGAATAGTGTGATTTCATAATGTTGTTTAATTTATATTTATATTTTTTTTATTGTCCATTAAATAATATTATATTCTAACATTTATTTACAAAGATTGCATGTAAACCTACTAGGAAGTAAAACTCACAGATAGAATAAATTGCATCGTATTATTTTATAACCATATGTGGTGACAAGTATTTACGGAAACTGAACGTTTCCAATTTAGCAAGTAAAATTCAATAATCCTTCAATAACATATGAAACTTGATGGTGGTTCGAGCGGCAGATGGCAGACGCGTATGCAAAAGACCTGCAACCGAACCGATTGGAAATCTTAATCCAGTGAATATTTTATCTACAAATCGATACATTGCTGCTTTTTATAATAATGTAAACGATATCTTTTATGTTAGATTGTCGATGTATATTGTACAAAGTAGTTTGTTCATTATAATGCGCGTACCAGGGGATCAATATCGCACGTCGCCAACCTTGTGGTGGTGTAAGTTTTTTCTTGTTTTTTAAGGACACACATTGCCATTTAGCAGTGTTTAAGGTTCTCATCTTGTCATTCATTTTTTAATTTTTAACGGCTCTTTGAAGTTGATGCAGACATATAATGCCCTAAGATTGCGGCTTTTAGCCTTGATGACAACAAGGTAACAATAAAAATAATGTTTTAATACCAATTTATAGCTTAATAAAGCGACACTAATGGATACTCGAGTTTTTTTGTAATACTACGTCTATACTATCCTCCAAATTTCATCAACCTGATATAATTACATTTGCAGAAAATTTGTCTTCGTATTGACAATTTCAATCATTTTGTATTTTTCATTAAAATATTATTTGTATTGTAGTAAACAAACTACAATGGATATTTTATTAGACCATGATGCTATCAAACTGTGGGATCGTTTAAGAAACTAAACACTACGAAGATTAGAAGAGTAGAATTATTTGCGAATACAGATCCTACGAATTGATTTTATATTCTGTGAGAGAGCGAGCTTTGTCGGGGTCATCGCGTTCCCTGGCGTCCAGAGTCCGAGCTTCGGGAGGCAATGCGTTCCCGCAAACCTGTTCCCAACTTCCAACATTTCAATATCACACACGGAACATACCCTATATGCAACTCGTTTATTTACGAACGCCATTTATCACGACGCGCGCGCAACGATTGTGAGTCTAATGGTAGAACACTACCAACTTGAAATGCATCCATAGTGCTTTCTAAATACGAATTGCAGATGTATTTCTAAAGGAGTCGTATAACTTCTAATTAACCTGGTGCTTGTGGTATTCAATTTAACGATTGTTGATAATTGTACGCGGCACTGTATTAAGTATGTTGTTATTAATGAGTCGGTAAAAAGCCTTTCACGGTCTCCAAAAGAAATGTTTTTATCATACTTCGGCATGTATGTTAACATCCGTGAGATTTTAATTGGTAATAATAAATCGTGATGTGGATGACCCAGGTTTACAAGATGAACGCGTTATTATAGTTTTACAGTAAGGTCAAACAGATCAGAGAGTACTGAAATACGAATAATCAAATAAATTAATACGTCGGTATAGTTAAGAATTTTATTGAATACAGTTTATGTCAACATCATTATAAATGTAATTAAGTAGATATTGCAAACGAGTTATAACAATTTAGGTACGTTTTCGACTAATTAGTATGTTTGGACAGGATAACTTTATATTAAGACATTCATTTGACATGTTTATGACCAACAATAAGTAACATAAACGGAAATATTTAAAACTTAGCTCATGTTATCGCAATCTAAAATAAAACCCTAATTTAGTGATCGCTCGTGCCATCATACTTAAGAATGTTAAGATTATAAATATAATATATAAAGATATCGTCCACTTTTCATTTTCATACACACGAATATAAGTATATAAAGAAACTTACAATAAGTTTTAGCAATTTTAGATAATTTCATAATATATACAGGGGCAGTAATTAAATTCTTTCTTAATTACAAAAGGAATCATGGGCTGCAATTGTCTAAAAAAATTATAATCCGTTTTCTTGTAATATAAGACATGCGAGTAAATGATCTTCTTTTGGTGCCTAAAAGGCAATTTAGATCAAATTATTTCACACAACACTGCAACAATACAGTGCAACAGGTCCTTAAACCAGAAGTGATTTACCGGCCTTAAAATCTGAAAAATAATTGACGTAAAATGACCATAAATAGAAGTGTTACATAAATGTCGTACAGTACGAGTTGGTACATCGAACTGGTATCGAATCCGAGACACAAACATGCTATTTTAAGTTCTTCACGCGTGGGCGATGCAGATTGATACAATTTACAATGTACGACTTTCTTTATTAAATTTAAATATTATGTAATAAAAACAGATCGGTTAGAAAGAAAATGTTTGACTTATTATTTTCATATATATATTTTGAAAAATATGATAACCTTTAGTATTGAAATAATATTATAATTTATTACATTTTATACATAAATTCCACTCAACTTTTGTGTATCAAGTTGCTCGCTCGTAAAATATCGGTCGGTCGTGTAGTCGTGTCGTAATGTATAAAAACGTAATATTTTGATGTACGTATACGACTGGAACGTGGCGCGATAATTTTATACTGTTCCCAGAATCATCAACTTATTCCCGTTCGATCGAATGCCAATACAATTAATAATTTATATTTTTGATTTCAATTTTTTTTGTGTTTTGCTAGTGATTATTGTCTTTTTTAATTTTAAAATATATATTTTTTATATATTATATATATAGGTACTATTGATAGCGAACTGAGACTAAACCTGTGAATAAATCAAAACCTATGAAGTATTTAACTTGTTCGTATGAATATTTCGCATCACCGTATAAGAAGCTGTTAATTGAGTGTCAGTGGAAGAAACCAAGAAATAACGGATATATATTATTCTATTGCTATTAATAAGTGACTTTGTCTTTAATATAAAGATTATAGCAACAAAGTTCAAACACATAATATTATTTACACGTGTCTAAAGGCTGGTATTTCAACTTTTTTTATAAGTGTATATAAACAAACAAAACAAAAATTAAAACGAAAAATATTATTTTAATTTTGCATATATTAAGAATATAAAATAAATTATATTACAAATTTTATACCGTCAAATGCATTCATTGATCAGTAAGCGTTAATTCGATAATTTAAAGTCATTTTATGGACAAACGATTGGAAATTGTGCATTTATATGTAAATACTAAAACAATACATTGTAGCTATTATAGTTTATTAATACATATAAGAAGAAGACACATTCATTGTTTGTCTCGAGCAATGTTCAAGGTTTGTATGTATTATTGAAATACCGACCTTAAGTTGTAATAACATTTACAATTTTGCACATATACATTATTTGCTTAACCTTACAAATTAAACCATTAACTAACAATCATAAGTGTAGTTTTATGTCGGGGTATATTCGGTCAAGGTGGATTAGATCAAGTCTAGCTACTTCATATGTTTCTATTATATAAGCTTTACTCAGAATTTTATAACTAAAACTGATTGAAAAAACAGCCGGTTACGCATTTTTAAACTCCTAATTAATAATCCTTGTTTCGGTAATAAAGCAGATTGTTTTAAATATTCAGATAAGTAAATATAATAGAATAACAAAATTGAAAATAAAATATCACACACAACTTCAAGCTATCTATTAACTATGTATAGAAACGATCGTAACTTCAAGCCATTAGTTAGATCGGAACGAGTCGCCAGACAGGCGTTCTCACAACTCAGAGCTGGGTACAGGAAAACAAACGTTCTAGTAAGAAAGGAAAGGTTGCTCGGTCACAATTAGACTGCTTCGATAGATACGATAATATAGAATAAATACGACGATGAGCTATCGGCTGAGATCCGAGGTCGTCGGCCGATGGTACCGTTCCGAGTTGCCCCTGAACGACGCGACGAACTATGCCCGCTTCGAGGAGTTAATAGACTAACTAATGCCATTGTTAGCATGGATGAGCTTGACTTTCTCTATTTTAATTATAATAAGTTTATTGGATATATGTATTTATTTCAATATGACAATTGTTTGTTGAATGAGCAAGGAGCTCTTTAAAAAAAAACAAAAACTTCAGTCATGTAATAAATAACTTATTCTTTTAACATTATTTTAAAGCTTCATTTAGTGCTGAAGTTTTGTAAATTTGTAAAACGATTTCGAAGTTTAACTTATAAAAGGAAGTGGAGCTTGCGTTCCAAAGAAACCAATATAATAATTTTAAAATATAACATTAACATATCCAAACCTTATATAAGCTTCTTGGTAAACACCATAGTAGACGAATTCCTACGCTAATCAAATTTTGTAAGAACACTATTGTAGCTAGTACGTTTTCTATGATATATTACCGTTAACTTAAATATCTAGATGGACGAATTCTTCTTACAAAATGTCGTGAGATGATGAACGATACAGTTATTAAAATGGCAACTGTCAATTTGTAATTTTTGTTCTGTTAGGAATTTCGATCAGATTATCGACTATTTTGTTTTTTAATTAAAAAGCATACCTATCAACTGTTTATAAAATCCACGTGATTTTTTTTTAAAAGATACGGACAACGCAAACTTACGACATTCAGAACCAAAACGAATACTTACATTTGTCATCGTAATATCTCAATTACAAATATTTATTTCGACGTGGACTATAACCAGGAAGCTCTTTGTGACAGTCTAACACGAAAACACCACGTAGGCCGTTACGTTATTCAAATGTCATTAATATTTCTCTATAAACCCATAAAGAATTATTGGTTGGTAGTGACATGAACTGGTAGTCGTGGGCGAGTAACATTGACGGGTAATTATTACTTAAATGAGGATGGAATGATAATTGACTATAATTAGTGAACAAGTTGAAATGGCCAAGAAAACACATCTTATTCTATTCTTCTTCTTTTTTGGTGTTTAGGCATTTAAAACTATTATTTTTGTTTAGTAGTAAATTTTAGTATAAATATGATTACTATAAATAATCCTCGTATTTCAATATTGTAGCAGAGCATTGTAATAGAATCAAAATATTGAAGGATTTATCAAGGGCACAACAAGGGTTAATGTCGTGTATAGCCTGGAGCCTGCTCGTTGTCCATACAACGAGCACTTCAGTTGAAAATATAATTTAATTTCTGTGTTAGAAGTATTTTTTGAACGCAATATAATATTTTTACGTTTTTAAAGTGTATTCATTAATTGAAATTACATAATATTCACAATTTGTAGGTTTGACAGATATATATTTAAATATTATTACGTAATATGGGTAACTATAAAAGTTTTATGAAACCAAATAAAAAAATGTAATTAATATACGATTGTAAAGTATGCAATATAGGCAAATATCTCAAGTCGTACTTCACGGTTGCTTTCCCACCTATCTGATGGCGTTGTTGAGCTGCGCTTGCGTACCTCAATGCGGAAATCAATTGGCAAGATTGTTTTATTGTCTGTTTCGCCGTGGACCTCTGGCCATCACGCTAACAGCCTGTCCTGTTATATTTTATTGTTTTAATAATAATTTTTAAGGATATCATAGCTTGGGATTTCGTCTTTTAGCATAATTTAAGAGACTCGATTTATAATAAAACTGTTTAAACTAAGCAATTAGATCCGTTTACCTTTAAGAATATTTGGATGTCATATGTTATACTTAACTTTAATTCAAATAGATTTTATTGAAAGATTATATTGGTGTAGGTATTGTTTGTTAGTTATATCACAATGGGCTATTGTTTTGCAAACGTTATATAAACTTGAATGATTTTTAGACGTGACCTTGTTACATACGTGGATAAAGGCGACTAACCACTTATTTTCACATCCACATATAATGCAACACCTGTAGGGGCGAATCGACGGGATGAATCTTATCGAGGATAGTTATAAAATTATTTATTGGGTTTCCTAAGTTGTAACTTTTGAAAAAGATTTTATGTACCTTAATGTTATGTTAATTACCAAAGTAAATGATTGTAATAGTGATTGTAATAAAAATGACACCACATACTTTAACTCTATTGTTGTATTGTTTAATCGTAAAATAATAACGTAAAAATAATAAAATATGTTATTTAAATTTATTTAATAAATGATAGCATTTTGTAAATTGTCTTAGATTGTCACAGATTTTCTTTTAATGAGCCTGAAAAACATCCACAAAGCCTAGAGTTTTGATTGAGAATACGACACTTTTCCTCGTTTGAAATATTAAACTTGATATTTTTGGTATAAATTTTGGAAACAAATTCATAAATATATTATTCTGTTATTTAGCAAAACTATATAAAATTAACTTTATAAAGGATTTCTTTAGGTTTAAGCCTGTCCTTTTAATAGTCGTTTCAGTTAAAGGTAATAGTGCGTGTAGGCGAGAGGCTTCAGTAATTGCTGGCCGTAGTAAAGTAAATTAATCTTTTTAATTATTTTTTATGAAAGTTTTAATATTGTTATTAATATTAGATATATAATACCTATATAAAAACAAATCTAATTATCGTTTTTTAAAAAGCTCATTTTGTCGATAAACAGAATAATACGTTTCATATTTGACACTTTTAATACAGCAAATCTTTGTACGGGTGATCTATGCTATGAGCAGGTCGCACGAATAGGGCGACGACAGCGGCGCGCGCGCATGTCGGTCACTGACCGCTCCGTTACGCGATTACGTAACGTAGCGTAGCTTACGAGAAAACGTAGGTAAAGGCTATTTGGGGCTTACACTCCTGCCCCGCAACACGTCTTATCGAACCGCTTTACATCCGGATTCTATTAATAAACTAGAATAACTAATAAGTTTTTTTATAAAATATTGTATCGATTTTGTCGATATACGAGTAGTAATTACAATATTCATACTATTTATATCTAAACTTTTTGTTTAATAAATATATTCAACATACTGTTATAAACACATTAAAGTTAATTTTTTTTTGGTTTATATAAAGGAAAACTTATAATTAAGATTTTAAAATTATTAGAAATAAATAGATAAAACTGTTGTTTGTCTTGAATAAAAAAATAATATTATACTTTAATATATTTTTTTATTCACATTATTTTTATTTTTAATCATATTTCTTTTAATAGTACGTGGGTGCATTTTGAGTGTTAGAGTCGCTCACAAGTAATTTGAGAAGCAATAAATAAACATTTTTTGATTAATGTTATTTGTTATTATAATTAACCGATAAATTATGCGATGAAATATTGCGTTCGCCATAATCAATAATATTATCATAAATTTAACTTTATATTTTATTTACGTAAATATTTTTATATAAATTATTTAGTATTAACTTAAAGCTTTAATGTAAAAGCTTTTACATGTTAAAATTCCATCGGTTTAAAATAATAAGCCATTGTATTTTTATTTAATATTTATATTGATCTAAGGAGCGCATGATATTAAAAATATTTCGCACGACGAATTTTACGTAATAATAAATGCGCGCCGCACAATCATCAAACTCCCCCATTTATTAAGAGCTTAGCCAAGGACCAGCTAACTCTCACTATTATAGAGATCAATAACGGTTACAATAGAATTGTAAAAAGGGGGCTCATATTTTGATATTCACAAAATAAAAAAGCAACTCTTCCACGAGTACCCTCCCGGGAGGTTCGGAGGGCACGCCATTGTTGCTTACTACAACGTTTTAAGACCGAATATTGTTTACCATGGTTCGTTTTATCATGGAAAAAATCTGTAGAATTATCCGTTGAAACTCAACCATAAATGTAACAGTTTAGGGTGCAAAATTGTTCGTTTTAGGGTCATGTGTACGGCGTAGTCCTAACACGTATTGATTGAAGTGACTCCCGTTAGGTTTTTACATATCTGTCTTATAGGAAGGGTGGCTGTATGTGGTACCACTTCATAATGTTTATTGGCAAATCCGGGAGTATTGAACTTATGAAAAGCTTTTAAACTAGGTATATTGATGCGCCGAATAACAAACGTAATCCGTGTTGCAGAATTTTTATGTAAAATCTGCGGCAACGAAATAATTATGCTTAAGAGATACATTAATATATTTTTATTTATTTTTAGAGTATTTTTTATTATATTTTGGTGTTAATGCATTGATGAGACGCGTGTACAATGTTCAAGCAGACATGACAAGTCCTTATGTTATTACAAACTTAATTACAAAAAACTATAAATTAATAGTCCTTATGATATTTAATACTGCGGCAAGTTGGTTTGACACCATAATAATGCCATGCTATGAGGTTCAATATTAGAAAACAAATGCTAGGGAGCACCCATCAAAATGTTCCTCGCATTTTTTATTGTTCTTTTATTTATTACAGGGTAGATTGAAAAGGGGACATTCTGTGGACGCGCGAAGGGAGATCATTGCGACGACATGTAAACGCATAATCACACATACAGTTGTTTCAATACTTAAGAAAACCCTAATTTCATTGCAGCAAAGTTCAGGTTTGTTTAATAACACAATAAAGGTTGATCTTGGGTTATTGTGATCACAAGTACGTTACACAATGGCGACAAAATGGTAAGAAGATTTGAATTTTTCGGGAAAGAAGAATTTTGGTTGTTAGTCATGTTATATAATATTTTATTTAAGTCAAGCAAACGTGATGTACATTCATTCAAACACCGTCATTAGAGAGAAAATCATCCGTATAAAAATGTAATATATTTAAATGGTTAATATTTGACTTTTGGTGCATTGCAGCAGAAAATAAAAACAGTGAAAGCTTATGTTACACATTTTGGATAAGCTTTATTTCACCAATAATGAATTTATAAAACACTTAATCCATTTTCGATTTTGGATTTTGTGTTAAAATTTGAATTTTATTTCTTTTTTAATTTAATATATTGACAAACCTACTATAAAAATACTACTACAGTAATACCCCGCTTTACGCGACCCCGTTATGCCCGATTTTACTATTCAAATTTCGCGCTCAATTGCCCCGCATTACGCGACAGAGTGCGTATAAACATAATGTAGTCATCAACTTCTCTATGGTCGCGGGAATTTCAGTTAACGCGATTTTTTCCGGAACGTATCCCTCGCGTAAAGCGGGGCAATACTGTATACTAATAAACTCGCTTTTACATGCCAGACCAGAGGGGTTAAGGAAAGGCCACATATGTATGTACACATATCTTTCAAAAAGTTACACAACGCGTACGCCACAAGACCCGCGTATATGTGTAAATATATAAATATAAATAACATTTGCTACGAATGATTGGTAATATTATGTAATTCACAAAATCAATACCGGATAGTCTTATAACGCATTTACCTTACCATAAAAGCAGTGCTCCTCTTTGCAATAAGATTTATGTATCGGGGGTGGCACCCCATAATGTTCAGATGCGCTGTAACACCGCGGCCAGTTTAAACTGTCGATATTACCAATGATATATCGACGAAACAGACTCTCTGAGATGATTGTCACTATGGTTTATGTATGAGTA
Organism: Tineola bisselliella; assembly: GCA_028551675.1. Lineage (NCBI taxonomy): Eukaryota > Metazoa > Arthropoda > Insecta > Lepidoptera > Tineidae > Tineola > Tineola bisselliella. The sequence continues at coordinate 333,585 of JAPWLS010001443.1, read as the reverse complement.
AATGTGTTACAAAATTTCTCTTAAACAAGTTATTTTTATATATTTATATACGAGCATTATAACAATATTAATATATCATTCAATACATTTTTAGTATATTTTTAAAATAATATCCTGTTTATATCAAGACCAGAAATCAAACGCGTCTCGCAACAGGCTACCTACTGATCTACAGGGTTCTTATAATGCTTTGGTCGAGTAGAACTAATAGTGTAATAATTAATTAACAATGTTAGACAGACTGATGTTTAGCACAGTTTACTTTGGACTACATCCAGTGTTTGCTGTTTTGTTACCTACGTATGATTTTATAATAATAAAAATAAAAATTCTTTATTACACAACAAAAAAACATTGGTACAATGGCGAGCTTAATGCCATTTGGCGTTCTCTACCAGCTAACCATTAGGAGAGGAACGCGGTGATTGAGGTGCAATGTTAATTAATAAAAATTAAAATACATAAAAACAGAGTACATACACATCCATATAATATCAAAATATATCAATAAATACTTATATAAAATAAATTAGATAATTGATGTATTAATGATGCGTATCAAGATAGTGCTTGAAGAGCTTTAGCTTGAAAAAGTTCAATGTTGGTGATTGTATTATTGTAAGTGGCAGCTTAGTAATAAATGATCCGATGAATATCAATACTTAAATAGCAACAAAGAATGAAAATTTAATATCAATATTGATTGATAAATAGTTATGCATTCGTTTACTCAGCGCTGCAGCATTGTTTATTCACCTATATAATAGAGGCTGCGAGTGGGCATAGTAACAAACGCTGGAATACATATAGATCCGTGCATGTTATAGGTGTTTGTAAACGCAGTCCACTGAACTGTCGATTTGTGAATCGTCATATGTTGCAATGCAATTGAATAGGTGTATAACTATATAGGTAAAGCAACTACCAAATGCCAATAGCGCTGCCAGTATGAAATATCGAAATATTGGACAACGAACATAGAATAAAATTGAAGATTTATATTGCTAAACTTTAGATTTCTACTTTTTTATAATTAGTCTCTAAGAAGAAGGTTTAAACTGCTTGTTGATATTGTAAAATAAATTAATTAGTAATTTAAAAACCATTTTTGAAGTAATCTTTATTATATTTCAAAAGTAAAAATTTATATTTTACCAGAAATATTTTTTTTTTAATTTACCAGTACCTTAGTAAAATAATTAATAATGGTGTCTCATCTATTTGAACTAAATAAATTATTTTATTCTTTGTCAGTTATAACTGGATTAAGCTCCTATGCAGTATGTTTCGGTGCAATATCGGGGTGATTGAGATTTTCATGTATCATTCACGAGACCGATTTTCCTTTTTTGCTTTAGGGTGTAAGCATAAACATTCCCTCTGTGTAAAAAAAGAGTGCTTCTTTCGGTTTGTTTTGACGCTCTTTGTGGATTGATTAAAATAAAAGCAACAGATAAAACACGCTTTTACGTTGCATATATTTGCTTCTATTTATATGAGACACTCGTACCTTTAATTAATTAAAGTAGCGTGAAATAACTAAAAGATTTTGTTTAATTGATACGGTCGAGCCAGTTAACCCATTGTAGACACATAAAGCAGGTGGTGCAGCCTATCCGTCAATAAGTCCTCGCTCTGATCGGTCAGAGATGGTAATTGACTAGGGTGGGAGATTGTATGAGTTTAGGGATGTGAAAATTTTTCTTTTTCATTACGATACATTTTTTATTTAATTCTACTTTTTTTTGAGTTCATCTTAAATATTGAGTATTTTTATAATAATAAGTTACAATTTGGATAAAAATAGTTTTAAATATACGCTTTATTTATACCTCACTGTATTCTAATTATTCCGTAATCTCAAATAAAAACAATTTGAACAAAAAGTCCCAATTTCATTTTTTTTTTTGTTTTAAGAGAAAATAAATACATTTCTCTTGCCAACCCTAACCCTGAGGGCAGTGCTGTCGCCTTCCCCTAAAACATTGTCATCTGAATTTGCGCGGGAAGTAAATAAGTCCCGGGGAGTCTCCTCTCTAATGGAGGCAGATTTATAGATTTTCTCCGATGCCCCGCAGAGGCCCCGGATTAAATTACAGGTACCTTATTCTCGCATCATAAAGTCCACATGTCAAATATTGGCATAACTCGATGTTTAACTTTTCCCAATCCAAATTTTGATTAATTCCTTTGAATCATTATTATGATTTGAATCTGATTTGCAAAAGTCACAACGCACTTATTTCCTATATTATTAAATAATTTAAAAGGCTTTATGCGGCTTACTATTGAATTTAATTTTACTAAAAAAAAATTTAATGTTTTTAAATTAAAATAAAAGCCATAGTAAGCCACTTAAAATAATGAAAAGGATAAGTCAAATTTAATTACTCATATTCTATTGGGTTACAATCAGAGCCAAATAGATCGAATACAATTCAATTTTCGATTTAATTAAGGAAAATAATTGAAAATGAAATTTCATTGGCGACTCAAGAATAACCCGCCCGGTCGTATTGGCAGGGCGGGGTATTAGCACTTACATTTGTAACCGATGTGCACTTTGTTTAAGCGTTACCCAAAAGATTTAGGTTCGGGTTAGAGCATTTTATAGATTGGGTTCAATAAACACTCTTAACTACTTTGTATTATTCGTTGCTATTTACGTAATTGCATTTGCATTATTCATTTTATTTAAGAAAAATAATAAACGAAACAGTAGGTACTCTACAAATGAGTTAAAATATAGTATCAGTCACCAAAAAGGTTTCCATATGTTCAATCAGTCAGTTCAATACTAGGATATAGATAATAAAATTTTCAGTATCCAAAATGTAGAGTTACTATAGACTGATTAATAACCTGATAGAATTATTTAGACTTTGAAAACGACGTAAGACTTGATGAAGATCTTAATTCTAGACATTAAATATAAATATATTACAATAAAAATAAAAGAAAAATTCATCCGCTAAAATTTATTTCAAGGGTAAAATCGTTGAATACACCCTTCTGATTTAAAAATCCGAGACCGAGGTAAATCAGCAGACCGCGAGACAATGCAGTTTTCTGCTCCCTTACTCTTAGGTACCAGTGCCTTGTTAATGATCTGAAGTCGGTTTTCTTTTATTTTGACAATTACGGGTTCTACCGATCTGAAGAGATTTATATATGTTTTATTTTTGTCGTCTAAAATCGGATGACCCAATAAATCGACCTTTTATTACAATTATTTGCAATAAAATAATTGCATTGAATTCTAATGTTACTTGTAAATGTAGTGCAACTACTTTAAAAGACTTTATACTGTTGATTATAGTGTTCAATTTAATTACTTAATTCTGAAATTCCCAAAGCTTTGTAACCATCTTGGTCGTAAGGGCGTTGTGGATGTAATTAAAATTATTAAAGGTAATTTTGTTAATTAGCAACAAGTAATAGCTGAAACTGTTTCGTCGCGATCACAATGTTATATCAAGCCTTTTAAATTAGCCACGATTATATTTGATATTGGAAACAACTCAAAACAGTTTAAAATTACAAATAACATTACGCACAAAAGCTAAATTTGAAACGTTTATAAAATAATGCAACACTACTCCATCCATCCACCCACAAATAAACGTGTACATATGCGCATTATGCAGATGCATTAAAATAGATATGCGTCTAAAAATAAATCGTAGTTAAATGTTTCGCTTCAATACAAACTAGACAACTCAGTAATATGGTGATTCATATAAATGGATTCATACGTGCACAAATAAACATGTAAAATCATTTAAATGGGGTAAGCAGATGGGCTGGACAGCACAACATTGATTTTGATTTTGTTCAAGAAATACTAACAATTAAATCGGCACACATCCGAGGTAAACAGCGACCATGGAGCGTTAGGAACTATATACCACTTCTGCCTCGATCACATCCAATTATTATTCTCATGAATGCACGATGGTTGAGCGTGTTACTTATCTTACATCATTTGTCACTCAATCAAGTCAAGTTCAGTAATTTAATAAATAAATCACGTATGTATCGATACATCTGTCTATTTTTCGCTTAATGTTGACATTCTGAAAAGTGCGCGTCAAATATGTAAAGGTATGCCAAGACAGTGCCAGAACTTAATATAAGGTCACACCCAATAGTAAAACAAAAAGTATTATTTAGAAATAGAAATAGAAGTAAAATAATAATTAAAATCATGGTTAAGTAAATGCAAAATACAATTTTCCTATTAATCGGAGCGGAGAGCGCAACTGTAAAATCCATACTTCGTAGACCGGTAGAAAACGGTTATGAATAACGATTCTAATTTAGAAATTAAATCTGTCAACTATAAAATACCTACGTTTGAGAAATTCACTACTGAGCTCATGTTTTCAAGTCAGGTTCTTATAATTTGCGAACTTATTGAATTATGCAGAAGTATAAACAGCACTTTATTTCTATTTTTATTAACAAATTGCTTAATTTTTTTATTAAAATTTAGGTAGATACCTGACTCTTCACTGCCCTTTTAAGCTCGTATTGACATATATTATGTCATATCTTAGTATTGGTTTTAGTACGATTGATGTCGTAATATAAATTTATATTGAAAAATATATGTGGTCACTCATATCTATGTATATTTTGTATGTACACAATATTATATAATGTGCATAATATTATAGCTGAGTTTGTGACCGGGCTTCATAATAAAAAATTAACTTAAGTATCATTACGTTGACAATGAAACCTCTTCAATGAAATTAATATTCATAAGTCATGTAGAAAGAAATCGACCGTAATGACACAGCGCAACCGTGACCTCAGAATCAAGATAGAGAGAAAAACAAACGTCTACCTTCATAAAAGGTCACCTTCATGATATATTAAAGAGTAACTATGTCACTTAATATCGATCACTTATTCATCAATGAAGACCAATAAAGTGAAATTTAAATGTCAACGCGGATTTAGTTGTTTGTTTTATCTTTACTAGCTTGTCCACGTGGTTAACACTAGAACTACCAACCAAAAACTCTTCACAAGACTTTTCTGTAAAACTTTACTCATTATATTTTGTAAACCATTCTATTTTTTTTACAATTCTACAATATATTTAAATCCTTGCATGCACAAATCATCGGGTCATTTTGACCGGTTGATAAAAATGAGTATTGACCGGCTGGTAGTTCTAGTGTTAAAGTCGCGTTAAACTTTAAATATGTATATTAAATTTGTTGATATTTTACAATCTTCAATGAAGTGTGCATTAAAAGTGGTAGGCAGACTGATGTTGGTTTTTACCCCAGTATGCCGTTCCGGGGTAGTACCACCACTTTCAAGCGGAACACCCGTGGAGTTTTCAGACAGAGCACATTCGTCTTCTCAAGCCGGCATAATAAAGTCGACTGTTGCATGTGTTGTGTCCCCTCATGGATCACATATCTTGGACATATACTAGGCTGACATACAAAAAAGAACGGATTTGATTATCATGTTAATTAGAGAAATTTTATTCTAATAGTTGACGCTATTACTAATTGCAAGCATAGATAAAGGATTTATTGAAAATCTTTAAATGCAGTTTTACTTTTCTTTTGCAAATGTGGTTACTATGTCATTTAAACTTAACATCGACATCGACAAATAAATAAATTAGTATGATAAATATATTTTTTTATAACAAATTAATGTATTATTGTATAAATCAAGTCATGAATCAAATGGTTTTGGTTAAATATCTTTCACGTAGCTATTTTATGGTTACGGTGAACGTGCAGGGACATTAATCATGTACAATTACGTTAAACGGCCGAAGGATCCTCTGGAGCAGACGCTGCCATTGTGAATACTCGACTGACAGTGGACAAATAACAAAACTGGGTTAATCTTTTACCTCCCGTTATAGGGAGGTGGGGTGAGTCACCCCGTACTCCTTCTCTCTCCATGAACACTGAAAACGAAGAGGATAGCAAGCCTGAAATCCACTTCAATAACAGCCTGACTCTAACAACAGTGTTACAACAATTTGAACCCAATCGTTTAAGTATAAAGTCACATTTACATTGCGACGACAATTTTCTACCTTTGAATTTCAAAAAAGATTTTCAGGTTTTCTCAATTTGGTCTTTGTTGCCAAAACAATTGGGTTGTTTTTGTAATGGTGGTGATTAAATTCTAGATTTTAGTATTATATTCATGTATTTGTTCCATCACGTCTGTGCTGAGAGATGAAAATGCCATGAAAATTTCTTCTCGCTTTTTCGTATTGAATGTGAAAGAGACATACTGGTGTTACATTAAGTCACTGTACAGTACCTATTGCTACCATTTACTTTCTATACTTATATGTGTTGAAGTTGAATTTTCGTATGAATCTAACGTAATTTTTGTTCACCTTCAAGTGACCAGACGCTTGTTAATTCTAATGTCATTGAAAGTTATATCGGTGTCAATGAAGCGATCGCCTTTGAGACTCCAAATGTTTTATTTGAATTTTATTATTGTCTCGATTTAAAGGAGCCACGTGCTCTTTACAAAGTCACTATTCATTGAGGAACAGCTGTAGCGCGCGACACTCACTTTTCTTCAACTTGAACTCTTGATGGGTTTTACGCCAACTGTTAAACATACAATGTAAGTTTATTACATAATTAAATGTTGTACGTTATACAAATTTGTCTATTTAAATTACGTCTAATCAAGACATTATTAGGTTTAAGGTGTAACTTAAATCTACTACAGGAAATACCAGGAAAAAATTTATTACGCCTATTTTGGAAGCTAACTCAGTTTAGTTGGCCGCTAAAGTTCTCCGTGATACGACGTGTTACTACGTTGTAATTAAATTAATTGATTTTATCTGATTTTTATTTACCTACATATTTATTTTGAGTTATCAGCTCCATTCGCACTGTTTTGTGACTTGTATATATACATATATATATCTTTTAACATGGTGTTTTTACTATAATATGTAATTCAATGTATTTAAACTAGAAGTATCGTGCAAGCAAAACTCTTCAATGGATTTATTCAAATAAATATTTGTATTCATATTAACACATCTCAATATGTACATATTTAAAACGGTTTACGAATTTAATCCGAGAGAACAAAACGCGAACTCTCGAATGGATATTAAAAAAACCGCTACCTGATTTTGTGCTTTTATATCCTTTGTGATTTAAAGATTGACCCGAAGGAGCGTGGGTAAATTTTGAAGGTACAACGAATGTCTAGACGTACACATATTTTTAACATTAATATTATAATATGTGAACGCTTTTTTATGCGAATACTAAAGAAAAAGTTTTAAATTCAAATTACTATAAATATTCTATTTTAAAATTCCTTCATCTATAAAACAAAAGATTCAATTATTTTCAAGGGAATGAAAATGTCCAAAAAAAAAGTTAATAACCTATGATTGTATGACTGAAAAAAACATTAAATGGCAGGTAACAGACACAAGCTTTTAAGCAATTCTCAAATCGAGAGCATTTTGTCTGTCCCAAAAAAGAAAGAGTTGAAATCAATGACGATGATTAATGCGATATAAAAGTTTAAAAACTTTCGTCGTAACTTTTTTACAAGATATACGTAGACCCTCAAATTATCTCCGACCCGTACGAATCGAACAATAAAAAGCGAAAAATTCCAACAACAAAATGTTTCGGTAGAGATATATTGAAATATTATAATGCGATCTTCAACCTATAATTTGATTAAATTCGAAAGACCAAAACGAAAAGGAGTAGTTTTAAAATGGATCATTAGAATTCGGGTCGGTAATGATCGGGCGCGCTTCTCCCGCTGTTGTTTGTTATGTCTGAATGTAACTAAATGCTTGTATCGATAACAAGATATATACGTATATTCTTTTATTACATATATATATATATACCTACCTACTCTTAGAAGTTAGACTGTTCTGAGTTTGAAATGCAATCTCCCAAAATGAATCTATATGTGCAGTAGAAGTCAAGATTAAGAACAGCCATGGTCAAATAGTTGAAGGCACAAAAGACCAGCGTTTAACTCTCGCAATGCTCTGGTCCATACTTTGTTATACATATTATTGGTACTCAGTGTCTACGGCATGATGATGGTTTTAGTCGAGCCTGACGTCCTGAGGTAGTAGGTTAAAGTTTAACAGTGATGAAGTACCAACCTAATCGATTGGAGTTCGGCTTAGAAGTAACTAGGAGAGTTTGTCCTGTCAACGTGGAAGATGTACATTCATTTCTTTAGCCTTCTGAAATTAAAACAGAGAGTACAATTAAAACCAGAAGTCTTCCTAGTGATTCAAGGATTGCTTTAAATTAAACTACGGGATAGTTACAAAACCACATATAATGTTATCAAACAGTAATTATAGTTATTTAACTTAAAAGATACACAAGCATTGAACTATCGTATCACTGTTGCTGAGCACACTGTATGCTAAAAGCAATTTGAACCAGAGTTTGTTGGCGAAGTTCCAGGCAAAATAAGCTAGCCAGAAACATCCTGAAACCACTTCTAGTATATCTAACAAGACCCGTGTGATTTCTATCTCATAATTCAAAAAAATATATTTATTTATTATTTTAATAGAACACTTACTACATATTGTTGTACCTACATGAGATAATTTATACTAGACTAACTGCGTTGTGTCCGGCAAATATTTCATTTTGGTAAATAATTTGCTTAACTGGACTAAATATTCAATGAGTTTTGAGATTAAAAATTATAATATTAACCATAATACATTTCTCTGAGATATATACCTACTTTATAGTCTAGACTGCAATATCTAATAAATGCAGATATCGACGAGTTTTTCGTATCACATACAGCAAAAGGACAGAAGGAGCGGAACGGGGTAGTGCAGGGTGAAAGCAATTTAAGGCGGAGTGCTCTGGCGAGAGGCCAGGCGACAGAAACTGCCGGACGATAAGAAACGCCTTCATAACTTTACTATGTAGAATTTGATGAAACCTGAATAATACCCATTTTATTTTAAGTGACTTAAATACTGAAATAAATATTAAATTATATAAAACGCTATCTTTAGATTTCCATTTTAAGAATCTTGTTAATATTTTTTTTTACATATTTACAATTTACATTATTAATGATTTTACAACAAATATAAAATGCAACAAACAAACAAATTTATTATACTGAAACTGTGTAAAATCTTCCAAAATATCGATAAAAGGTTTCATTTAGTGGTCAGCCATTGAATGTCAATAATGCGACCCAGAATAGCGGGGGCAATGAGAGGCATAGCTCGCATATGCAGGGACAACAATGATCGACCAAACCCGAATATTTCAATTGTGAATAGCCTGGTGTTGCAGTTATATTAATGGGTGTTATTTTTGGAAAACATATTGCAACAAAATATTTCACGATACTACGATAATAATAGGATATATTTCATGAAGGAATATTCGATAAAAAAGGAGAAAAATGTGAAAATATAATAATGATAATAATTCTAAAAGAAAGCACAATAAACAATTAAAATAAATTGTTATATTAATTGAAAAAAAGTATTTAGAACGTGTCAGCAACAAGGGCAAAGAGTTGGATACGGTCGACAAAATCAATTTGAGGCCAGGGGATTGGCGTAGCTCCAGCTCGGCCGCTTGTCCGGCACCCGCTAACTTGCATATTTTAATAGCTTTACAAATCACCTTGTTTAATCTCATTCTACACAATGTATAAACAAAAACATACCGATGACATACTACAATAATATGTAATAATTTACAAACGCGTGGATGTTTGATGAAGAGGGGAGTTCGAATCAAAATAAGTACTTTGTTTGCGTTTTCGCGATTAGTCATATCAGAAGATGAGTTGGCAGCACGAATGTCGATAATTGCAATAAATTATTTCCCAAAATACAATTTCCCCTAAGCGATATTTTTGGTGCAAATATTTTATACCTGGTAGCTACATTTAATATTGATTCGTGTGCGTTGCCATGCAAAGAAATGGCCAAGAGCTACTACAGAAGCTAATTCCAACAAAATCGTTCATAATATTTTGTTTAGCATTTTATATAAATTACGATTATTGGATCAAGCAGATAAAATTAACTACTGATTTACAAGGTTGAATCATATTTTTATTGGCAACCAATCGTTTATGAAATTTTGTTTGGAAATAAATCTAAATATAATAAGTTGAGTTGAGATGTATTTTTTAATATTTAATAATGTGCTAATGATTAATTATTTAAAGTACTAGACCTGTACCTGTAATGTGCAACAACTTTAACCGAGAAGCTGGAAATGTAAACTTATTTTGGAATTAAATAAATAAGATTAGCAGAAAAAAATATGAATATACATTCCAATAAATCAATTGCGTGTAAATTTGGAAATGTATGTAAATGTTATATGATTTATAAGAATAATAAGAACTTTTTCTTTATAACTAAAGGTTAGAACGTTTTTCATTAGAGGTTGTTGCAATGAGAAATTATTTGATCTCATATACGATTAGTCATTCACGTCGAAGCAAACGGTGCTATAACGTCGAGACGTCAGACAGGCGATGTCCTCTAAACGCCGTATTCATATCGTCGCGAACTAACAACACTTCAAAGATCAGAATTATTTTTTGTAAATTGATTGTTTTTACACTAAATCATTTATTTATTATTTTATATATAGTTTAAGTTGCATCAGCAATATTCGTGTGCATATTAAAACAATGCAATAGACTAACATGTGAATAAAATTATTGCAGCATGAATATGAATGACAGATATAAATAGTCTTAATAAATATTTTGAAATACCACTTTCAGCGCGTGTATTTGTGTTCAAATCGTTTGTGTGCTTTAGTGAGTACTCGGTTATTGCGACCGCGCATATTCGGCTCGTATCGGATAAATATTAATAAAGCGGGCGGCCTCGTTTCTGGGAAGTTGGGAGGATCTTATTATAACCGCAATAGCACCTATAATTAGCATCATCCAAATTGCTCGTGGCATACGTGCGTTGCGGGATATCGACGCGTGCTGATCACAAACTCCTGCGCACATATGAACCTTGAACTAGAATAAATAGGCGATTGGTACTCGGTTAAATAACGGATTGGTACTGCCCCTTCATTTGTTTACTGTAACAGGTGCTTATTCAATTTTAAACATTTCAACACCATATCTAAGCCTAGGAAAAAGAAAACTATAGGTTATCACCACAGATACCTAATAGGGAAATGAATTACTTAAGTTTATTGCTTTTTTATTTACGTGAAATAAATATTTATTTTTGCCTTTTATGGGAGGTTAGAGAAAAAAAATTATTTACAACGATTTAGTAACAGCGAACTTTACAATAAATAACAGTAAAATGAATGTGCTATGCGGAGCTTTTTTCTTTAAAAAATGATTCATAATGCCAACGACCGTGATTGTCACTAGAAGCTCAACAAGATCATCCGCGGTATGATGACGAAAATAAATAGCTCTTTTTTTTGCAAACTAGCACTCGCTGAAATATTACTATTGGTCGAGGAGTTTAGACAAAATATTGCATCATTAAATTTACATGTTGTTTCTATATTTATTAGAAGGTCATATTGTATTCTAAAAATAATATCAATTAAATATTAACAACTATATATTTTAAATTTATTAATATCCATATATACCTACTAACGATAAGTATAGACAACAATACGTCTTTAACCGGAAATTCTCATTAGGACAATGATATTCTGCGAATTACTCTAATATCATAATGTCTAGATGCGTACCGTGTCCGAATCGAGGTTACTTACACTCACACACACGGCCTATATGTACATTCACGTGGTAACAACACACATTTCGATACACCACGTTCATACGAAACGTTCGAAACATACGCCAACGTCACACATGCACCGAATACCACGCACACATAACCACCTACTCGACATTCCTCCCACTATCGGTCGCAGCTATAACCCGACAAAATTAAAACACGTGTTTATTGAAGTTTTCCACTGTGTAAATAGAGTCTTTGTTAATTGGTTACGTAACAGGCGGGCGCCTTATTAAAACAAGAATTGAATTGACAGTGTTATCGGGCGATTAGTCGAGCAAACTTAACTTTTGTACCGCTATTCACGGCTTCCATTGACTACAATTTAGTAGCTATACACTGAATTAATGTATAAATCTACTTATCATACTAATTATCAAATATTTATAAATATTTTTTGATTAAAGTTTTTCAGTGAAACGACGCGAATCGGCGTGTTAAAATACGTGGCTACATGCTTTATCTTTTGTATCAACAAGCAGATGAAATAATTAATTTAATTGTCAGTTTACAAATCACAATAAACTTCCATAACGTAAATAAATGTTAACAATAAACTTTGAATTGACATGAAAACCACAGGAATGATAAAGTGTCTTATAATGTGACAACATAATAATTTTCTGTATAAATTACGTATCAATTAACAAGTTGTCAATGTAAATTATAATTCTGCATAATATTTACTTAAAGAAAATGCATAATTAATTTTCTGTATTTCTTGTTCGCTAATATAAATATAATAGATGAGTCCTTTATGGATATTTTATCTTATTATATATACAATATGTAAGAGAATATAGCAGAGATATACATATAGATTATTTACAATATTATTTTATTCAATTTTTTATCGGAATATTTTGATACCGTAGTGTCCCATCTGGTCTAAAAGTAAAAGCGCGCCCGTGGTAATTGGTTTTCACACAGATTTCAATTGACATACTCTTAGTGTATTTAACTCAATGGAATCTCATCGTGATAGAATATTTTTACAATTACTTCCTGTCAATAGAGACACGTGTTGCATCTTGAACTAAACAAATAAATAAAAAGAAATAGATTTTTAAATAACTCATTTAACAAAACGTTAGTTTGCATTGTACATTTGAAAGATGAGATTTCCGACTCCTGTATTTATTTAGAAGAACGTTTAATGTACCTACTTATTTGTCTATATGTACCTACTTTGAATTTAAAATTTATTACAATTAAAAACATAATTCGGAAAACAACGCGTCTTATCTCAACAACACAATTAACTATTTAAGGTAACAGCATAATAATTTGTATAAATTACAATAGCTGCCCAATTAGTATTAAGCTGGATGATCTTTTCAACAATCTTATGTTTAAGTGACTGTATTCTTTCTCACAATATTGTGAAGTTTTATTATGAAGTACGAATTTATTTAGTTCCATAATGACAAAATGTTGTATCAAACAATATTATGTATTTAAAAAAAATCATAATAATTTATATTTATGTACTCAGAAAATAATTAAAATCAATAAATTCACTAAAACGAAAGTGTCAACATAATTAAATGTTTCACAAATCATATACAATGATGAATAAAGAAATGATTTTGAAACTTAGATATTTCCCCTAATTTATAAATGATTTATATTTGAGGGCACAAAAGTTAAATTCCTAATGCTATAAAAGACAATTGATGTGTGAAAGATAATTATTAATTTTTAAAATAGTGGCGTGTTTTATCATGACAGGGCGTTTCGTTTTGTTGGAGTGGCTTTTGGATATCAAAATTAATTTTAAGATGTTGATTATAATCTTGTTAAAAGTGGTTGTTAATTAAAATGCTACTACTTGTCTGCATATAATGCGAACGTTTAACACTTATAATACACATATTTAGTTTCAACAAGTTTTTTGTCATAAATAAGATTTATTGCTTATTTTCATTCACATGTAGTTAATTATGTTTTAAAAGAGTAGGAATGATAAACTATGAATCTTAGTAGAAAATTTAGAAAACAATAAAAACATTTGTTTTTCTTAAGAACGAATCTGTGTTCATTTCTAGTTCCAACAATATGTAACTTATATAATATGAAGTAAACTCGTTCAATGACTCCCCAACAACTACATAGGTAGGATATCTTGTAGAGTTGTGCAAGAGACATCTCTCGGACCACTATCGCATTGTGATCTGTCTACATTTGCGAGTGAATGTAACGTATGCAGTTACAACAACTATGACAACTATTATATTAGTGTGACAAAAATATTGCAAAAAAACTTCTTGGAAACATTTATTTCTTTTATTATAATTAAATTCGATAATTAAATTTATAAAACAGAATATATGCTCTTTATACTATTCTACCACAAGTCTAGGACATTCTATGTAATTACTATATTTGTACATTTACAAGTATTTTTTTAATGAATACACTTCAATTTGCAAATAAAAAAATTACCTAACGTAAAGTAATGTTCCTGTAAATACTCCATATAATTCCACTAATCGGTGCACATACCGACGCATGCCGCGGTAACGTCGATAAACGCCTGTTATCCCCAAGCATGCTCGATTGTTTTGCAGAAAATTTACAATAGTAATACTAATATTATTGTTAATACTTGACCTTTGTTTACGTTTTATTATCAAATGAGGATATTATTAAATAATATTTTATAGTGTATCTATTATTACTCCAAGGTTAAGTTATTTTCATTCGCGTTCGAAATAATAATTACTTATATGTGATATTTCTATAGAAATCAAATATTTCCACTAATACGTACGTAAAATTTAAGACGTCATTAACAGGAGTACCACTTATAATTCATTCTACATTTGTATTTAATTTTATACTAACAAAATAAACATATCGTTTTTAATGTCTTATTTTAAATTACATATCTCACATGATTAAGGTTGTATTTCTTCATTGTTCCTATACTATAAGTGTAGTAAATATTCCAATTCCTTCACCATGTCTACAGCTAACCAAAGAACACACCACAGTTTGAAGTTAGAAGCACTTAATCTGTCATTGAAAGCCATTCTATAAATAGTTTCTTTGCAAACAAAGGAACAACACTTGAGGCTGATTTTTAATATATTTTATTATTTATTAGTAATATTTATATACATATAATAATATTAAATTATTTACTTATAATATAAATTATTTAATTAATATTACAATAGGGATTGATCCTAAAAAATGACAAAAAAAAGGAAAAAAATAGATCGAATTTTGCTGATTGTTATAAACAAAATAATATATTATTTATTTAAAATGTTATTCATATAAGATTAAAACAGACTTATAAAGTATTTTAATGTTTAGTTATTACAATGACCTTGTATTATTATTTATTATTATTTACTGCGGTTAAACGTCATATATTGTACATATAATTATATGAAGTACGGTATAAATATATATTGTAATATAAGCATGCATCCATAGCTGAGATGTAATAATGACATGAAGCTTTCACTTAGTTACACAATACGAGTGCTGTGACCTGACGGCGTGGGACACTGACGAAATAATTACATTAATATGTCATAATGTTAACATTCCCTCAAACTATTCATACGTTTCGTATTTCTAACTAATTTAGCCAGGCTGCAAACCTTTCGAAGCATACCACATGTCTTAAACTTGTAATAAGTACATATCAAGTTTTAAGTGTAATGCAATTGAGGCGTTTTATTGATATGACTGGTGTCCGGTGAGTGTATTTATTCATAATTTTCATTAATAATTATAATGATTTTTTAAATAAGTTTCTATATTTTTATGTTAACTAGGCAAGTGATTACGTTTCATCTGATGTTAAGGTGAAGTACACCTTGCTAATTTTAATGTCCTGAACAAGCAACGTAAATAGAAGGCCCAAATCGAAAGAATTAATTAATTGAAAGGTTTAAAGGCAGTTATTTTTTATTTGTTATACTGCATATAGTATTGTTATCTATTTTTATATTAGGTAACCATAGTAAACAAAGCCCATCGTTCGGCCACGGAAGCTGTAGCTGGTGCACCTTGATCTGTAAGATAAAACCGTCGCAAGCGCATACTTGCACGCGTGAGAAACCTTGCTTACTTGTACTAGATTAGATTATATTAACAAGTGAATATAATTCATATAAATAATATCATGTCTGTAGAGACAATCTTTTGACATACAAAATAAATTTCTTAAACAATATTAGTGTCAAAATAACAACAAATTATGCAAATACTCCATGTGAAAGCGAATAAAAAAAGTGTTTACCGCAATATTAGTTACTATAATAGTAACGCAGACGCGTAGCTTTCTATGCATAAAAAATCTGCCAACGTTAAGTGCTTTAGCCGTGAGTTATATAAAGTTGAATAAAATAAAAGTACAGCCTGCAAATGGTTGCACAATAGAACTGGGGAGTTATGTGGAAATATGAAGCCGTTATGGATGAAAAAAAGAGGCATATGACAAAACGTTAGCTAGATATCTGTATAAAAATAAATACAGAGTGAAATCTACGTGGAAATATCAACGCGGCCTGCACTTTGATGACGAATAGTGCTGGATAATTTCACTGTCGACAAACTCTTTTCTTTTTTTAAACTTTAATTTAAGATAATTTATATTTTAAATAAGTTTTAAACAATCTTATCACCGCGGCTTTATTATCGAATGTTAATCAACAATGAATAAATTATGTAAAATATTTGAGTAATTGGTCGGTTCTAAATGTGTAATACCTACTGATCCAATTTATTTGAGCCATTTTTTCATGTAATTTGCGTATTGATTTATGATTTTGTCTGGTGCTAAAAATAATCTCATTTGTGTCAATATCACTGAATGTAAATCGAAACATTCGTCAATTTGTCTCATTTGACACTGAAGGTCATGTGTATACAATTAATTCTCAGGTAATTGTTTTTGTTAGTACAGTCAATACCTTGTCATTGTGACAGATATACTCGTATCTTACCTCACCAACATGATCAGCACGTGATCTGGGTTTATTAATTTTATTATGACTCGTTTATAAATCAATATTCAGGTGCTTATCTATAAATATGTATTACACATATCTTATTGAGTTTAGCTAGCGACTTCTTTTTGTCCCTAAATCTGCTTTTATTATTAAGTTAAATATGATCAGGAACACAATATACGAGTAGTTTGCTATTAGATTTTTTTAAATTTCATTTATTTACTTTTTGTGAGTTTGTACTTAACATATTATGTCTCTATAAATAATTCCGAACACAGTCAGTGGTATATTACTTTCGCATGTCGAATGACATATCTACTCTGCTATATTTAAGTCAATGACTTTTTTGTATGTTATTGCTTCATATGTATAAATTTATGTACACATATCGTAGTAGAAAGTGTGTGTGTTTTTAAGATAATATTTGAATTCCTTTTATAGGACGCAGTCGCACAAGTACAGTCATCCACACTATTTTTTAGTTTCAACGAAATTTAGTTTTTAATTAAACTGTTTCTTTTGGTTTATTGCTTTATTATTAAAGCATATTTTGTTTTATGACTTTTTTACCTGAATGTACAAATAAGTAATGTGTTATTTCGACCTGTTTTTGCAGAAGAACCGCGCGACGTGTCGCCTCTACAAATGCTGTAAAACACTCACCAAAACCAATAACTTTTTAAATCGCTTCTCATTACTTGAGGTTTAATTTACTCTTAAAAGTAATTACAAAAATTGAACCAAATTTTTTGAATAGTTTGACTTTAAATGAAAATAAGTGAAATACGTCTTCATTTTGAAATAGGATAAATTAAACTATTGGAAAATTAATTTTTAATATTTATATGTATTAAAATAGTAATAAAGACTAATAAACTCTCAAAATCATGATTTATAACTAATTTAAAAGATTTTATCCAGCATTTTATTTCAATATATCGGATTACTATTCGATATAAGCCGCGATAGTAAGCCGCATGAAGCATTTTAAACTAGTCAGTTCATGTTCGCGAATAACCTCAGGCACTTTATATAGTTTACTAGTCAGGATACCTACGAGTATATATATGTTAAGTTGGAATCAAGTGATTACAAGCAAACAAATATAGTGCCAATGTATATCTATATAGCGGATAGAATATCATATTAATTAATATCCGTCGTCACTATATAAATAATATTAATTACCTACTTAGTTCAGTAAATTGATTTACAGGCAAACAACATTGATTAAGAACTTGTTACTATGATATTATAAAAACAGTATTCATATATAATTGCTATTGTTTTTAAGGGGTAGGCAATGAGTCGCCACATTGTAAGACATTAGTTTTGTTTCTTCTTATTCCTTCATAAATGTCTTGCAATATTATATGTTGCAGATTACTTTACAGACGAGTCCTATTCGACGATAAGCATCTGTTACTGACCTTCAAAATTTTGAAATAAAATAAACATTTGAAAAACGGTGTGCATTCATTTCTTTAACCCAACATAGTGGGGGCTAGCTTGAACTTAAGAGGAGAGTGGGCACATGGCAGACTGAATAATAGAACTCACTTTCTTTGAGGTTTAAACTTCGCTTAACTTGTATTTTTAGAAATATTAACCAATCCCAAGCATTATGTGTTATTTTTAAATGTTTTATTGATGGGAATGGCTAACAGAAAGAATAAAATATAATTAAAAATAAATTCATCGCAAACTCCCCTCACTAGCGCGACAAGCGGGCGGTTGAGTTCGCCGTTGTTGCTTTTTTCCCATTTACGAGTTTCACGGCGACCGTTGCCTGAAACTTACACGTATCCAGAATATAAATGCCACTTCTATCCGTCCCTTTTCCACTTAAACCCGTCTAAATATAGGCGTCTCACTTTACACACAAATAAAAATGTCTAGCCGCCTCAACTTTCAGATAGAAATTGCAATATCCATTTAGTGCTGAACTTTTAAAATAAACTTTAAATACTTGATAAGAATGTTCATTTTTCAGTGTATTTGTGTTTTATAGATAGGTTGTTTCATTCATTCAAATAAAAATGTTGTCTTTTTCGAACCAGTAGCATTTAAAGTACTCCGTCTCTGTTACCAAGTCCTGATATCAAGATAAGTAAAATCTTGTAGACCAATACTTCTAAAAATATACGCAAAAAAAAAATTATTAGATTATTTTGTTTCATTCATTTATTAGGTTATTAATATAAGCAACGCGGGAGATTTGTTTAAATAATACACTGAAAATTGTAAGCATGATTTGTAAATATTTAAATATATGTTTATTAATTTTAAAATATTATATTTTATATGGCCTAATGTCACCTTTATTTTACAGCTGTTGTGGAAGTTATCGTAAATTGTTACTTTATTACATATGACGATTTTTAATTTGGTTTAAACCAAATTTGTATTTTTCAGATAGATAGTTCTGATAGTTTCAGTTAATGATGTTAAATTTTTATTTCACCTAATTTTAATTAAACTGAAAAAACCAACATAAGAAACTAAAATTCACTAACTAAGATCACACATACTCAACAAATAATTATTTTATGAATTAATTTAATTAAAAGGTTAGATTTGCATATTAGTGAATACATTATCACAATCGATACATAATCGAATACTACACCTGCCTCCATAGGTATCGATTCAAGATAATATATTCGAGGCAATGCTGGAATACCAATAATCGAATTAGCCAGCTACTCTCTGCCTGTTATGTTAATGACCAAAGAGAACTGTATGCACTACGTTCTGCTATTTTGGATATTCTAATATTAGGTATATAATATGCGTTAACCAAAATCTTTGTTTTGGTTATTACCTACTGTCCACCCCATAATAATTCTTGATGATACGGATCAATAAACAATTCGAGTAAGTTAATCCGAGCAAAGTAGCATAAACACGAACGGTTTAACAAGAGATCCGTTTTAACCACCCGCTGGCCACCCCCTGTTCCCGGCCCACCGTCGTTATTATTTCACTCCAGTATAAGTTACTTACTTATTAGCATATTGCTTTTTTCTTAAGCATTTAGTCAAAAACTCACTTATTAAAAGTCTTATTTCGTATTCAGATGATGTTACGGTTTAAAAAATAAACATCTGCCATTATATTTCTAATAACATCATTTAAGTCATGAATAAGATCTCATTAAATTATCCGAAATCGAATCCAGGACAGCAGCCGCACTAACAGTCGTACAATTTTTATTTTTGGTATCAAAGAGCTATTAATCCCAAAAATAAAATTTTGTACGAAATTTAAGTAGACCTAACAGGGCTGAATAAAATTAAACAGAAAAACAACAAAATTAACAAATGGCAATCAAAAATATTCAAATCATAATAATATTATTTAATTAGTCAAACAAATATGAATATACTTTTTCACTACATACTACATAATATGCATATCAATAATTATTATGGACACATGTCTCCAGGAAATAACGCTTTTTAAATAATATATTTCAACTTAACAATCGCGTCTGACACGCAATAAAATCACGTAGATCTCTCTGCTTAAGATAAACAAAATGTTATGATAAAATGCTTCAAACTTATTTTTACATTTCATCTTAGATATAACTCTATTTTTAAAAAGAATTATAGCTATGAAAAGTTTTAAATAATTTTATTACATGACCTACTAAAACTTAGTAACCGCTTTTTCTCAGGTAGCACTTAATAAAAATCGCAGCAAAAATAAAAATTAGAATAGCAAGAAATATATCATATATTTCACTGTTACATTTTGTCATATAGGCTCCATAGGCAGTCTAGCTAGAAGGGACTCCGACCCTTAGCTCCCCTTAATTTGCATGGAAATGAGATCTGGAGGGGTAAATTCAAGAGCGGAGGAACCTTACGTCTTCGCTCGCCTTCTTTTCGTAATTACAGCAAGACATTTTGTATTGCTCCGCCTGATAACAATTCGTTACTTTTCTAATCAATTACTGTCAATCTAACAATTTGAAAATTGCTTGAAGTTCTGAGCATATCACTCTCGAAGTCATATCACTGTCCACATATCCTGCGACTACCAGCTACCAGTTAGCGTTCAACACAGCTTTAAGTAGAGCGTTCACAACATACGATTTGTAATAAATTTACAGGTGGCTGCAACACGCGCGCTAACTGATTCAGTAAAGTAATATATTCTAATTCAACAGAGTACATCAGTTTACTGGTTGCAGCCAGTCATTCACTGCGCTGGTTAGCCAGCAGAGTTAGCCGGTAAACACAACCGAACTAGACTATCAACTTTTTCTGTTGCGAATCTGTACTCATATTTATTTTTATATAAATTTAATCAAATATGATCTAGTTGCGTTGTCATCGAGGATGTCACTACAGTCATTATACTATTTTAATTACAGACACGCTGATGTAATATCTACCCACTATTCACAACACTAATCCAATTTGGAGAGCCTCTAAAATTTATGAGTACTACCAATGTACTAACATCAACTATCTACTGAAATTTTAATTTATGTGCAGTAAAATGTTGGTCCTTGCTACTACATATATAAATTGTAATAGTATCTAATAATTCACTAAGAAGGATATTTATCATTTTGTGACAAGCATATTATTGTTATTTAAATAACATTATATAATTTTGTTTCCATGTAAAATATCATATTTTATTTAGTTTAATGCAATTCAACTTCTCAGTAATATGTGCAGTTGCAGTGAGAACATCTTAAAGTACGTAAGTTCCGAAAACGCATCGGTAGGATGAAAGGATTGAAACTTAAACGGTCAAATTAATTCGCCACTTAACCGGTTTCGATGAAATCAATCTCTGACCAATTCAGACGCTAAGGAATGGAAGTCATGTTTGCGTGTATTTTGAAATTGTATTTATCTGTACTTATATAAAATGCAACTACTACATAGAATATAGGTATATTGATTGAATACTCCAAAAAAGAATTCCTAAATTTATCATCAGAAGTAAGAAGCGAAACGAAATTCCAATCCACGTTCCAAGCACACCAGTAAACTGCTTTATTACTACATTAATTATGCCAAAGCATATCCTAATTATAGTAATGGTATTAGCTCGGACCCTGTATGTGTGGGTGGGCATGGGCAGTAACAGTGGGATTGAGGCAGAAGGGGGTATATACACATGCAAGGTGCGTGCTTTAATGGAGTGTGTTCTGTCCGTCAAGTGGACTACTGATAGGTCATTTGTTTAAGTGTATACGTGTGTTAAGGCTTGGTTTGTAATGTATTGTGCTCTATTGAGAATTTATATAGAGTAAAGATTAATACACACGTTCCGTGCGAGTTTGGATCCAAAATATTTTTTGCCGCGCTCATTAATAAATCTGTCTTACATGAAGAGAAGTAGTAATTCTTAGTGAAGCTATTTTGAAATTCGATACATCGCATTAAATTCTGTACTATGTACTCATACAATAGAAACAAAGGAAAAGCGGGATGTGATCTCAGTTGAATAAAAATTATTACATACAAATTTCTCCCCACTGAAACAAAACAAATATTTTTTATTGTAAAATTACAAAATACGAAGCAATTCGTGTTTCTACGTATTAAACTCGATAACTCGCAAGTGTTATTCTGAGTAAATTCCGAGAAATTGTTAATCTCTGTTATTTAATCCGACCAACACATTTGCACTATAATTATTTCCGACCATCAAGAACAAGATATTTAAATTAAAACAAGTAAAAGTCAAATAAGTAACATAAAATGATATCAATCGTTGGTTCTCAAAAATATCACCCAAAGCAAGATGCACGTTAATCGGTTGATCGTCGGCAAGCGTCATGACATCTGCCTCTGCGCACGTGGCTGAACACCTTTGCGCACCAGCCCCGCCATTTGTTTTAATTTTTTGTTACCACTTCTATTTTTAGTCTCGATTATATAGGTTACAACAGTAATAAGTAAATCAGCCTATGTTTTATATGAGAATAAATTTGTTTTTATACAACCGTAAGTAATAATAATATCTGTTCGCGAAAATACTCTAACAAATTTAAAAGACTATGCGATTTATTATAGCGTTTGTTATAATTATTTTAATCTAACGTTTCGAAATCTTGAAAATAGTATCGCAATTATTCTAAGTAAGCTGCACAAAATGTTGTAAATTAATGCAAACAATCATAATTTAGTTAATATGATTACGTACTTGCATAAATTATATTGTCATGCATTCTATAATTAACCTATAACATACAATATAACAAGCAATGAGGCATCTAATACTACTATATGATAAATTCTTATTGATTTTCAAGGATTAGGATCTTCGCACTTCTAGTCTTTACATGTTTTTTACTTCTTACAGAACAATAGTGAAATTAGTAAATACAAATCAATCTAAGATACACTTTAAAAATAAAAATACACATTTTTAATATTATATCAATTAATAATAATTGTTGAGACTTCCGAACAAAATGTATAAACAAATAGGCGCTTTATTACAAACGGACGAACAACTAAATTAGAATATTAATCAATGTGCTGTACGATTGTGAGACAGGTGATTACTGCAACAGACAGGTGTATTTTAAATGAGACAAATATTATTGTACAGTCAGCTGCAAATTGTATATATTCAATGAATTTATCTAAAATTTATTTGCTTGAATCTTACAGCTATAGTTATAAGGCAGACTTTTAAGTTTACTTTGAAGTCAACTGTACTAATATTAAATTGCTCATCAAAAGGATGGTTAGCATGAACCAGTAATTATATATTTAATCTTGTCTTTTATTAAAACAAAAAGTGCTAAGCGACTAATGTGCAATTAGACTTCATAAAACAAATATACGCTAAACAAGGGTTAAATGCAACATTAATAACTAGTGTAAAGACCATATGCAGCGTATTCATATTGAGATTATTTTAATCAACTATTTCGAAATATCTGATATCCACAATCACGATAGGAAACTGTATAAAGTATTTAAATTAGTTAAACCCTGTTATATGTCAAAAAATCATAAGATTATTGTATAACAATCCAAATAATTTTATTAAACATTATGTATATTTTGTAACTTCTTATCTTACTTAGGGATAAAATTAATATAATTTGCAAATCCAGGCAACTCTGTCTACGCCTTTCCAATACCGATTGTAATATAAATAAAATTACGACATAATTTAAACAAAGTCCAAGTAAGTTCTAATAACTTTTCCGCAAATTAATCGTTTAATATCGACACATTAATTGTTAAATAAGAACATATGCTCAACACCTTTCATAACCGGCGATCGACCGAAGGACATCCGCTATTTCGTGTATTAAGTAAAAAATAAAACAAAAAAAAACTCCCAAGACTCAATACACCGGCATTCTCACAGGAACCCTGCGCAGGCGCAGGAGAGGTTCGACAATATCCGGTGCACAGCCACGAAATAATAACGATCATTTTGTTTAAAATCGATCATACAATACGAGCAGGTAAAATTTTAAGCGGACTGATATTTGATATAAATAATAATAATTTTTTTTTAGGATTTTTGATTTCATTAAAAAAAATATTGAAGAATAATTTTAAATATTTCTTTATTCAGACTATTTTTTCCGGAGCAACCAGAATTATAAAGTGTTCTAAATTACTTAAAACATGTTCGCGAATAACCTTAAACATATTCTGTAACTTAATATTAACCGAAGCATATAATTTAAATGAAAGTTAACAAGTAATTTACTATACCAGATACCCTTTAGAAAAGGTACATAGAAAGTAGATTAAAGAAAACACGCGGGTTAAAAGCTTATTTTTAACAAAAGCATGACTGTGAAATTGTAATTGTTGTAGAAATACGAGCCCGGCTGTAAGTTTGCATATTCACTGACGTCATTTGTGCGATCACGCAAAACTATATTTAACATTAAAATTGTATGACCCTCATTGTGGTGTGCTGACCTTACCAAACAAACGGAACTGAAAAAACGTTACACTTTAGGTATTTTATTAATCGGTATTAATGAATTTACTTTTGCGGTAATGTTTTTAAAAATTTTGTTTACTAATATATTTTTTAAATTCTAGCCGATACCAATGTACATTTCTAATAAAGTGCTTTGGTAGCTCAGCGCCAATGCTATAGGTAACAATTATGCGTAGCAGGCAGACCAATGATGATTATTAGTCCAGTCTGCAGCCCCAGGGTAACACTACCACTTTCGAGTGTAACGTTACATTTCGAAACCAAATTAATGTGCCTTATCTATTTAAATAGCTTCTACTTCTTCAATCGGTCATAACGAAGGTTCACAGTACCTTAACATCAGTTGAACTCTGGTCATACGCTAGGCAATTACAAAAAAACCTCATATAATATCACGAAGTATATCTGTAAATAGCACATACAGAATATAATATATCAGGTATACAATTTCTTCAATAAAGAGGTCAATAACTTTAGCACATTATGATTCTAATTCGGTGAATTACTTGTTTGTTTAGGCGACAAGGAAAATTAATAGCTTCTTTATCAAAATAGATTTCAAAATAAAAGAAGTCTGTATTGATATCAAAAGTTTTAAATTAAACAAACTTTACATTCATTAGGTTAATATAACGAGTATTAATATAATGGGATAATATAAGATATATAAATAAGGAATGTTTATAATAATAAATAACTTCAGAAAAGTTAGACAATCCGCAAAACTGATACGTCTCTCTATTTCAACATCAGCGTAATCGAGTGAACAAAGAGATATGCCTACATCCTGATTCACACTTACCACAGAAAACAGAATCGTAGAAGAGGCATTCCAATCCAATAAATTGAACATCTCCCAACTGTTAAATATTTATAATATAAGTAAACTTTGACCAGTCTTTTCACATTTACCATATAATTTCGACTTAGATCTATTTATTATGGCAACCGAACTTAGAATCAGAGCGGGGCATAAATTAATTTGCAGATTGTATATTTCATAATTCGTATCAATACTGTAACCTAATTAAATAAATATTTTCGTAAACTAATAAAATATTTCTACATACATACATACATACAAAAAAGATAATTGCTATAAATTAAAATAATTAATTTAAAAGACTTCTTGTGGCTTACAGTCGCGTATATTTTGATAGGCTGGCACTTCGGTCATGGTATAAAAGATTTAAGTCTGAAAATTAATGTGAAAAAATACAAAGAGATCGCATAGTAACAATGTCAACTCTGGATTGCAAATAATCTTTGACAATACCATTGGCGCACCTACGGCACGTATGTCCACCGCTCGGGGAGGAAGGAGATCGAAAATAAAAACTACCCCCATTGCTGTGGAGTATGGGCGCGGAGATGTTTCCCCAAACATATTACGAAAATGCCGGGAGGTCGCCCCAACTCTGGCCGCTCGATTTTTTACGATAATCGAGGCAGGTTTTTGTTTCTTTTCCCTATGATCAGTTTAGCGATGTAGATATGGTGAAAAATCGAATAAAACATTTTTCAACTTATATTTCGTGTTTTAATAGACTGTATATGTTTGATATTTTATGGAATCGTTGTGTGTAAAAGCGGTACACATAAAGCTAAATCAAGTTTGTGTAGACAAAAGTTTGTTAGTTCAAATAATTCAGCGTGTTAACTTAAATATATTCACTTAAATACTTTAATTAATTATATAACTACCGCAATTTTCCAAGAGTTTATCAAGTTTGTTTCCCTGTAACGGATATATTCTCAAGTGGCTCAGGAACTTTCTTACCTACATCGCAGGAATCCTGAAGGCATTAACTTCAGCTACGTTCATGTAAATAAGGCAAAGATAACTGTAAAAACTGTTCGCCTCTCGCATAGACCTTCACTGAAATGGCTTTTCTATTCAATTTTCGATAGAGATTTTTTACCTTCCCGCAGTTTTGCGTACGGTGGAACCAATAAATTTCGCTGGGAACCAAAAAGGGCGAATTAATCACTGGACTAGTTGAGAAACTGATCTTTCAACTGAGCGGATAAGCATATGCTATAATACACCATATGGCGGTGTACGTAATACCCAGTTTTGATTGCAGTGTGCTTTATTTACGGTTTAGATGTTGAGAGTCAGGAGTGAGAAGAAATAGAAGGGCGCTCTTTTCGTGATACACTCTGAGGAGATTAAACTGTTCAGCCACATTCGTAAAAACATAAATTAAAGAAACGGTCAGTGATATTTTTTTCTTTATACTTGAAATTTAATACGGATTACAAGATCAGATTTATGTGTAAATGAAATAATCACTTTATAGATTTAGCTGTATTTGTATTTATCTTATTTCCGATCAATAACCTCAAGACAAAAGAAATATTAATCATATATAACACAATAATTCTACGGGGAAATTCGTGTTGTTTGGAAACCGTGTTAACATTTAGAGACCGAGTAACGATGTTGAGGGTGGACATTGAGGGTTGTCGGGCGTTTGGGGGGCGGGCGGGTTGTGGCACGAATTAATAAATAAAGCGGCCAAGGCCACACGACCTGAGCTTCAAAGTCTGCGGTTCCATCCTTAGGTCCTTTATTGACCGCTATTATTGTGAATTATTGCGTAAACATGCATTGAATAAACATAATATAACAGCCAACTCTAGACATATTTATATTTGAGAGTTTTGAATAAATATTATTTGAAGCAAAACTTGAGAATGTTGTAATAATTTGCTCTAAAAACTGTACTCTTATAAACACAGATATAAACTTTAAAAAAATTAAAAAATATTTATGTGGCAATCAATAATAAAACATAATTTGAAAAATGGATTGTGACCATTAAGATGACGAAGCGATCAACCATCTTATAATATGAAAGAAAAGTACGACATCGTAGAGAGCGGTCGAGGAAAACGTTGTCATTCAAAATCAGACCACGTGTACCATATTTCATCATCAGCAAGGGTGGGCAATGTTATCCCCGTTCTTGCCCGCTCCCGTTACTGGCAGAAAATGCTACTTAACTTCATATAATTTGACCTCTATCTGTATGATAGTGAATCGAACGATTACAGAAGGTTTTTGCAGATTTAAATCGAGAATAAAAATAAAGAATTAACAATACAACTCCAACAACGGTGACCAGGTCCATAAACATCAACTGGTACTAAGGTAAATTTATTATATGTACTTTGATATCTCAATAATATGTATAAACAGTAAACACTAATTAAAATAAAGTTAGTATTTAGAAAAGCCTACGATACTGCAAGCATCGAATTAAATACAACAGGTCGGATTTTAGAGGTTTAATAGGTCATTTATTACCCCCTGAACATCCCCGAACCACGCTACCGACCCAAAAAGTCTATCTGCACTTGACACGGGAGGAAACGGGACAGATTAACCGTAGTGAAGGGAACAAAGCTAAATATGTTTCAAGCTGATACTTACCCTGTGCAGTATATGGAAAGTTTAAGAGTATTTTCTGTCATTAAAATAATGTAATCATAATATCTTCTATAGAACATTTTGAGTTTAAAATAATTATAATAGGTCACCAAAAGACAACTACTAATTTAAATTGTTAAATATAAATTAACAATTTCCTTTTTTCTAAAATGTCACTTTTAAAAGCTATCGTTCTATTTACTTCATGACTACTAAGCTATTTATATATAATTATAAATACAATAAAATTAATTCATTAATATTTTTTTAAATTAATTTTGTATTTTTATTTCAATAATAGACCACTCATTATAAATTCAATTAATAATAGGAAACATAATATAAGAATACTAAACAAACTTAATAAAAATTGATTAGTTAATTAAAAATAATTATCTGACATTTAAACATTTACCTCTCATAGTATAGAAGTTATACAATGCTGAAAAAGGATGGAGGAATGAAATGATGGAACCATTTTCAGTCCACCGTAGTACGACGAGCCGAGATATTCACGCACACCACACCAAAAACAAACTTAATCACAACTTCTTATCCAAACAAAGCAAACACAACCTTTTGGCATAGCAGTAAAGGTGAAATTTAGTTAATAATTAAAGGGATTGTGTAACAATGTTTGTGATTTTCCCTTAATACATTTTCACGCGTACATAAACAAAAGCCCGGGCGTGAAAAGTTTGAGCAGTAATTTATATGACGGTTTAAATAATTACTCCACGTTTTCGGCTCAATTTGTAGATGAGAGTGCTTGTATTGGCTCCATTGACGGTTATTAGTATTATTTTTATGGGTGAACGATAATATTGTGTAGGTATATACATTGATTCGTTATGTTGATTCAATGTTGTTTAGATAACGAGTTTTTATGATTGCATTTTGGCGCCCAATTTGAAAATAATAATAAAAAAACTCTGTATTAATTTAAGACACAAGGAGATTGTTAATAAAAATGTAAATTTTCAAGATGGTATAATTCATCCTGTGATGAAAAATCCGATTTCACGTCAATAAGATTGATCGAAACTCACCGAATCTTTGGATCACCTTTTGTAAACACTGAGGAACCCCTTCTATACTCATTCATGACCAAAAGATTGTTATTTTGGAAAAGTATATAAATGTTAGTTATTTGTTAACGTTTTATGACCAGGTATTTATTTCCTATAATATATGAGAATTATTTTTATTTAATAATACATGCATACTTATACAAATATGGTAAGTAACTTATAAAGAATAATATAATATTTATAATATAAGATAAAATAGGGCTACGTACAATAAGAAGGTGCAAATACACCATCTATATGCTGGGTAGACACCGATAAAGGGTCGTTCTGGGCGTATTCTTGACGACAAGGTCGCATTGCCTTTTTGTACGGAGTTCAGATATTAACGTCTTTTTCGATGATTTATAGAGGTCCTCGCCTCTGAAAGAGATGAAGGGGGCTTTCAGCGTACTCGATATGAATTCTAATACGGATAACAACTGAGAAGATTATATCAAAGGTATTGTGTATCTCCTTGTGGTTCTTTCAAATTATTAGCTCTGAAATATTTAAACTTCACCTAAAATCTCACTCTATAAAATGAAAAAGAAAAGCAACTTAGATTTACAGTTACCCATGCAGTAAGTTTATTAAATAAACTGTAGTCCCCTATTTCAAGTTCAAGGTTGATAATAATATTTATCCAAAACAAATTCACTTCAATTTCTAACACGGGGGCGCAAAATAATGTCGAAATCGAAATACGCAAATTTGATCCAAAACCTCGGGCTTCGCACTCACACTCTCGCGGTGATACGCCCGACACCCTAATCAAATAAGTACCTTTTACCGGGGCGATGAACTGCTTAGACCAAATTGAGCTTTATTGTTTGAGGGGCTCGGTTGAATATGGTTCACTTTGCGGCTTCTTCCACGCTTCCGCATAAAACGTATTTGTAGGAAGGACGACCCAGAAAATGGGTATAATATACTCACACTCCGGTCGCTTCCTCGCCTTACGCCCGTCGGTCCCCTAGGAGTCGGCAGAAATTTATATAACAACCTATCTCGGCCGTGCCCGCTCGCCGGTTATTGTCGAGAAAACACTGCCTCAGACATAATTTTTAATTAAATACAAGTCCTGTCCGCGAACACCGCCCGCTTCGGGTCTCTTTGGAGCTGCAATTTTCTTTCCACGTCCCGCCTCGTCAATTGTAACCCATTTTGTTTTGCTTAATTAAATGCGTGAGATCGATGTATAATTTAAAAAGTCGAAATGACGAAGTAAAATCTTCAACAGTAAAAGGCGAAGAAACATTCAAACGCTTTCAGAAATAATGATATTGAATTGGAACTGAGATTATAATTAAGGAAAACTAAGGTGAAATAGCAATGAATTAAATGTTAAAAATAGCTGTAAAATATTATTATTCTTACATTTAAAATTAAAAATAAAACATTATATAAATTCTGCAGCAAAATTCTATACAGCCGCTTGATTAACTCTCGTATAGCTCGCAGATATAAGGTTGAGAGATGATCTTTAGCTACTTTTACAAATAAATAGAACAAACAATTAAAACAATATATAGTCACTGAATTTATTCCAAAAATGAGTATTTGAATAAGTAGACATAGTAAATATGTATCTCCAGAAAATACTTAACAACGATGATTATATCAAAATAAATTATTACATTTTTTAATTTATACAATAATAATATAAAATTTAAATTAACAACAATATATTTCAAAAATAGATGTAATAACAAATGAATGTATGTATCATAGATTGTCAGTTAAACAATTACAATAACTGAGTAAAAGAATGAGCGGCAAAAAGTCGTCAACGCTAAGTTGGAAGGGGATCCCCTTAGTGATAGGGTGGGTGTGGAAGACGGGGCTGTACAGGGGCCGCAAGAAGCTGTAACAGAGGCTGTGACGCCGTAGTATCTTAACTAAGTTCTCTTACTTATTTTAAAATGAGCAACATGTTTTTATACACCACAAATATTTCTACAAAAATTGTGTACGCATTTTTCCCCGCTCTTCATTCACACTTCTTTAAATTAAAATACAAAATATTTAATAATATTTTAATCTTTTTTAACACATAAATATTTCAGAATCGCTTAAAAATTATTTTAATTATTTTCTATAATATAAAGAAATAAATAACATATTTATTATAATGTTTTTATTTCTACTAATAATTATTACAACGTACGTCATATATAAATTCTAAACAGTAGCTTATAGTTAACATAATCATGATAATAAAAAATCTGGTCCTTTAAACAATTTCCCATTCAATCACGTAAAATGAGTGGGGGAAGCCCACCCCACTTTGTAACCGGGTGTTTACCAGGAGCAACTGAAAAATACCACTCTAAAACATAACGATTTTTTCAACTCTTTTTTTAATAACTTATAAATAATATTATTGTTTTGATAGTAGTATCTCTCAGAAGAATAAATAATCATATGCACATTTCCTTACTTATTTCAACTTAAAAACAGACAGTAAATATAAGTATAACTTAAATTAAGTTCTAATTTAAGGTAACGATCTAAAACCGATTATAATTGTTCAAGAATGGCCCCTCTTTTGTTTTGATTTAACTTTGTTCACAATAGGCGACCATCTATTCTAAATACTGGTCAAGGGTTACATAAACCTTGATATACAATTTCTAAACATTTATTAAACAAATAATAATTATGTAATTTTTAGTTTAATTTTCATATAGAATGAGCACATTTTGCCTTGTCTCACCAAATGACTTCCACGAAGGGATTTTCTGTGACATTTCTCCTTTAATAAACTGCACTTTGGCTTAAAAAAACCTGGCCAGAAAAATCCTGAAAAAAGTGTTTATTACCAAAATTAAACGATTAATTGTTATTTCAGACTTGGTTCATTCAATTTTCATGACAGTATATGAATGAATAACCATTCCAAAAAACAAGGTTAAAACTAATCAATATAAACACACATTATAAATAATAACTGCGTACTATATGGCTAGCCCAATTTCAGTACTTGCCTATATTAAAAGCTTTCAAACAAATTAAATAACGGTTCAGGCGCGCCTGTTATGGTATGGATTGCTTTATAGTGCCATAGATTGTTTAATTTGCAGAATTGGCATTTGTTTTGAAAAGTAATTACATGTTTACTATATATCAACACGTTAAAAAGAAAGTTGAAGTAAACTTTGACTTACTTGATATTTAGAATTCTAGTTGCAAGTTATTGTGTAAAGGTGTTTTAATTAATTGAATTAGAGAAATAACGTCTATCGCACTGGGTGTTAAAAACGTCCAATTAAAATAATAGAGATTGAACACGAGAGTAAGTCGCTAAATTCTACATTATTAAAAGAAATAGATTGGGTAAAATAGTAAACCTGTTGTTTGATTATTTTGTACTGACCTTTCGTAGAAGTCATCGACTACTACGATTGTAATCCACTTTCGTATTTACTTAAAATATGTCGTCAGTGTACATGTTTTCAATAAATGTACTGTCTAAACAATAGTTGGTCTATAAATTAGATAATCGTTGTAGTGTTATTATGCGTAAGTTAACTAAATGATAAGGCACCACCATAACCTTATCATATCGATGACTCTACTAATTGATTACTTGCTATCCAGGCATACTACATACAATTTTAATGTTAGTTTCTAACCTAACTCTCTGTAATCACGTAAATACTATTTTAGTAAAATATAGACTTGAATCATGAAAATTTCAGAAAATTCTTATGTTCTTCAAATAAAAACAAATTTATAATCGGTTTGAAAGTAAAAAAAGGAGATACGATAAAATTGAGTAATTAATTTTTAACAATGTTTGGTTAGAATTTTGACAATATAAGCCACGACCAAATAGGTGCACTGTCATTAAATCAAAGATAAATCTGTACCATTAAAACGTGAACATAGAGATAGAAAGTTTAATGAAAATTTTGCAATGATAGTAGCAAATTTTGGTAAGTGCCACAGTTGTTTCTAGTTAAATGGTAAAGCCTGGTAAGAGGTGACATGGTCACAAAGGTCAGAGCGCACGACGACCCAAATACGCGAGCAGCAATCCAATTATCATTGTTATACACCGCTACTACTACTTTAGTGAAATATAGGCTTGTATTTAGTTCATAATACAATTTCACTACGTCATGATATAGTTTGTGATAAACTTCGTAGCTTCTAATTGAAAATCTACATGATTTACATGTACTAGTAAATTTCTTTATGTTAAAATGACTCGCAAAAATTCATTAACAATCAGCATTTTAAACACTATTGTAGCAGCTACTGATTATGGTTGCCCAGTCTGCGTCCTGAAGCAATACCACTGCCTTTTAATGTAACTAATCTGTGAAATGATTTAGCTGTATTTCGCTAATTAGAGAAGTACATCCAGTGCTATCCATACTGATTTGTCTTCTCAAGCCATAGTGGAGGCGATTCCGTCTAGGAGATTTCTCAACAGCGATCTGTCTATAAAGAAGAAAAATGTTTGCCATCACTACCTGCTTTTTATCTGAAATTGATAGAATAGTGTTATTAAATTTAAATAAATCTTGCAGAAATTTGTTACATTTATTTATTATTATTCTTTAAGCTCATTATTTTATAATAGCATCTAATTTTAAACTTTCCCGATTAAAGTACGTAGTCGTATCGTTTGCAATTCTCATGAATTTTGAAACTATAATCTTTTCTCAAGTGTGTATAGTGATAGAGCGCCGCCCGGTGCAAGCGCGGTTGCGTTCAAATATTCATGCCTGATCGATTTGGTTGCAGATACATGCGCTTTGCTTTACCGTAAGGTCACAATCAACTAATCAAACTATAATAACAACTGCTCACCTTTAACATTATCTACATTCGAATTTCTAAATCGTTTGTTGATATATACTCGTTTATGTCAATCATGTTGAACATATATTAAATGTATAGTAATTAAGTTTTGACATATTATTTTTTTGTATTTAGTAATAGCTTTCTTAATAATAATAATAATTTATGCGTGAGTATATATTACAAGATTTGTAGGTTAATTTTTGCTACTCGAGATAGGAAAGAAACCTGTAGTACATACAGTTAGATTACAGTTTGTTTTATTTTTCTTTATACATTGAAATTGTAAGTGTTTTCTCTTTGAGTAAAAATATATATATATGTTGAGTACACTGTACATAGCATATGAGGAGAGATTGATTTGATTTGATAATTTTTAAAGACTTTTAAGGATAATTTGATTTGCTAGACTAAAGTAGTTTTAATTTTTGAACTTATATTAGTGGAAAGATGTTCCTGAAAATAATTATAATTATATATATTGTGTATCACTTGTTTTACTTAAATCCTAGACGTTTTAGAGAAAATCCTCACAATGCTTTTAAATATATTGTATATATAGGAGTCTACATTCGTTCACTACTCGCTACGTTTCATGTTAAACTTTGGCTCATACGAGTATAAATTTATAAATATTAATTATAGTTGAAAATTTAAAAAATAAACCAGTAAATGGTTGACACTTTGTATATAAAATATAATTACCGAACAGTTATTTATCCGACACTATCTAAGATACAGCAATAAACAATTTGAAGGTAATTACAAAAATGGACACAAGTCAAGTACGTAACGAAACCTGAAAAGTGTAAGGTAAGTCCGCCTCAACTGGTCTCACAGGATCGCATCCCGCCGCCTACCCGCTACCAGAATTAATAACTTTCTCACCCCACTCATCCCTATCTGACACCCACAAACTCCTACACTCTTATCCTCTCGCTTACTCTTCAGGCCAAAAAGCCGTCGGAAGTTCCTAGAGTGTTTCGGTTGAGTTTGCCTCTTTGACTCTGTTTGAGTGTGTAATGATTTGGCGTAAATATAATCTGCTGAAAAAATGTCGCCTCCACGCCGCCTACTCATGATATTATCTTATTACATAATATATTAAAATAAAAATTACCTTGTTACATTTTCACAGTATATAATCAAACTTTTATTTTATTGTGACAAAAAACAAATGCATATTACTCAAAAAGAAAATGGAACTGAATACTAAAACGTATATAAAAGAACAAACACAAAAAGAGAGTATCCGAAAAAGATTGAAAGATGTTCACGCCAAATATGTTTTAAAAATAATATTTCACGGTACAAAGATCACGGATATTAGATAGTTTCATCTTCACTATATCGCGGCCGGAATGCGGAGTAACTAAAAAGTAGAAGGATGAAAAGGCCACAAGGAAAAAGTGGCAAAAAATATGGGAAAGTCTTTTAGAAAGCGAACAGTCGCGGAGCAGTCCCACTCGACTGGCAGGAGGGAATCTTTGGAGTGCCGCCCGGGAGCCTGACGCCGCCGTTCAAAACAATATCGTTCTAAGATACCTTCACCACGAACTCGACTCGTAGTTTTCACGTGCAGCATGTCCATTACTGTTTTATATTTCAAGAATTGAAATCTTAAAATTATTAACTTTTTTAACGAGTAATGAACGTGAAAATCACTAATATATAATATAAATATATACTATTGTTCAAATATATTTCTTTATATATTTTTTTTTATCTTATTATAAAATTAATATTAAGGGATATAGCTTGTAGTGTTGTCTTGGGCTATTCGCGAACACGATTTAACTAATTTAATAGATTTTTTGCGGCTTACTACGGCGTTGTGAAGGCTTTGTAGCCATCGTGGTTGCAGCGATAGAAAGTTGCAGAGTCTTTTAAAATTATATAACTTAATAAATATAAAAATGAAGGTTGCTAATTTATTGGTTAATAATAAATAATGTAGAAAAACTCGAAAAAAGAAAATCTATTATTAGCATTATAACAGTTTGGTGTTAGGCTCCGAAACAACAGTTAGTCTCTGGGTCGGTTACGTTACGAGCCCCCTCTGTGACAAGACACCCCGATCTCTCCCTCACCTACATAAATCTCCCGAAGGCTGGAGCTCCCCCACATTGCGTCTCTTTCCATCGGGCATTTCAGAAAACAGAAATTCAAACTTACCGATAAATGTTGTACGAAAAATATACAATAATGTGTTTTAATAAATAAAATTATAAATGAAATATAGTAAAACTTGTTTTGAGTGTTTCTGCCATGTAATTAGTTACTCGTACGGATGGAAAGGAGGAAAATATTAACATTCTGAAAGGCTTCAAATGATTTAAAGTTCACTTTTCATAATTTCGTATCTGAGAGTATGATAAATAATTTAATTGTATTGGCACCATTGTGTAAATCCTTGTCAGACGATACGAGTAATAATTATAATTGATTAATTGAATTTATTATTATTATACGATTATATTGATTCGATTTACCTTTGCTCTAACATAATATAATAAATATTTAAAAAAAAACCAATGTCATAAAAAAAATTATTATCTTCTTCTAACATATAAAGAAAAGTTTTTTAAAGTTTCACTTAAGGAAGCGCGCGAAACAAAGCGGACAGTAAACCGGTGACGTACAATTCCGTATTCCTTTTGTATAAAACGCTGCTTTTTAATGACTGAAACAACGATTTCAGTTTGAGATTTTTCTGTCATATACTATGTACTATACTCTACAATATAATATAATAATATTCTCAATATAAAAATTACTTTAATAATTTATTTTAAAAGTTACTTTATAACAATTATTCAATTATACAACAATATATAATATTTAAACGACACTAATATTATATCTATATGTAAAGAAGCAGAAGCTGACACTAAATGGCAGTTAAAAACACATTTTAAAAGATGATTTGATTTAGTCGGTTCATCCCAGATCCCATCAAAATACGTAACGAATTTAAAAATTTAATCGGAGTGTTATGGCCGCCCCTAACGTATGCAGACTACTTTTTCTACTTGTTTATCAGAAAATCTGAATCAAAAAAAGCAACAGAACCGTTACCATTTTTAATTGACGTGCATCCTTTTATTTTTTACATTGGATATAGAGAAAATTTAGTAAAATGCTTGAAAATTGCATAAGAAAATTGTGCACGTATTGTTAAATGTCAAAAAAAATGAATGACATGAAAAAAAAAACAATACTTTTTTAAAGATATTATTGACATTAAAACATTCGATTTTTGAAAAATAGATGCTCGCCCTACTCAGACTAACGTATAACTAAATTAGTTTATTATTGCACTACATTGTCCATACGTTTCATATTTACAATTTTAACGAGTACTATGTCTATGTGGTGTTAAGTATTATTATATACACTGACCGTCTTACAGAGATATATAGGAACCATTGATTTCTGTCCTATACTATATGTACTTATACACCTTAATATAGTATGTATATGCTACAAATAATAAAATAAATAACATATATATTTATAATTCACTCAACCTCGCTATACGTGTTATTACCTGATACATTTTCCCTGAAACAGAAAAAACACCCTTTAATTTTACTCATGACGCATATAATAGCAAAACGTCATAACTACCAGGTTTACTTTACTGAAAAATAAACTCTAACAATTGGTGTTACGAGTAATAGTGGGTTTTTGTGTTTAAGTGGTTTTCCTGCGAACGGGATCATGAAAGCTGTATTGCTTTGCGGATTCAGTGCAGACCATACCCTCTCTTTCTTGTATACGGTTTTCAGATTATGGAGTGGATGGGAATGTGAATAGGTTTCAGCTTAACAAAGAGACGCGAAACAAAGTGATATTAATTTGATGTATTATTTTGTTATATTATCCTTTTATATTTCCTTTGCCTTTTTATTTTCTTTGTAGAGCGTTATTATATCATTTTTATATTAAATAAAACTATTTAGTATAGTATATTTTTAATAAATAAATATTTTATTTTACAGATTTACTAATTGCAGAAGAAGAATCGCATAAATTTTCACTATACAGTTGTACCAATCATTTATTAAGAAATATATTTGAAAGAGTGATCAAGTTTTATAAAGTTTATGTTCTATATAAAAATGTGAACTGTTTGTGTGCTAAAAGTTCCCATGAAAGCGAAGAAGTGTTCGCGTATTTTAAACGCGTTGAAGTCTTTCGTATGCAAAATCATTTATTTAAATATTTAATTATTTTACAGTTTTTGTTTAACTTTCGATATAATTCTAATGTTATCTGTTATCTAATATAATAGATAAAAGCTAGATATTTTTGGAGTATATAAAAATAATTTTATAAATAGTTCTACTTAGTTTTACATAGAAAATATTACCTTCGATGTAGTACCTAAAATTTTTCGGGGAACTGGAATATATTATTTATACTAAAAAAGAAAAGAAATATAGATTAAACAAAATACATAATAAAGGTCATACGATTCCTTGAAACGTCATATGATAATGAAAAAGTTTAATCTCTATAATTTAAACAAACTTTTGTCAAGTATATTAGTTTTAAGTAATTTAATTATGTCTAGCGAGAAAGAGGGAGGGAGTCGGGCTGTGCATATGCAGTGCAACTTCACACACGTGCTCCGATGTGCATCAATGCAGTCGCGCGGCTGCATTCCTCGGAAAAAACAAAAGCATATTATGGATACTCAATGATCCAATTTATATTTATTATTATTCTTTCAGCGCTTTTACTACTATTATTTTTCATTTAATTATTATTATTATACTATTTAATCGAATTCAGTTTGTCGATAGGAGTTAATTCCAATATTTTGTTTTATTTCAGTAAATTTGAAAGAAATTGTTTTAGCTTGATTACTTATAATAATAGAACTTGTTATATGTTACTTAAGATATCCATATTAAGACATACACGGATAGCAACCAAGCTTCGTTCTCACTCGTTGCTAACTGCACTCGGTTATGGCGACCGCCCTTTCTCTCTAATTTACTTACTAACACAACTACTTTCGTACCTATCTGCGTATATATATAAAAATCCTGCACATTCATTATTAAAACACTAATAAACAAAAAATAATAATTTTTGTATATGAGCTCATATAAGCTTAAAATGTTCATTAAGCTAAGCTACGATTTTTGTTTATTTTTTAAAGAAATATTGACTATAATTACCATTTAAATCTCACATTGTTCATTACTAAAAGCTACTTTATTTAAATGTTCTAATAATCATCAATTTAATTCAATAAAAAATTACAAATATGAACAATACAATTAAATCGGCTGCTGTCGTTAAGCCGCCAAATCGAAAACCATATCGACTCATTCGAAATTGTGATTAAAGCAACCTAATACACACAATAACAGGTCACGCGTTACCGACACCCGAATAAAATTCCAGTTATAAAACGATAATAAGCTACAATAAAATTAAGCACACCAATATCAACCCTAAGCTAGTTGAAATAATTGTGAGTATTGCTTGTACAAGTGATGTTATGTTTGTGTGCTTTCGTGAAAGCTACACATTTCATTTAGTACAATACATATTGTACACAAACACATCTTTACTGCGCACTCATAAATGACCTGTGTGTGCACTCAACTTGAATAGTATAACGTCGTAACTACATTAATACACGAAAGTAATTTGATCTTTATATGTAACGGTATATGGAATATTTTTGTTCGTATAATAGAGTGCGAGTTACTATGATTAAGCGAGGTTATTTAGACTGTGTGTGGGCTGTCGGACTCGAAGTATCGAAGAATGCGGTGCGTGAATAACCGCGTTTAGGGAATTGTCAGATTGACAATTTGCTCTTATTTGGTTCTCGATCCTTTGTTTGATTTAATTGGATGAGTTATTATTATCTTGACGATATTATTTTTGTTTCAATTTTAGCGACGGACGCGATAGTTGTTTTTTAAAACCATACTAGCTATATACATACATATGTATTTAAGCAATGGTTAAAATAAATAATTTTATTGTCTGAATATATTTTGATAATAAAAGTAATTAAGTAAAGTGCGTATAAAAATAAACAAAAAACATTTTTAAAGTCATCCATCTAATTATTGCAGAGTCAAGCGATTTTGAATTAATTTAGTGTCGCGAGGTAACAATCACCGCCAAGGGCGGGCGGGCGTAGTATCACATTAGCTACTGATAGCGGTTGTTGTTTGTGTGTGTAATGTACGTAAGTGTGGTAACCTCGGCTACAGTATGCTCATTTCCCCCACTCCGACACAATGAAAGCTGGCAACCTCGCACGTAAAATAATGTCAGGCTTATCTTAACTCGCAACGCCTAGCGACATCTCTTAACGTCAGGTTGAACTACACTATCGGCATTTAGAATGAGAAGGAAACACTTGACAATATCACTTTCACGGTTTTCATACTAAGCTAAGCGGTTTGCTGTACTGTTTGTTTGTGTCAGTAAACAGCGAGTGTACCGCGCATGAATGAAACAGACGAGTATTAGAGCGAGAAGAACCGACGTGGGCACGTGGGTTCGAGCGAGAAAACAACAATATAACGTGTAGCGTATATCATTTATCAGATTACATGCGATATATCGTGAGCGTGGCGATGTTTTGACACGCGATAATCACAAGATAATGCGGGCGATCTGAGAGGCGTTTAGGTTTATATTTGAGTTTTACAAGTGAATGGAGTGTAGAAGCTTTGAGACATGAATTTTATGACAGGCATCTTGGCTAAGCACGCGTGCATTGCCAGGTGACGGGCTCGCACGCGATGATCGTCCGCACATCACACTTGGTCGCAACATTGCTTCGCTAACAGCTGATTGTCAAATTATTTATTGCACTTATTTGCATTGTTTTTGTCGTCTTTTTTATTAGGCGTTGCGTCGTAATTGTGGATAGTTGAATACTACAAACACATCTGCCTGATTTGTCTGGCTGAAGGACCCGTTGAATAATTTTTTTCAAATTTTATTATTCACAACTTTCACGTATTTAATTTTTTTTTAACGTACATAAAATAAATATACGAAATAATGGAGATATTGCATTATCATAACTTTTTAGCGATGTTAACTCTACACATAATAATTGACTTATACGAGTAGTACAAACTGAAGAGATTACGATAATAGATTATTAAATTTCCACATAACGAACCTAACGGAAGCCACTGTAAAAGAGCCTCGAAGTAGTAGTGCCATCTAGTAGTGAGTAGCTGAACTCTAAAACCAACTACAAGGAAAGACCATTCCGAATCATTTCCAATTTTGGATTCTGATATTGTCTGATTTAAGCTACACCAAAATCATTGATAAACTGATAATCTTATTTTACATTCATTGCTACTGTAATTTTTAACTGGAAAAGCTGCCTAAAAAGGGCATAAGACTTTGTATTATTGCTTAAATGTTATAGCTATTAAATTTCCAAAGAACCAATTTACAGCAAATAACAAACAACTATCTAGTACATTAAATTTTAGTTAGAAGTTCACATCGAATGTTATTTTTGGACGTACTCTGTTTACACTAACTCACATTTTGGTTGCAGGAATGTGTTATTCTAGTATCCAATTCGCTTTCTTATGCCTTCGTTTTATCGAAATTTTAATGTTATGAGGTAATTAGCTAATTCATTATTTACTTAATAAATACGATTATTTTACGTCTTATCTTAAAAGATTTCTAAAAATAAGTAAAAATACTAATCGAAGCACGGTGTTAACTCTACCAAGTTTGGTTCTAGTAAGTAATTTCAAGTAATATTTTCAATTGAAGCCTTTTTATTTATCTACTTATAGTAGTGTTATCTTCGATTATTTGTGAACGCAATTTTACAAATTTAAGGCACTTTTCGGGGCTTACTACCGCGTTTATATTGATTAATTTAATTCGTATAAATTATAAAGTTTAAATAATAGTCTATTTTGTTCCAATATATCTAATACGTATATGAACTGATATAATTATTCATACTGAGAATGGTAACAGATTAGTATGCTAACCACTATACCAGGGAAACCGTTCTATATTATATTATATTGAATACATCTAATTAGATTATTGTACTAAGTAATAGACACAACTTTCGATTGAAATCCGAAAATAGTTTCATTGTGACAGACGAGTATAAGAGAGAGTAGTTATTTTAGTAGTAGTTAGTAGATAGCGAAATTTAAAATCAGCTCATAGACGAAAAGCTATAGGTTCCAATGTATTTTTATAAAGACTTAGTTTATCGTGGGAATTAAAAAAATAACGGTTTAGCTATATATTTTGTAACCAAAGTCAGAAATAAATCCACAGATCTATCTATGCAAATCATGAAATTGTTGAGATAAATAAAGCTGATAATAGTTTTGTAATGAATGTAAATTCATCTATTGGTTTACGTATTCGTCAGCGGGACTAGTAAATCAACGGAAGATTTACGCATAAGCACCTACTTTAATTTACAGCGTGTCCGATTTAGATCGCTCTGCGCTAGCGTCTTACCAACTACCGACCCACATAGATACATTTTGGTATTATATCAATCAGTCTACATTTCGTGACTCCAACTCAGAATTCTTACGTCCTTAAAAACAACAGAAATTTGGCAGAAGGAAAATTTCATAATATAAATTACAAAATCAAGTAAGCAATAGTTATAATTCTATCTGTTGAATATATTCCGCATTTATTGATATGATAAATTATAACTAAACATATAATTTAAAAAAGATTTGTAAATGGAGGACACAATGGCACTCAATTAATGGGACAC
This sequence comes from Tineola bisselliella, assembly GCA_028551675.1. Taxonomy (NCBI): domain Eukaryota; kingdom Metazoa; phylum Arthropoda; class Insecta; order Lepidoptera; family Tineidae; genus Tineola; species Tineola bisselliella. Next base: position 290,747 of record JAPWLS010001443.1, on the reverse strand, counting down.
AGAAAATGGGACAGTCGGTTAGAACCCAGTATTTTTCCTTATTCTGTGGTGATTTACGATGATATAAAATTAGTGTGCAGTCCAGATGCCGGAGTATTGTGCGGCCGTCGACGCCAAACATCGATGATGTGAATTAAATCAGAATTTGGGTGGTCTCGCTGATTGTTTACGTTTTCTAGCCGCAAACACCAAAATTAAAAGATTCTATATTTTATTGCCATTTTTCATGTCAATCTTTAGGTGGATTTGCTCTAAGAATGTATTTCGTATTAACAAAACGCAATTTCTTCAACCTAAACTGTACTAAAAAAATACAATTTTTACCAAATAATTTATATTAAATAACATTAATAGTTACCATTGGAAAAATAAACTAGTATGATTTTATAGTCCGTTAGGCAATTATATTTCCTGTAAGCCACAATAGCCGGGGCATTTAAAATTAGATTTCCTGTGAACAGTTCGTGACTCGATATTCTTGTTTCCCCAAGGTTAAAAAGGGGGTAGTTGGAAAAATTGAAGAAAAAAACCTAACATACTCGTACACAAAAAGTATTAATGTGAATAAATTATAAGATTGTGAAGAGCGCCACGACCTACTTACTGTAGCCTCTGTACTATGTCTATGTACTAGATTTCTAACTCTATTAAGTACTATACATTTATAATATCAGTAGCAAATCAGGACAGCGTAGAAATTTCTAATACAAGGTGTTATTTTGCCATATTTATTACTAATAATTGTTATTATGTTTTATTAGATATTTTACTTAATATTTAATAATAAATGTACATTGACAAATAAAAATATAGAATTAGAACACGGGCAGGTTTATCATATACACGTGACCTAGTTTGCGAGATGCTCAAGGCACTAAGGTTCCTATCCCCTTCAAGATGTACTGACGTAAGGATATTGAAATAACCTTATCTAAGTGTTGGAATAACATTTTCTATTAAATTTATCGTTTCCAATTTATTATGATATATTTGTAAATCGATATTTTGTGGTATTACATTTAACAAATATTATTTTGGATAGCAACACAAAAAATATATATATATATATATATACGATTGAGTTAAATATACTAGAGGAGATACGTCAAACTATATAGTGCTAAAATCACATGAGATATAACGATATAAATTTATTTATTATGGATATAATAATACAAGATTAAGTGATATATTTCTGTTGCTTGTGATATGAAAACCCTGCAACACAAGCAATAGTTCTTCATCAGTTCTGTCAGATATTTTAAAATCAGTAGATACAAAAAAGATGTAATGTGTGGATTCATGGTAATAATAAAAGAAAAAGATCTAAAACTCGTTTTGTACTGTGTGACAGCTATATAATCCTACACAAATATAATAAGTATAATAAGACAGGCACTCGTTAATGCCCGAATGGGGTTCCGAAATAATTTGCTACGATCCGGCCTTAAGGGAGTGATAGACGGCAAAAGGAGGACGCATGTTTCGTACCCACAGGTCGGTCCTAGAAGTTTATCCCTTGCCCAAACCTAAGGGACTAATTCCACATCTTGTAAGTTACCAAATAATTACAAGGGTAAGCCCTTGTTTAGATGTTCAGATTGCGTATAGTTCATTCTTTTAAAGTTAAAAGTAACCTCAAAATAACCTTGATGGTAACCTCAAAATTGCAAATAATTTATTATTGAAATAAGTAAACTGCGGTTGAAAAGATTTTCATTAAATTATATATAATACATAAACTTAAAGTTTGAAATTATTATGTAGTACTTAATTTTATCCTGGTATAATCTCAAATCCCCTGAGGGAAAACTAGAGGAAGTGCAAATTTATTCATTTCAGTGACAGTTAAGAAATGTTAAATAAGCTTATGTTTGTATACCTACAAATTATAAATGGTTTACATTTAGAGATTAGAAATCATTTTTTTTACATTTAACACGAAACGAAGTTATTTGTAAATGTCAACACAAACATTAATAAAAACACCCCCTTTACAAGATAATTAAACAAGATTATTTTTAAAAATTAGTTGTATTCGAATTCGTGATTTTAGTTAGGTTATCCGGAAGTGAAGTAGGCGGTGGAATTTTGTACGGTTACACGTCCGTAAGGTGTAATTTATTCTGATACGATCGGCGAGGACGGTTAATGTCGCCACCCAACGCTAGGTGGCGCTTGACGACCCAAATTGGCTGTTCCTCGCTTATTTGTGTCAACGAAGGCATCCAACACAGAAATATAATTATTGTTATCATTTTATATTACAATATTATTGCTTTGTTTACTTTCTTTTATTTTTAGTTTCACACTAATTTGTTTAAAAGGTGTAATGTACAAATGTAATAACTTCCGTAAAAAGACACCACGAACAATATTATCAATTATTGCAAATAATTATTAAATCAAAATATTTACTTATTTTAAGATATTATCCCCATCTGATTTTGTACAACCCTATGAGCAAAATTGTATATGTATTGGCTTTTGAACTGAATTTGTTTAACATATTATATATTCTTTAGAATAATTAACACCAGTTTAGTAAATTTTAAATAAATAAAAATATTAATTATTAATAATAGAGTATTAATACATTTTTGAATATAATGAATAATAATTAGTGATTGATATAAAAATAATTACATTACATACGTTACATAAAACTATTACAATATTGTATACATAATAATTTTGTATCACGTTTGGTTTAAAACTGACTGAGGAAGGGAGCACGTGTCTATTTACGGGACACTTAACCTGTTTGTTTATGACAGGGAAGGGCTAATTTTGAATATGAATAACGATTGCTGCAGACAGTTGCATACGCTCGAACATGCGTGTTGCATTATATGACGTCACATTATTTCATTCGTTTAATTTAATAAGATATAAGAATAAGAATTGATACAACCAGTAATCTTTAAGAATAAAAATGTTATTGAAATAGTTATGTACATTTACATAATATTGTATACCTACGCGATCTATTCAGAGGCAATTTATGTAACAGCTACAGATTTAAAATAAATAATTTATTCGTAAATAAATATTAAGTAAATATTTAAAAGTAATATGAAAAATAGTTTAAAACTTAAAAATAACGTACAAATCCCTAAAAAAATATGAATTTGCATCAAATCCGGATAAACTGTTTCAGACATAGAAAATAAACGGAAATGACTATTCAATTAGAATTAACAATATATCCTGAAATATTGAAGCAAAATTTAGTTGCGATCTTTCATATAAAGTTCCATAGATGCATATGTGCGTGCACCATGCTGCCTGTATTATGTGTTGTAGAGGCAGGAAAACGTTTTAATTTGTACCAACTAACACGGTTCCTGCGACAAAATCTCTATTAAATTGAAGATTTTAACTAGAGTGTAGTGGCAGCCGAGGTAATGCGAGTTATATTTGAAAAATTAAATATCTCAATTTAGTGTATTATTTCCGTTTATTTGCTTACACACTAGATTTAAAATTGCGTAATGATAGGTATTGTTCATTAGACTTACTGTCTGTTAATGTTCAATTTGGCTTAAATAAAACGTAAAATTAACAATATCGTTGTTAATTGGGCAGAAGTAATTATTAATCTAATAAAACGGAATATTTTTTAGTTCTATCAGTATAGGTAACAGTCTTAAGTTTTCCATTGTTTGGGGATAATATTATTAATATATTTTTTCAATATGGGGATAATTGTCAGAGCTACGGCAACACCATTTGAATTTTCACTGTATATTTCATAATTCAAAACATGTACTATATATTATTCAGAAGTTGGTAAAGGTAGCCAAAGCTAAGCGATTTGAATATGAGGTACAAACAAAGGGATTAAAAAGTATTATCTACTTAACTAAGCTTCGTAACAGAATAAACAGCTTTGAAAAGTTCCTACTAATAAAAACTCAACATTGATAAACATTTCTAACTGTGAAATAGAAAATTTATATGAGTCTATAATAGTGTTTTGTTTATTTTTCATTAAACTATGTATATCTTTTTAGTTATGTATATTTTAGTATTGTAATAATATATTTAAAAAAAAACATAAGAGGTTTTAATTTTTCACTAATTGCACTTGAGAAAATTATATCGGTGATAGTTCATGCTAAGACTGCTGAAGCGGAAATAGAAGAGTGACGTCATCGTAGCATCTCGCGCCGGCTCCTCGTTGCCGCACCCCCGACTCCAGCTCACACCCGACACTCATCTCGTCGTTTTATCAATTTATTAAACATGTTATCTCGTTTATTCAATAATAAAAGGTTTGCTAGACAAATAGTCATATTAGTGGTCTATTTTTCCAACTTATGACAAACTGTATTTTAGAAAGAAAATTTCTTAGACAAAGCCTTTGATTTATTTTAATATAGTAATAAAGACTCGGTATATGATAATACAAAAACATACAACACCCCGACATGAAACAAATGACTCATTAGATAATTATTACAGTAATATATACCTATAGAGAAGTGAATAACCCAACATTGAAAATTTCAATTAAACATCACTATATTTACAGATTGAATAATTTGTAGCCATTGGAAGCAGTACATATGCAAATTTGTCGCTTACGCCACATTCACACTGCGGGGATCCCCTCGCATCACAATTAAAATATGCAAATCGGAGATATTACCCACTACTTTTCATTCCTGCCGAGATGATAAAATCAATGGGGATTGGAATACAGACGCGGAGAATACATTTCGTAAAGAATGACTATGTCAAAAATATGAAATGAATGGACGCTTCCCCCACATGCAATATGCACTGAACGTTGCGTATTTGCCTTAACCCCTCACAGCAACAACGCAACGATTTTAAACTTTATACTCACGAAATATTGACTATAATTGCAGCTGTTCTGTGTTCCATTGTAAAATCGACTAAGTATGTTTGTTCGTTAGGTTCCCTAAAAGTCTAGACTAGAGTTGTAAATATTATTCTCAACAATTGTATATTTTAATTTACTAAACGTATATTGACTATACATTACAGAAGATGCGTTTATACGCGTTTATCTATTAAAGTTTAAGATTAGGGATTATAATTAAGTTTTTGTTGCATCGATATCGATAAATGAAGCAGATAACTTCAAATTAAATCCTAAAAACGCTAATAAAGGTAACAATACATTGGAAGGCGTACACTAAACACCAAAATTACACAGATTGCGAATCTACAGGCACACAGTGTTGCTAGTAAATTAATATGTATGTAAATTTCCCGCCTGGCGACGTCCCGACCCCTAAGTGGGGGTGAACTGGCGTTTACATGTCTCTTTCAATACAAGTATGGATTTGTATGAGAGGTTAATAATTGTAATCTTGATAGAAGAATGAAAAATGTGTGTATTCAATGGATGGTACTGATTCATTGTCTATATTCAGATATTATAAAGATAAAGAAAATGTGTGCGCTATCCATAAGTGTACGTTAATTATTTTCCTCATAGAGCTACTCATGTAAATCAGATAAAACATAATCTTAAATAGGAAGTAAATTTAAAAAAGCAATTAATTTAATTTAAATTCAGAAATACGTCGTGTCTCGAAGAGCATCACTGACTGAGTGACTACTGAGTTTAAATTGATAGTCTATTCAATTTTGTTCGTCTCTTTCATTTAAATGGCGAGAGAAAGAGACGCAATAAACTCATAATTTATCCGATGCGGGTGTAATGACTTAGTTCCTACTGTCTTCTCTAGTATATACAATTCAATGAGTCCGATCCGACCTGTACATATAATAAAAAACACATTGGCTCCAGCCGAAATTCTTAAGACATTTGAGTACGAGTGATATCAATGGCGAATCCATGTTCACACAGTTGTACTTAATGCAATCAAAATAAAAAAATACATCATTAATACTAAAAATATATAATATATTGTTGTCTTAGAATATTCGTGAACACAATTTAAATAATATAGAATTTAAATTATCGTATTATTTTGTTTTCGAAAACTTTATATCTATTGTGGTTGCGACAAGACTTTCGAAACGTACCTACTATAAAAATAATAAAAAACAAAGCCAATAGTAAACCTAATTCCCAAATACTAAGTACATAGTACCTGACATAATTGTATAAATAAAAATCATCTGAAAAGTGTATAGAACTAAAATTTTATATCGTTAATAAATAAAAACTACTGCAGTTCCATTAATGTAAATTCACATATGACAGCATATTTCGCCCCGAGCCGTTCAATTATTTCATTTTGATGGGAAATTATGACTTGATTCAACCCTATCTACCCTTCAGCGCTACACGTTGAATATATTCGTGATAATATTAACGACTAATTTATTGTAACTAATTTTTGACATCGCTTATGTTTTCTTTTGGTTTTAAACAATCTTTTATACAATATATTTTAAATATACTATAAAAACCGCTTCACTTTATGATAGTATAAATATTTGGAGTCTAAATCCGTATTGCCAGAAGAAATCTATAGTTTCATAATAACTTCTAAATAAATTAATCCTTACAAACAAGATTGTCGTTTCCAGAATCAAAATTAAATTACAAATATGATGATAATATTTAAAGTTATTACCAAAAGGACAATCGCTTCGGGCACCTTAACCTACAAGGAGACAACGTTTAATTACATTTCCATAATACGAGGAAGGGTTAACATAAGTTGCTATAAATAATTTACTTAATAGCTCCATATAAGAGCTACACATGAGATTACACGATAACAATGACCCTGCGACAAATCGGGTTATGTCTATTTTGATAAAGTCAATTGTATGGGTAATATGAAATTTTTAAATTATTATTTTTAAGTAGTTTTTGAAATTTATAAATATGTATAGGTAAGTCTTTTATATTTATTTAGTAATATGTATAAAAATTTAATATTTTTTGTTAACATCTTTACATACGAGTATTCGGTAATCCTAATGCATTGTCATTAGTAATTAAGTATTTTCCAACTGTGACATTACAACATTATCAAGAACTTTGAAGCAGATAAATTGTAGGTAGAATAATTTGTGATCTTGATATTATAATCTCATGTAAGGTGAGGTCAGGGATAATCGGGCCGCGCCACACAGGTCCGTGTGAATAATTTACAAACGCCGACATTTTAGCGCGCTCCGAACCGGGCCCGTTCATTATGTACGCGCTACTGATTACTACCTACAACACACTGAGGTCCTACCGCACAGCTTCCTTAAGATTTATTAGGAACTAGTTACTCTCGAGAACTAGCATCAATATTTATAATATAGCGAGTACGCTTTATTGAATGAACGTCGGTTTATGAACCAAATGTTAAATTTATAATCTGCTACATTGGTTTAGAATTAAAAATTCCAAGAAACACGTTCAAAGAATTTTTAGTCGATTATAGTTATTAAAATAATTTTGAGGCATCGGATCTAAATAATAAACTCGATAATAAGTCGTATAAAGTATTTAAATTAACACATAATTACAAATGTATAATATTAAAAAAAATACGAAACACTAAAAAAACAATAGTGTGCAAATTCATCGTCAGTTGACATCGATTGGAAAAGGCCATGTCTCACCAATACAGGGAGCCCATATCGATGAGAAGGGTGGGTAGTAATATATCGTACAGTGCACTGCAAACCGAGGGCGAGGACAGCACGTGGCCATCACGAAGGGGACTTTAATCCGCCGTTGATGTAAAAAATAACGTCCCATACCTCCTTTGTTAAATATAATTAGAGTTTCTGAAAATCCCTTTTCGCAATATATTGTTTGCATACATAGTAAATTGATAGTTATGGGAGAACGATTTTCAAGTCATTGAACTTTTAATTCGTCTTCCCTAAGACGTAATTGCACTAAGAGCATCACGACCGAATCTATTTTATAAATAAAGTTAGTCATTTTGTAATAATATTATTCGTTTCATTATTTGTTAGCGCCAATAATAAATCACTCTAATAAAAATATGAATCCTTTAATAAAAAAATAACATCATCATTTTCGGTAAAAAAATCACACGAGAAATATATTCAATCCTTTATAAGAAATTTCTATACTCAATTTTCCACAAACTCCTTTCCACCCACGTCTAACCTTTTATTTTTACTTGACATTTTCATGAATAGTGTAAATTATTTACTGTTACAACTAATTTATTATTTTATGACTAAGCACAAAATAATAGTTGAATAAATCGCAGTTACGAATGGACATGTATTTATAATGCCTGACAACAAACATTACTGCTTATGGCCGTGCCTCAACGAAATGCAAATCCAATTTTTTTACCAAAACAGTCCAACAAGTATGAATATTAAAGAAGGTATTATTAACAAAAGGTCAAGGTCTCAGAAACCAAATAAAACGTTCTATAACATAAAAGTACAAAGTAAATGTATTTATGCATTTTAAACAATACGTTAAAAAATATGAAAACAATAATTATTCACAAAAATAATATTTCAAATTTAAATTTCTTATATAATATGTATATAGTTACTTATTAAGATTTAATCAAGTGATGTTGCCTCGTCATTTAGTTGGTAGACGGAGGCAATCGAATTATTGAAGCTGTATTTGAGGGCGTCATGAAAGCACAAACAAGGGTGACATGGAGATGAACCCGTTGATCATTTCTAAACAAAAATAGCTTTGTGGTTGACTCTTTTATTTTAATGACGTCAAATATACCTAAAACACAGCTAGGATAAAAGAAATAAAGAGTTTGTGAAGTAATGTTAAATATATTATAATGAATGAAATTAAATTAAATGAAAATCGTTTATTAGCATGGGCACTAAAAGAGTGCGCTTGCTCATCGTTAGACTCTATCATGGCTACGGAAAGGCGTATGATGGGAAGAAGACAACAAGAAACTTGTCAATTATTATATTACCGTATTAGATATAGGTGTTACTCAATAACAGAAGTACTAACTAAAATCATCTTTTAATTGCAACAATTTACAATTCTTCACCTGCTAAAGAAAACTAAGTTAATAGAAACTTGTTGTAAACAGTGCTAACAAGTCCTCGAAAACTTTTCCAAAACTTTTTTCGCGAGTTCTCTCCACATAAATTATTCACAATTACTTTCCCTCTTTATAAGATGCCTAATCTTTTTTATTTATTTAACCAAAGCTTAAATAGAAAACCAAAGTTCTTAATAAATATAGTTTTAATTAAAACAATACAATTAAATAGTTATATTTGTAAACATATCGTACCTACAATACAAATGTTAACAAAAAGCCCGTATCCAAATAAATGTTTAAAAAGTATCATATCAAACTCGATTAGATTAGTGAATTACGTCACAATGTAGCAGCAGTACGGTGAGCAGCGGCGACTAATGAAGAAGTCCATCGCGCACTCGCCACCCGCATCGCGTGCTCCAGGCCGGCCGCTCACCCAGCTACAATAAAAATATATCACAAAACCGACAAGAAAAACTTGAAACCCCCTCCACCCATATTACTGCCGAACCCTAAATAGGTTATATAATTACATATCACGCTTCATTGTCGTGATAAATACTTTCTCACACTTATCATTTACCAAATCTACGCCACTGTCCATTTCAGATAATAGAGCGAGTGAGACAAAACATACGGCGAACGTTGACGTCTGAAGAGTGCGGCTATAATAACATACATAGTGTCCACAAGCCAAGCGGATATTGATTATCTGCCACAGTTGAGAGCCACCAAACCCCTGAACGCGCATCTCACCCTACACCCCTTTAAGGTGACCGAATACAATACGACCTATGTTTCTACAAATCTCATTCAAACTTTCCACTCTACACCGTCTACCAACAGAGTATTTTCCAGCTCAAAAGTCAAGAACATGATTCCTTTTCTCGAACAACGATATCCAATATTTGATCTCTGTCTAACAGGCCGAGTTCCATGAGAATGCAATACCTCCGTCCTTGTCGCACACATGCCAGAGTCATTTTCGATGCATTCCCTTGTCATGATTTTCCCGCGCTACTCGTATTCTCCTATTTCACCTTTATAGTACCACGACAAAAGAGCTAAGCTCAAATAGGATTTTTAAATCTGATCGAATAAAATAAAATTCATACTACTACAAAATAAATGCTATGAAATAGATTATCGATTATAAGTTCAATGTTTAATTGAACTTCACACAAATATTATTTATTTTAATTATTTTTTTTTGAAATCATAACAATATAAATAATATTCAAGACGTAAAACAAAATAAAAAATATAATATCAAAATCATTGTTAATAAATAAACCTATCCATGACGAGTTCACAAAGTCTCCAAGGATTTACCGCTAACTTAAAAGCATGGCATGTCTAGACACAACTAGCAACAAATTCAGTACTACAAAAGTTTTCGTGGGGTAAGGGGACTCACTACACTCATCTCTATAGCGCATGTGTGCGTCGGTGTAACTTGTGAAAAATTGCTTTTGAGTTTGTGTGACTCACTCACACAGAGACAATGAGAGTGAGGAGAATGAGGGAAGGGGTGTCACTGTGCATGTGTGCGGCTGTGGGTGGAAAGGGGTCGGAGTCGTGAACTAAATAGCTTAGTGTTAACACATATTGACATCAAATTCACCGCGATGTTATCATTTATTCAGGTAGTTATAAATTTGTACATTTCGGTTTAGATTAACATTTAAAAAATTTGCGTGTTGTTTTAATTCGTCGCGCTTATGACCATGGCGACATTTTTACGGCTAAAGCGTGTCAGCGATTAATTATTTTTGTCGCTTTGTTTAACTTACGTTTACTTTGCTTCGGAGTTATTACTCGTTTTAATTGTTCGCGGGAGGTTCCCCAGAATTGTGACAAAATAAACTTAATAAATCATTTTTAATTCACAGATGTTTTAAAACAATATAACAATCACAAACAAATCAATAATGAAATATATATTACTTAAAAAAGTATCCTCTATAGACTTACAATATAGTTTGATAAGTCTTGCGCCTACGCATATTTATTTGAAAGATGTACCCCAATATAACAATAATAACAGAAATAAACATTTTAAAATATACAAACATTAAGAACCCATTCAAGAACCAAAGGAATGGTCAAACAGAGATGGGGTCCAGAAGAAATGAGCTTTTTATCGACAACTTAAATCGAAGTTTCTATTAAAGCTAAAGACCTCTCTATAAATATTAAATAATTTATTAGGTTATTATCGATAAGATTATATTTTATTTCTCGATACAGTTTACAACTTATTTGATGCATTACGTTATAAATACACCAATTATTAATTTGGGAAATGTCCGTATATGATGATGTGTCCAGAGACACATTGAGGGCATCTTAATAAACATGTAATAAAATTATTGGCCACACACAGGGTCTTATTACTATACTGACGCCCGTCGGAGAGTAAACCGATATAGTGATGTTTACGATATATCGATGATTTCATTAATATTCTTAGTATCACAGCAATTCTAATACTTTTTAGACGAATATTTATAAATCCATAAATATGAAAAAAAAAGGTTTTCTTTGAAAGACATTATAAATTTACAAATTTTGAGCATTATAGACTCGTTTAAACAAAGTAATAACTTCGTTAACAAATTTGTTGTCAAAGTTGTGAATTTTAAAATAAAAATGTTCATATGACATAAAATAATAATGTCATTTTTATCGATATCGATAAACGGGCTGCGGTATTCAACTCACCACAGGCAGTATCCATAGAAGTGAGCTACAATAAAATGTACCCGAGCTAGCTACACCGCTCCAGCAGTTACTTCGCTCCCACACGATCTGGGAGCTATATTCTTGTAGTTACTAACTGAATTCTGATCGGAATAATGAGTTTTAAAACTAGACGTTCTACGTTTGTAAATAACGTTTAAATAATATAAAAAGACGATATTGCAAAAATGAATATTAAATTGAAAATGCCTTTGTATATATAAATATATTCATTTGAAATAACTATCATTTATAATATTTTGTCATCTATGCAAATAAATTTATTTAAAACGATTTCTACATAAAAAAAATATTGTAAAAGTACTTTATTCAATATCATATAGAGTTCGGATTGGTACTTAGCAATAAAATAAGAATATGTCGCCAGGCTCGTCCCCGGCCCCATCCCATGGCATGCCCGCCGCGCCATATGCGCAGTTTGGTTCCAGCATACACATACATACCTGCAGCCACACATTATAATATACAGTTAACTTATGCATCTGTCAATTTCGCTTAATACCTATAGTGAGGTATCGATTATCGTAATTAATATCGATGCGTTCTAATGCGACATTGAACGTCATTGTTATTAGAAATTGTGTATTGATATCATTATAAATATACTACTTCTGATTTACAAATGTCTCACATTGATTTAAAATTGACATGTTTTATTTTATTTTGCGACTTCCATAAATATTAATCAAAAGATCATGGTTACTGCATGCATAACTCCATCCAAATCTCGTTGCATATGAAAGTTATATTTGTCGTATTTATAAATATTTAACATAAAGTGAATAACCGATAGTAGCTTAGCACCTAACCAAGTCTATGCGTGCATACGCCTACTAAAGTTCATACACTCTTCGACTGCTAGACGATGGACCATTAAGATAAAAAACATGTATGGACCAAATTGAATGGATATGACAAATATTATAATCAGCTTTCTAATGTGACTTATAATATTAAATCTTTCTCAGTGTAAAGTGTAAAAGTATAAAATGGTAAAGGAAAATTCTAACTAAGAATCGAACCGAATTGTTTGTTCATTAACCCCAACATTCAAAAAATAAACCTAAATGTCATTTTTAAATAATTTTATTTAACTTGTCTATATTTAAAAAAATAATTGTTCATTCATGGTTTGGTATTTTTGCTAGTGTAGTCGTCTTCAACTGGTCATCCCAAGGTGACATTACAATGAATCTTTTAATAAATAAACTCTAAGATATAAGAAAAGCTTTTATATTATCGTAATTTACTTGCATTATTATTTTAATTGATGACTGTGGTTATTAATTACTAAATATTAAATTGAATAAAAACAAAAAAAGGGTTTACCACAGATCAAAAGCGAAGGTAAAACACTTAAAAACTTTAAAACTCCGAGTGAGATGCGTCACCCTCATCGGTTTTAAATATCAGAAGTCCAGTCATCCTTTTCTACGCCACTTAACGTTCGAAGATGAAAGGAGTTGGAGGACCCTCGACGAGGCAGCTTCTTGTAGAAAAGGAAACACTGCGGATTTCTCTCTCAAGGAAAAGTGTGCCGAAATGGCGCAGGCGAGAAGGGAGCGCTTAATTATCAGAAAGACCTTCAATATTGCGAAAGCATGAATCTTATCATTATAATTTATTCACGGCACAACGACGGAGAGATGCTACTTCCGTCGCTATCCTCCTCCCGTTACTACGGGACAACAAAATATTGGAGTAGCATTATATACTCATTTATAATATATTTATATAAATTTTACTACATACACGGTTAAATTTAAAACAACCATTTCGACGTTACCGTTGAACAGTTATCAAGTATTTAGTTTTTAATTGAAGCACTTTTGTTTAAGTAAGTAATATTCCTTGAGTTAATTCAATAACAAATTATTAAAGTAAGTCTGACAACACGGTATCATGTTTCAGCAATATTTGCATAACTGCTATAAATTACTTATTTAATTCATGATAACGTCTTACAAGAGCAAATTGTCGTAGTCTTTATTCTGAAGGGTCCATTCTATAGCAACTGACTTTGTCTACATCGGCATCGCCTTAGTCTCGGCCCAAACTTTCCTTTCCACACAAACTTAGATCAAGGCAAAACCGGGTATTTATTTAGAGCAGTTAAATACATAGTAAATTTGAGATTATATTGTTTTTATACTATACATATAAATACTTTTTCTGAATTTAAAAATATTTAACATAATTAAATTGAGTATAGAACTCACTCCGACTCAGCACGTCATAATTATTCGTAATGTATATAACATGAACAAATTCGTATTTTTAAGCCTATGTCTATGTTTAAGTTACACTTATGCACGCGTAAAAAAACATTTAGTCATACATATATATGTATTCAGATAAGAAGGTACAAATAGCAGCTCTATATGGTTATCTTAAATCTCACTTGTGTAAGTTAAGGAAAGGTTAAGGCGCGCGTCCTGTAGGGTGGAGGGAGGCATCCCGCCCACGGCCACCAGCGACCCACGAATTTCACTAAAGTATCCCATAATACACACTTTATTACTATCATGCTGTTCTTGGAGTAATTGGTGTAGCTTCGGCGGGCAAATTCTCATTATTAATAACGCCTTGATTGTTAACTCAAGTAGAAGTTATCGATAAGTAATTTACACGTAATATTGGGAAGCTTATCAAGGGTGATGCAAGAAGAAGTAGACCACAACGTCTACGAGTATGTTATATATTTAGATAAGAAATAAAACAATTGAAACATCACGATGAAAGTTTTGACAGCATACATTTTCTGGTTAGAGTTTGGTCATCTAGCTACAAAACTAATTGAATATTCATTGATGGTTTACCATTTAAATCTGTCCATTAATAATATATAATGTTTTAGTGATGAAACAATAGGTAATTATACGTATATGACCCTGTTGTCCCCTCCGCCCCCACTTACCCTAAAAGCAACCCCTATTAATTACGGACGTCGATTCTAATTATTAAGCGACATATTAGCCGACGGAAATCTGCTCAATTTGCAGGATACAATGCCAAATAGATTGTTACTTAAACACATTATTATAAACAAAGCCTATTTACTGGTATTGATTCTACTGATGAGTTCATGTTTTGTACGTTGAATGCTAATAGGATCAAATGTTTGAAATAGCATTAAGCGATCTGAGTAAACAATGCACGTGAAAACTCTAGAAGATTCTACAAGATCAACACAAAATGTTGCTAATTTAGGATACGTGATAATGGCCACACCAATGGTCCAATACAAATCAACTAATCAAATTAATCGGGAACCACCCGATATCAACATTATTAATGCAAAACTCCCAAACTCTGGCCTAGTGCCTACACCCTCCTGAAACTCCCAACTTCCCAAACTCCTTTCCATGAAACCACCGCCAATATCTTTCAAGAAGGACAACCAAATACTCAGAAACTCAAAAAGTGGGGCATTCTACCCTTCAAACTTTAAATAACGGAAAATTTTAATTAACGGGTTTATGCTGTTTTTTTTTGTGTTACATAATTAAGATTTTTTCTTCTAAAAATTCATTAATAATTTCTTCTTTTTTTTTAAATATTCTTTTAAATGTTTTTATTTATTATATTATATCTAATATAATCAGTTTAAATTTATATCTTAAACTTAACCACCGATTAAATTAAAATCTCGCACAGCGAAAAACTTTTTGAATAACCTTGACGGCGTTAAGATTAGCAAACCGTGACAACTGTTTATGGTACTCCTGTTGCGTGCTCGTACACCAAGATCCATTCGCGGAGTAGACGACGAGATGCCACCTTTTTATGACCCCATTTCACCCCCACTCACCCTGCTTCACCCCAAACGCTACACGTTATTTACGTGTGAACACAACGTTACTCTGAGGGTTCAATTTATCTGACCTAGTAGTCCTCTTAAGGGATAAGCCTCTAGTAACAGCCTAGAATTCGAAAACTATTTTTCCAGATTTTCTCCTAGGATTAACTTTTCTTTGTTAGATATTTGTATACCTACTTCTAAACAGATGCATAGAATAAGGAATTAATGCAATTTGTCCTATTGATACGCAAAAAGAAGTCGAAAGTTAATAGAATTTCGATTGTCTGTTTAAAATTGACAGATTTGTCGTTGTAATGTTGTATGAAAATCAGTAAAGAAGCAATAAAATGTCAATAATGTTAATATAATCGCTATTAAATAAATTTTTAATTTTATTTTAAAAGCCCCTTAACTAAATATTTAAAGGAAACCGTGAGTTACATATTAGTATTATTGTATTATTGTAACTGTTATCAAATACACAAGACACGTGTTTGTGTTATTTTCGTAAGTAAATTTATAACTACATGGCGTTACTATTAAATTTGTAAATGAAATTGCGTAGTATCTAGTATTCAGTATTGTTTAATATACTGTCCTGGCTTTTGAACAAAGTCGAGCGAATGACCTACATTTGAAGCACAACGAACCGTAAGCTTATATCCACATTTTTACACTATATGAAATGGGTTTACATTCCAATGCCTACCTAAAAATAATAAAACACTAATTGTCGAAGCAATTTGTATAAAATATAGGTACTAATTATTTATAATAAGCTAAATAGACTTCAGTATTTTTACTGCATATTTAAAAACCTATTTATTTATTTCTAAAATATATATACAATTTAAATATAAAAATATACATTTCACGTAGTTATGATTTAATCTTTTTTTTTTAATGACATTTCCCGCCAAACGATGCCAAAATGACAGCGCATGCGCCAACGAATTCGTTTGAAAATCGTTTCATGCGAATAAACCTCATTATAACCAAATAATAAATAGCTAAACATTTAACGAAAAAGTAGGAAAACGTAAATCTGTATTGATACAAAACAAATAGAAAAGTTGGCACAGATGTTAAATAAAGAGTGAAGAAACGCGCACATTCACGATTACAACTATTACCGAAGGGGAAGCTATCAAATAAGTACAGGATGAACTGGAAATATTCCATAATATCTGGAGCGGCGCTACAATGAAGAAGCTGAATATTTTTCCTGAGCAGAAAGCCGATATTCCCCTAAGAGTTACGACATTTCAATTTGCCAAGGCGGGCGGAAAATGGAATTACGATTGAAGCGAGAACATCCGAGCAGAGGATCTACTGCTATCTCACTTTGCCGACAGTTGACGATGTACGCCGAGTTGCCTCGTTTCGTACGACGCGCTCACTGCCGCACCAAGCCCGCGTATTGATTAGATGCGGAACGCCTGACGCCATATAAATTAGGCCGCACAGAAAAACAAGATTTTATTCCACAATTTATATTAAACCTATGTCTTATATTTACCATACATTAAAACATTAGAGCTGCAATCGTGGGAAAGAAATAGGAAAAAAAGGAAAAACTAACAGGTATCTTTCATACCCCCCACAAGATGTCGCTGGTGGGCACTTTAAATTTTTTCCCACGTGAGAACATCATATTTTACGGCTCAAATTCAATTAAGGGTATAATTATATTATATTTAGTTAATAAATTCAAAATAAATTATAATTATTAAGTACCCATAAACTGCAAATAAAACATATTTAATATACAATGCGAGAAATAGCGTTTAGACAAATTGATAATAATATTAATCCAAAAGTAATTCTCTTCGACCGACAAAATAACGCAGACGAATAAATATACATTACATTATTAACGAATGTTGGCCTCGTTTCTCGTTCTCTTTGTTCATATTGCAAGCAGAAAACATTTCAAATTACACTTTTTCTCTATCACTTAAGACTGAAAATTAATTGGCGGTACACATTTTGATTCCGCAAGTCTAACTATCGGTTTCACCTGAAGATGGAATCAAATTGCCTTTATTTAAGGTTGAAAATCGAATTTCATGATTACGATAGCACATTTCATGATTTGTGAGTTTATAGCATCGGTGAAGTGTCGGTGGTTAATGGTGGCAGCGCGTGGCTCTCGCCGGCGCCATATTGGAAAAGTTGGCGGGACGGAAAAAAGGCGGCAAAACTCTGTTTAAACGCAGGTATTGTGTGTTGCAGAGATTATAATTTGTCCTTATGTTCTATTAATTGTTTAAATATATATATATATATCAGAATGTATTATTTATTAAGCCTATTTATTGTCTTACATATAAAGCTATTTATATTTTATGGTGTGTAATATAGTAATTAGCATAGGTATATATTTTTCAGATTTGTACAGTGATGGAATTCCTTTGTTAGAAAAAAGTTGAAGTGGAGTTTGAATATATGTTTATGAATATTTAAATTATTATGCGTTCTTTTTTTCTCTATTTCCTCCCTCAGAATTCCTGAAAGTGGAGATTTAGATCGAAGCCCGCCCTCTTTCATTCCCTCGGGTGACCCTATGGAGGAAAACCCGTTGTTTCTTGGAGAAGTTACATCAACCGAATGCTAAATTTATAAGTACCTTGTTTATTCTATACTATATTAAACCCAAATTGGAATACAATAGGGATTACTTTCCTGTGAAAAGCCTTTAAGTTAGTGTTGTTTTGTTATACGTACTATATTGACACCTTTTCAGGTACTTAGGGTTGGAAAGGATCCCTGAAGGGCGCAAGGATGAGTGGGATGATTCTGATAGATATATACTTCTTGGTAAAATCTAAACTAATTATTAACTGTGAGAAAATCAATATTACGTTATAACTAATGATAACAAATATGTAATCCCTTTTTGCAATTTTATGTAGAAAAATCAAAATAATAGTATCATTTCGAACTAATAATAAAATTAAGCCAACAGGTGTATATATAAAAATAGACACAAAGACCTGAATTATACGATGAATTAGCCAGAACCTGTGGGCGTATTGAATTCAAGAGTTCGTTTAATTTCAGAGAAAGCGTCTTCAGTTAAAATGAAACTAAGTACGGTCCACAAAATGAGTAATGAAGCAATAAACAGAACCGCACCGCCACCAATCGCAGGGAGAGCCGATCTACTCCCGCCCGGCATAGAATAAACAAATGCAGACAGTAAAATAGATATTAAAGAAATTTCTAATATTCTTAAATGATGTGATTTAATATTTCCAGTATTTTTAAAAATGGTAATGACTTTGAAATGTAACATATCTATAGGTTTGTATAGTAATTCTATAGATATATTACGAAATATATTATAAATTCTTATATAATTTTAAAAAGACGCTATAAGAGCATATGGTGTACTGAGTGATACTTATTCCTTATTCAAATTAAGGTCACTAGCTACTCCAATTCAAATGTTTATACAAAGTATCTGTGTAATATAAACATACTTTACATCGGATCTCTTACAGTTAAATTACATTGAAAAACAAATATATTTTAGTCTCTAACTCTAAAATAGGTTAATCTTTGACGTTCAAATTTAATGAATAAAATAATTCATGTGTATAAAAATTAGAAAAAAACTCATACGTGAAAAATATAAAACGTAAAAAAAAATATATAATGTGTGCGAAAGCTCACGTGAACTAAATGAAATAAACGCTACGGAGGCCATGTCATGTACTTTTTTTCGCATTTTTGACAGGTAGAAAATCCGGATGGGGTAAGCGTGAAATAACCCCACACCCTGTATACAACACATCTATGAAAACACACACACATACCCAGACGGCGCGACATTTCTAGTACACAAGGCACATTCCATGCGATATTACGTCAGAAAAAAAGCTGTGTAGATGTTACCCGTTATAAAAATGTAGGAGCTACGGAAAAGATCATCCTTGCCCTACGAGAGGGGGTGGGGTCGCGCCCCCTTTCAGGAGTCCCCTCTTTCTGATTTATGGCTACATGTCGCGAGGCGCAACCGCTTGCGGACGCGATCCCGCTTTTTGTCATTAACTGATTTTTATTCCATTCCACTCTTACATTTCTGTATTTTATCTCATTCGATGTTTTCGCCACCTTTTGGCTGTTATTTGGCCGCCTATAGTTCACTAATTTGTTTTCCCGCCAACTGAAAAAGTTAAATTTTCTTTAGTTATGCTACTTGATACTAGGTGGCGTAAAATTTTAGATATTTGTACTTTTCTAAATTTTACTTTTAATTTCTTTTATTTGTTATGTTTTAATTACTAATACAATAGTAGGCTAAGATGAATTATTAAGTAATATTATATTTAAATATATTACAAAATATTTGCAGAAAATTTAACGTATATATACAATTAAAACTTATTTTTACTCATACTGCCATCTAGTAGTGAGTACTTGAAACAAATGCTTTCCTTTAGAAGCATGTAATAATTTAACTCTTATATATTATTATAGATGGCGCTATCACATCACAGTTTAATTATTATTCACTAGGTGGAGCTTTTACAAACTAGAAGACAACAATATATGATAACATGTATTCGTATTAAATTAAAATGTTTCATTTTGTATTATGAAATAAAAATTTCATTAAATTGCATCTAAAACATGTATTTGTCAGTCAAATTGTTCAACTTTTAGAAAAAAATTAGCTAATAGATTTATTTATAATATTGTTTATTGAAAAAACATTTTAAAAAACTTCATGCAATTTTCCATCTTTCATCTTTATGGAATTGATTGAACGTATGAGATTTTAAAATTTATAAATAGCGCAATTAACCTTAGATAACTATATAAAATAATTTGTTGGAACATGTTTTTTAATTTTGTTACAAATATTAGTATGTACTATTTATCATAATGTAAACGTTACACTATACAGCCGGATATTAATCCAAGTTTTCTTTTGCAATCCATAGTTCAGTTAGCTCTACTTACACAAAGCATCCGTTGACAGCTACCTCAGTTTTGCATCTATAGAATGCATTTACTACATAGAATTAAATAGCGTATCTGTGCAGTAAGCAGATGGTTAATAACTGTTAAGATGTATTTGGTTTAATTATTAACATAAACATTTGTTAAAAGCTTATTTACAAATTAGTAATAAACATATGGACATTAGGAGAAATTCAATTCAATAAATATATAGATAGTTTTATTATATTATTTAGCAACTAATAAAAAGCAGTCAGCCTTAATTCTTTGGTTTTAAATGTGCATATACAAAGAGCTCAATAATTACAATATAACTAAAATTACTAGTTTCTATTAAAACTTTTAAATTTTCGCTCGACTGCAAATGCCTATAGTGGCAGCAACTAACAGTGAATCTAGAAGCATTTATTCTCAGTTAGATATTACGAAGGCGGCACTTTTATCGACTTCTGTGTTTCATTTGTTTTTGCGTCATTTTAATTAAAAGTCCTAATCTATTATTAAAATATTATGGTATTTCATATTGAACATACAAAATTGCGCGATACAGCCAAGTATAATAAAATAACTAATTATTTATTATCAAAGGTTGAAATGTGACTTATCTCAATGTAGACTCTATAGATCTCTACTCGAATAGCACTTGTTCACCTGCGTACGCGCAGAGTCCAAAGCGCTCAACACAAGAGCGCACGCAAATATTTGATTTTTAATACTTTCGTTTTTTAGTGGCCTTTATCGGGTTTGTAACAGTGTTTTGTTTATATTATTTCTGGATATTGCTGTTGAATATTTAATTGTAAGTTGTATTTTTTTTTTTCAAATAAAGTATATTTTATTATAATTTTTGAGATATCCCATTAAGGGGAGAAACTATAATGATATGAAAATTGACTATTCTTCGTAGCGATGTGTTAGGTTATGTTTGACTAATTCAAAAAGCTTTATGTTGCATACAAATGCATTCTTTTTGGTTATTTTTAATTCGACGTTTTGAAAACATTACCGACACCAAGATCGCGCGTCAAATTTAAATAATAAAAATAAACTCAATAGTAAGCCGCATAGAGTATTTTATAATATTAATAATTATATGGATTAGGTAGAATTTAAAAATTGTATATTCCTAACTTAACGGTTAAAGCTATAAGAACACATTTTACACTTAATTGGGATAATAATTTTAGTTTTGAGATGAAAATAGATCGTGCCAGACGTTAAAAGTATGCTGCTTCATTGGTAATATTTTTTAAATAGAATATAAGGACATTTTAATACCATAAGTAGGTACAAGGTATTAAGTCGATTTACGCTTTATATCATTTAAGTTGACAACTTTAGGCTATAAGAAGAAATTTCACGTGAGTAGGAAACAATTATTTAGATCAGGGGTCGGCACTTTCTCTATGATATCAATGGCTCCCCTGATATTGAACTTGTGACGTCAATTTTTTGGGAAAAAAAGTTTGTATATCTTATACTTTATTTTCGGAACTAGAGTGGGTCACTTGAAACTACCAAATGGGTCACTCAGTGACCCACGGGTCATAGGTTGCCGGCCCCTGATTTAGATACTCATTTATGAGTATGTATGCAACTTTATTTATAGTTAGTTATAGAAACCTTTTGACATAATTAAAATGCAATGAAAGGAATGAAAGTTATGGTGTGACTTCTAAAACTTCAAAGAAAGAGAAAACTAAGACCTAGATTCTGTATCGCTTTCAAATTTGAGTTATAATTTAGAACGTTAGCGGGAATATTTTTAATATGTTGTTAAATAAATATTTGAAGCTTACTTGAGTAGTTATCTGAATTCGTATTGTGTTAAATCAATATTAAATCATGCCTATAGCCTCAAGATCTTTAAATTAAACGTATTTGATTCAGTGAGTTTTAAATAATGTTATTATTTTATTAATGAATTAAAAAGATAAATTTAATAACAATGGACTTATATTATTTTAAAAATACGTCAAGAACAAAATTGTTTCGTAATGAGGTTTAGCCCAACGTATTAAATATTTGTTTTTATTCGACTTATTTTTAGATTCAGCCTTTAGTAGCATTGTGCACTATCGTCTAGTTTACGCACTACCAGCAAAAGTATTATACTAGATGTCTTCTCTAGTAAATTTAACTGAATGAAAAATAGTAATATATGAAGAAACCAATGCTGTACAAAAGTTTGTAAAGACTGTATCCATTTACTGAGTACTTAACCTTGAATGTGTCGCAATTAGAGACAGGTAAACATTCACATTGCAAACTTTAGTGAATATTCCACAACTCAAAGTAACGATATTATGTTGTATTATTAATGGAAATATTACAGGGAAGACTTGGGTATAGGCAAATTATATATGATCGAATTTTAGACTAATTGAAAAATGCACTTAATAATAAACTAATGGTTTTTTAATGTTAAAAGCGTAATTAACATATTACTGTCGTTAAGTTTTAATGTATTTTGTAACGACAATATTAATAGTAATTTTATGAGTATATAAATGTATAATCATACATCTTATATGGGCTTATAACAAGTGCGTCAATTTTCCTACTCCATTACATTGTTATATACATATTTATGTATAAAACCCTATCATTATTAGAAGACAAAGATCACGATATAATTAATAGTTGTAGTCATAAATTGTGTCGTAATTGAATTCTTAGCATGGTGGCCAATGGCCATGACCAGATGCATCCTATTATAATATTTGAGTTCAACTATTTAGTTTTGTTAGTAGTCCGACACGTGATCACACTTCGCTTTATGTTAAACAATAGCTACTACACAGAAAAGTGTGTGGGCAGCAGCAGCAATCATGAGAAGACGACGGTGCACCATCCAGGTTGACATTTTTCTACATGACAAGATTAGGTTACTTGTGGCGGGACTACCCTAGGATGACAAACTGCTCGACTGGATTAATAACGATTCAATCTGCCTGCTATTCGCTCTAAATAATTTTAACTATAAAATAAATATTCTCACACAAATTATTTGAATGTTCGTATAAACAAATTTTCGAACAATTCTTGAACTAAACTCATTTATGTAATATTTATTATTACAAGAGAAAGTTTCATAAATATGTAGGAAAAGTATTAAATTAAGTTTTTCAAGCGTGACAATTTCACTAACAATTATAGTAATGTAAGTACGACAACTCGATTGTATAATATTAATAAAAATGTACGTCACATCTTGAAAACAAGAATGACTTCGTAGTAATCTAGGTTGCAAGTTTCTTTGGCTTTTCCCCCTACTCATTGGAAATAAGTGTATCTGTTGTACGTACCTAATGCATATAAATCAACGCTCTCAACTGTTTTTCAACGGATATTTTAACAAAAGAATATATACAAGAACTATCTGGTACTAGAGTATACATTTTTTCAATACCAATAGTAAGCCTCTTGTCTTCTTTTAATTATCATGCAACGAGTACAATATAAACTTGATATTCAAGCATGTACGAGTAAGCTGCTAAACTAACTATTCATGCGTGCTGTGGATACGGTCAAGAGCTGATCTTGTCCTTGAATAGTAAGTGAAATACATTAAGCTTTGTTACACGTATATTATTGATATTTTTTTATAATTATGGTATTTCAGATTTGTGTATATGCATAATTATGTATGTATTTGAATAATACTTCTTTGATGTTTTTTTATAAATTATAATTAATAAAATCTAATAGTTTTCACGTGTACACGTTATTAGAAGTACACGGCTTTGTATGAGCCAGTGACTTTCACTTACGGGCAACGATGCTGATCGGTCGTCGCGGCCCACTGGCACCCTTTCGGTTTTGCACAACACTAGCAATGATTTTGAAGTAAATCATCGAAGCATTAAAACAATAGGCATTTTAATGAACCTAACTTTGTATATTCAATGTTAAGTGCGCAATCTTTTTAATATTCACGCGCGTTTGAAACACCACGACACCTGCTCTTACGGCTTCTGTAAACAAAATTTTGGTGATAAATGCGTTCCATGTAGATGTATAAATGACATTAAAATAGGTATGTCAATATATTAAACATTTTAATTGGAATCTAACAAATGCCCATCCCATAACTAAAACTAAAATATTATATATTACAACTACAGGTGATCCCTTACTCCAGCCATTCTCAAAGTGTGTTCCGCGGAACCCTAGGGCTAAAATACTGCAAAAAATACCTACCAGAGGGAGATTATATGGTTACATCTAAATATTCCAACTAAATATTACGTAATATTACATTGCAATATGATTATTCATGAATAGACATAAATCAGTTTTTTATAATTATATTAAGCTTTTGCCTTCGCCAAAAAAGTTTGAGAACCGCTGCCTTACTCAAACATTCAAATAGATTACATAATAGTAAACAAATATAAACCGGAATGTCCATCTAATGATTGTCTATTTATTCTTCAGAATAATTATTACCTAAATTTTCCTCATTTAATAATAATTTTTCTATTATCCCAAATATAATATATTTTTTTATAAGAGCATCACTTTATTTACGTATTAGCATTAATGGCATCATGTATTAATAAATAATTATTTATAAGGAAAATATAGTACTTGTAAATGTACCTATTTCTAGCTCCCCAGTCAGGTTTACGTTTGATCGTGTAGCTTGAACGTATAACTTTGACTGCAGAACCGGATTTTTTACTTATTATTTAAAAAATCCTGAATGTAACTTAACGTTTTTAATTATTGTTATATGTATTTTTCAATTTTTAGCTATTCCGTCTATTCATTGATCTTTATTTAGATAATATTTTTTTGTTGTTATATATTATAATTACATGCTTTAAATAAAGTTTATATATAAAAAAAACATAAATATAAACCTAAAATTATGTTAAACTAACACAAAATAAAAATATGCGTTATTTTTTTGTCTGATAATGTTATTTATTGTGCAGTATAAAATAATACAATATAATAAAAAAACTAAATATTTAAAAATATATTAAACTAAATAAGTTTTTTAATTTACTTTAAATTTTTTATATGAATTTATTTTACAATTATTAAGTGTAAATAATAATAAAAAAATGTATACGTAATATTTTTACATCTACGTGTCCTGTCTTAAAGATCTTATCAGACGAACATATTATTTATCTTGTAGGATTTATTTATTACAAAATATGTTAAAATAATCATTAATTAAATTATGTAACATTAATTATTATCATTTAAAAAATCCTCACTGTTGTTATATAAAATAACAGGCGGAAATTTAAATAACGATATTGACGGTATTTAGAAAAATACAATCAACTGTAACTGTCAATTACCAACATTGCTGATAAAATTAACTATGTTCATTTATTGTAGTTCATTCGAAGATAACACGCGTTTTAATTTATTTTTTTTGTAGATTTATAAAATATGTTATCATGCGGCACATTATCTGATGCCCTTTGTTTTGCATCGGCCCCACTTACACACTTTCATTTAACATTGTGGACGTATTTATCTGTTATAAAATGTCTGTATTAAAATTATGTTTGTCTGTGTGTAATTTGTGTGTGTATTATATGACAAAATGCGTCCTTATAGTAATGAGCGTAGGGATTTACCAAGGGTTTGTGTTAACAGAAGTGTTTTTAAATAGCTACAAAATAGTTTATCCGCCTTACTTTTCTAAATCTATTAAGAGAGCACAATATGTAATTGCTAATATGTGGGGATATTTCTGGCAGAGGATCGCCGTAAAGGTAACAAATAAGTATACACTTATAAAACACTAACAAACATGAATGCATATTTTATAAATTCGCGCCTTTATTTTCAACTTTAAAACCGTCCTAATCGAATTTGACAATAAAATAGAATAAAAAAATATATAAAGGGCGTGTATCACTGATTTGACCCCGAATATTATTAAAAAATAAAATTATTGGATGTAAAAGTATTTTTTTTCTCGAGTTGATAACCTTCCTATCACAAAAGTTTCTGAACTAACCGGACTTGCTTTCGACATGTCTACCTACCTACTATATCTACATTATGATAATAAGCATATATACATAAAATTATTTTAAATAGATGCTATCACAAAAAAAGAATTTAATAAGTTATCTATAATAGACATTTGCGATTATTATATCATTCATATTATACATTTTATAAATTTAATACAACTATTATTTTCAATTTGAATATAAATCAAACGTGTAATAATAACGCCTTTGGTCTACGTAACGCAGTGGTTAGCTCGGTTTAAAGGTAGTAATTTTTTAAAGGTCTAGGTTTGTGTTGTTTTTGTCCTGATATCTATAGTACAGGGAGGAGTACATAGTTTAAGATCAGAGCGTGGTATATGCATATAAAAATCCTTTTAATTACAGACTGCAATGTTGGGTGGGTGTATGCGGAGGTTTTTGCGGTTTCTCGTGTCAATGCTGGGCATTATTGTAGTTCCTTTAACGTGGATAATTAATATTAAGCGAACACGAAAATGTCCTCCACCAACAAACCCTATTCTTTTCAAATCTGCAACTACACTGAGCAGGATGATCAGGAGTAAAGAGGTGAGATTTCTAAAAGAATTAATTTACTTGAAGTTTCAACTATATATAATGGACGGTTGGTGCTTATAATAAATACTCATAAAATAACAATTATAATAATAATTTTAAATATTTCTTTTATTACAGGTCTCCTCAGAAGAAGTCGTCAAAGCGTTCATAGATAGATGTAAAGAAGTAAATCCATTCCTAAATGCTATTGTTGAACCAAGATATGAAGTCGCATTACGAGAAGCAAGAAATATAGATAAGATGCTTTCATCCACTGACAAGACTATTGACGAATTAGCTAAGGAATATCCGCTTTTAGGTGTTCCTATGACAGTTAAAGAAAGTATTGCTGTTGAAGGTAATATTTTTGGCTAAAATATCTTCAGTATAAAAAGCATAAATTTAAAAAGTGAATATCATACACAAATAATTATATAATAATAAATTTAATAGTATAATAACGTAGATTTACCTCATCACAATGAAGGTCATTTGCGTAAACATAAACGTGTAACATTACTACAAAGTTTAGACCTAAATAATAATCTTATACAATTAATAAGAACCTCAAGATTGTGGTCCTAATTAAGTAGATATAAATCGTAACAAATTTTCGGAAAACAACTAAACTGCCATTTCATATTAAGCAAGGCATTCCCATGACCAAATTTTAATCAATATCCCTATAATTACAGGTATGAGTAATGATTGCGGTTGTGTGAAACCCGATCGCAAACCAGCTACAAAAGACGCAGATATTATCAAACTCGCTAAAGAGGCTGGTGCAATACCAATAGCTGTAACTAATACGCCACAATTTTGTATGAATTGGGAAACTTATAATAATGTAACTGGACTTACTATGAATCCTTATGATCAGAAAAGAACTACTGGTGGTTCCTCTGGTGGTGAGGTAAGTATGTATACTCGATTGAAGTATATATAAACCAAAAAGTGGGTAAAATTTTGCAAATTACCTAAATTTTACGTCATTTTATAGTCTGCATTAATTGCTGCTGGTGCATCAGTAATTGGAGTCGGATCTGATATTGCTGGATCACTCAGATTGCCTCCCATGTTTAATGGAATTTTTGGACATAAGCCAACACCCAGAGTTTTATCTGTGCAAGGTAAGATACTTCAGAAAGCAAAGATATTATAATTAAGAAGAATAATAATTAAACATTTTAATTTCTTTAGGACACGTTCCTGATTGTCTCGATCCAGAATTCGAAGAATATTTTGCTTTGGGACCCATTACACGTTATGCAGAAGATTTACCATTGTTACTCGATGTTTTAAAACAACCCGGTGGCCCAAAGATTTCTATGGACAAGCATGTAACTTAATATATACATACATTTTTATTACATTTAAAGTTTAATAATAATAAGTAAAATAACATTTTTAGGTTGATATTTCGAAATTGAAATTTTATTATATGGAGGGTGATGGAAGTAACTGCTGTGATAAAATAAATTCGGATATAAAAAACGCAATGATGAAAACAAGAGAATATTTGATGAAAACTTACAACATTGAAGTCGAGCCAGTTAGTAGAATTTTCCGAAATGTATTCAATAGAATAATTAGTGCTGTTACAAATATTATACTTGAACGATTTAATTTCCAGTTAAAAATCCAAAATATGGAGCACATGTGGGAAGTCAGTGCTCGTGTATTGATGAATATTAGACACGTTCAAAATGCATACACACATCCAGAAAAAAGAGATCAGTGGATTTCTATATGGCCACAAGTCTTAAAGAAAATGTTTGGTCTTTCTGATGATGCATTTACGTGTATTGTTTATGGACCTTTACAAAAATTCTTTGATGCTTTACCTAAGAGCTATTATAAAAGACTATTAGAAGTTTTTGAGGAAATAAAGACTGAATTTAACGTGAGTATGGAAGTTCTTCATACTTCAAATAGTTCCATTATGTATTAAATCGTAGACTAATTTGTTACAGAAAGTTCTTACAGAAGACACAGTGCTGCTATACCCAACATATCCCCATACAGCGCACCTTCACTACAGGATATTTTACAAATTTCTTAACTTCAGTTACTTAACTGCATTCAATGCATTGGGTTTGCCATCAACAGCTTGCCCACTTGGACTAACAAATAAAGGAATGCCTGTAGGTATTCAAATCGTAGCAAATAAGGGCAATGATCATTTAACTTTTGCTGTTGCGAGAGAATTTGAAAAGGCTTTCGGCGGGTGGGTGCCGCCAAATAGAGAAGTTATTACAGCATGAAGAGATTAGGAAGGGTAAGGTTCATTTTGGAAATGTTATCGCATTTGAATTAAAATTTAATACACAAAGGTTGTGTATTAAAATTGTTGAATTTTACATTATAGGTATGGCAACGTCAAACATGGACGTAACAAAATAGAAGATTACATTGTTAATGATATTTTAAGTCATAATCAATATGTGATTTGTGATAATAAGAACGTGAAACCTACAAAATGCGACTCAATGTCGGTTTTATTAGTGTTTCGAAAGACTAGTAGATATTATGCACATAATGTTAATACAATACGATTATGAGGAATTGTATGGAACTCACATTTTAGTCGTTTTCTTTTCTTTATAAAAGGTAAAACTAAATTTACGATCCAAACGTCATTACTTACCTTTAGTTAATTTTTTTTTTCAGGGTGATAATATTTTAAATAAATGGTGTGGATAATAGGTACATATTAGTTGGCTGCAGAACAACATGACTTAAAGATAATACCTAAGTTCACAGCTAAAAAACATTATTTTAATTTAGTCCTAATCTTGTATGGTTGCGTTTTGTAAATATTAAACTTAGGTGATTAATAATAATAAAAGTATTATATTATTTATTCATTTGTTTAATTTTTTTTTATTATATTATTTACAAACAAGAGACTATTCAATGCTACTGTTTGTTCTATATGATGTAGACAAAACAATAATGTTATTATCTCATTGTTCAACCTACCTATTATGCCAATTACATAAAACAATCATTTAAGGGCATATTGTTAATAAAATAACTATATAAAAGTATATTATTTAAAATTCGACCATGTAATCACGTAAGTACTAAAGTAGCTAGATAATACAAAAGTAATTTCAAGGCTGGTCTTGGTCTATGTCAGTGGCCGGGCCAGTCACGCGACCTAGGAAATTTTTGTATGGATTCCCCACAAGGCGACTGACTATATTATTACCTGTAACATTATTAGTTCAAAACGTAATGTTAATTTTATTCTTAACCTGCGTTTATAGCTAATAGGTATACCTATCTTCCCTGTTATTAAAAGAACAATACACGTGAAAGAGTGAAACACTAAAATAAACAAATGCTTTATATGACTTTATTTTCAAGAGTTCTTTACATTGGTTAAATTATGTTATCAATGATACTCGCAGACTCCACAAATCAAAATATATTATTCAGTGGCCTATCTTTAAATAACTTTTTCACCACCATACCTATAAATATTAGAATATTTTTTTAATTTCACTGCACTGCAGCTTAATCTATAGTAATATTTCCGTAAGATGGTCTGTATAAATCTTTAGTTATCTTCTTAATTTTTTTTAGTACAGTTGTAAAATCTCTTCTACAGAAAAAGTAAAACTCATGTTCTTATAGTTTTGTATCGTTTTCCCATTCATGAGTCTAATTTACAAAATTTTAACCATTAAATCATGACAAATTAACAGTCGAAAAACATGTCAAGGAAATAATTGAATATCAATAACCAACTAATCCCATGCCCGCCAAAAACTTTAATTTTTAATTTTGGCAACCCAGGTATAGACAATAAGTTTGTTTTTTATTAGTAGGCATTGCAATAAGTTTTAGTCGTTTATGAATAGTTCACGCATGATTCCTTATTTAATAAATAATTACTCGATACTTTGTTGTATCATACGAATATAATAATTACTTGTGTTAAATAATTATAAGGGAGATCTTGAAATATTGCTTTGTACTCGCAAATATGACAGCTTGGACAGATAAACTGTCATCGCTTTTGATGAATATGAAGGAAATAATCCAAGTTTGGAACTTTTAAAACACAGAATTGTACTAGGACATTGCAAAAATTGAAGCGATTAAGCTTTATATTATATAAAAAAATATATAAATGTACATTTTTTTTTATTTCGTTAATACTCGTTTAACGCACGCGCAGAACAGCTACTAAAATCTCCCAGCGCCATATTGAGAGAGGCGGACGTGAATGATTCGAGTGATTGAATCGTGGTTAGTGCAATAATTTGGAGTGGAACACTTGACTGTGCCCTATGGATATACATTCGGGTACGTAATTTGAAGCGCCGTTTTGGTGGAAAGTGTGTTTCTATGTGTTATTCCGCCGATCGCATCGTAACCTAGACATAGGCTGTTCTAGTTATCAGTAGATTATCATCAATCCGCTGTTTGCTCACAGTTTTAATCGTCTTACGCACGGAGAATAGCCATAGGTTTCTCGAATCTAGTTACAATAACAAGATTATAAGATCGTTTCGCAAGGTTCCACGCTCGTATATAAGCCGATTTCAAAGTGTTTATGTCGGCAGTTGACAGAAGCGTATATGTATATGACCGATCATAAGTCACCACACCCAGTGACCGGATTGTCAGTTTTAGTAGTTATTCGATGATTATTCGGATGTAATTACGCGCGAAATCGCGTCCTGAAGTGGCATAGTGACAAATAGTGGTGTCGGGCGTCGCCGCGGCGCGCCCTCCTGAGTGTGTGATGCGTTTCTTTTAGGAGTGCTGTGCCTCAGTTGAAAAGCCTGCCGAAGGGTCAGGGCTCCGCGCGCGTGGTGAAGTCGCGGCACGCCGCACTGAGGAACCATGGAATGCTGCATGTCAGAGGAGGCTAAGGAACAGAAAAGAATCAATCAGGAAATTGAAAGGCAACTCCGGAAGGACAAAAGAGATGCTCGGAGAGAACTTAAACTGCTCCTACTCGGTGAGTTGGATGATTGACTTCTTTTATATTTAAATTAAATACACTAAGTAGCCGGGAATGATTTCAAACATCATTAGAGGTTAAATGTATTTTAAGCATTATCGATATAAGCTACAATATTATTTCTTAGAAAATTAACAGGTATTTCTATTAAGAAAGGTTAAAGATTTAAGAGCTTTAGCATAATGAGCTTAAGAAACCAAAGTGACAACAAAAAAAACACATATAAATTCATAATTCCATTCTCTATTAAATATATCGTTATTTATATCAACCTGTTGCAATGACATGTTATGTGTCCTCATACATTTTAGTCAATTATTATTTTTATACTCCTTTAAGTGTGCTAGAGATTATGAAGCTACAATTGTTCTGGGTTATTAACCTGGATTTATCTATGCATTATAATTGCTATTTTGACCACTTATTTATTTTTTGCATTGTTTGATTATTCATATTAATTCATTTGCATAATTTTCTTGAACATGATCTATGTTACTTGTTATGCAGTTGTCCAGGACGGTATCCACCCGCTTGCTGTTAGGTTAGGAAATATGTACATTTTTTAAAATTTCCTTTATGATCTAGTTTTGTTTTAGTGCAAGATATCCTATAGTGTTTTGATTATTTAAAAAAAATATATTTCTTTGATTTCTGATGACTAATATATAAATTACTATAACATATAATTACTCATTGAAGTTAGCAATATTATGGTTTGTTTCACTGTAGTTTAAACATATTACAACCTATTATTACTTATGTTAATCTAGAATATTGTTTACTTCATAAATAGAGTTTGAATATCAGATACTATCAGTATTATTGCAAATATCAAGTATTATTTACGAATAAATACTATTTTTCAATTTGATTAATGGAATACAACTTCAGCATCTAATGTTTATCATAAATTAGCAGGAGTTAGGTCCTTTTAGAATGAGCAATCATTTGAATTAGCAATCTTAAGTACCTAACTCAATATTTTACACTTACCATTTATCACAAATATCATAAATAGACTTTATTATAACCTGGTGTGATTTGTCCGTTACATAAAATGTATATATGTCCAAGTTTGATTACTTTTTACCGTACCATTATTAAATTTATATATTTAACTTAAATCGACCATTGATTAACATATAGTTTTAATTTTAAACGATTTAAAAATATCTCCAAGTGTGGCTTATTTTAGCACCCACCCAAACCAGCCTAAAAGTTGAACCAGTAATGTTAGTTAATAGTACCCAATTGTAGAAAGACAAAAAAATGTTCATAAATATGGGAATTTCCTTATGAGTCATCATTATTATCTGCACTTAACACAACTTGTCTCAGATCTTTAACAGGATTGAAACACTCAACCCTTGATTATCAAATGTCTCTTCCGTCAAACAACTCATTATTGAGTTAGTGCCCATATAAACTGCATGTAATCTATCTCTCCCCCTCAGAACAATTTTAATTCAATTTGCAACATGTGAAATATACCATTTATTATATCTGTCAGGTGACTTCTAATTACTTCGTTTTCACATCAATTTTGGATAATACAAATTCCTTTTTTTATATTACATTAAAATAAATACACAGGTGTACTAATTAAGGATTTTGAATACAACAAAAATAATAATAATATAGGGCATATTAAGCCATCTAGTGTAATTAAAAAAGTTCAAAGACACTGGTCATTCAGTGTTTTGCAAACTTATAAGGAATATTCAGCCCATTGATAAAAGCAAGGCATTCGGTTATTCAAGGCCATTACTAGAATAGTATCGTACGCGCAATCTGCAGATGCTTGACTGAATGTTGCTATGCCAATAGGGTGACCATCGCTTTCGTTATTTCAAATATAACTATAAATTTGTTGTTTTAAAGAAAATTGCTTTATTGAAAAAAATCATATGGCATTCAGAATAATATTTTTAGCCCGTTAATATGTAAAACGTGTGGTAGAATTATATAGTTATTTGGTTAATTGAATAGTTGTCTCTCTTGACATATTAAATTATGCATAGCAATACACTTTATAGCGATTTTAGTAGTTTTATTCATGTAGACGATTACATCGTGTTCTTTTTTTGCACTAGTGACAGAATTCGTATACGAATAAATTACGGGCGGATGTATTTTTTGTTTTTTGTTGTTTGAGGTATTAAAAATATGTGTGTTAATTTCCATAATATTGATGGTTTAGATCTCACAATCACAAAATGGGATTTCCTTTATTGATAATAATCATGTAGCCGCAATCGCGGTTGTATCGTGATTGTATAAAAATAGATTTGACTCTCAAAAGCAACGTATTATTTATTGAAGTCATTTGAAAATATGTACTAAAAAATTATTAGCGAAAATATAAGTAGGTAATTTAAATTTCTAATTTTAACTAGAGTTTTTTTGCTGTTAAATAAACAATAAATTTTAAATTATTCTCTTCTGCATTTACTTCCTGAAGTGCGTTAAAGAATGATTTGCAAAGTTTTAACTTTTTATACTCATGTAATGTATGTAACATAAATTTTATGTAAATTGGCAGGTCAAGGACTCAAGTGTTGTGGAGGAATAATAATTTACTACCGATTAAAATAAACCATGTAAACATAATACTTTGAATGGCAAATATATATGTATTTGTTTTTGTTATAATAAGTTACATCAATCTTTTTCTAAAACACTTTAAGTAATATTTTACAAAATAACTATAATTCTGCTGATCCCAATTAATATAACTTCTTTTGTTTTATTTTAAAGCTTCAATCATGTGTAGTCGAGTACACATAATTGTGGTTTGTAGGAATTGGTTTGTAACTATTTACATTCATGATCATTACTATGCTCATTCTTTAAATATTTCAAAGTAAACAATGCGTTAGAAACTTCGTGTTTCTTTCATTGAACAACATTATAAGTCATTTAATTCTTACAGAGAATGTGCATCGTTTGTATACCTACAGAGTTGTCTAAAAGTCATTATTGTGTTGAAATAATTTAATCTGTCGCTTTGAAATTATTGCAACATTTGATATCCGTTAGAGCGAACATTTTTTGCTATTATTTTTCTAAATATTTCATAAAAATATCAAAGATGTCAATAAAATAGTATAATCGCAACCTCAATAACGTAATGATGGTTTCAATAATGTTCGAACGGAATTTTCCTTCTGCAGATACAGATTTTAGACTCTATAGCAATAGTACAGAAAATAATCACATAATTATAATCACCAGGTACTGGCGAATCGGGCAAATCAACATTCATCAAACAGATGCGAATTATCCATGGCTCCGGGTACAGCGATGACGACAAACGCGGCTTCATCAAGCTGGTCTATCAGAATATCTTTATGGCCATGCAGAGCATGATCCGGGCTATGGACCTACTCAAGATACAATATGGAAATCCGTCCAACACAGTGAGTTGCTAACATTTGTTATTTATGCTATTTTTATATGACTAACTTGTACAGTTTCTATTTTATATAGTATTTTCCAAGTAATGTTCGTCAAAAGATTCAAAATAACCCCGTATATTCATTAGGTCATTGTTATAAATTAACTCTGTCCTAATTATTGTGGGAAATACTTTTTTAAGACTAATTAAACTACAAAACTTTTAATAAAATAGTGGTGAACAAAGAATGAAAACCGTCAAACGCTTAAAATATTAGCACAAAGACGAATAACAAAAGCGAGCTTTTAAATTGAATCTCAATTCCGTAGTCGTCGTATATTTTAAAATGCAGATATTTCACTATTATGCCGACCTCTAGAGCACTTGGTCACGCTCCGCTTCAGGGACTCTAGCTAGTAGGGATAAAAGAAGTTGGCCCATTTACCATTTCATTATTTCAATTGCAATTTAAACATATTATTTGAAATAAATAACAGATATAAGAAGAGTTAAAAAGTGTTTGTATTAACTAGTAATAAAGAAGCGTTTGAAAAGCGTGAGTTCGTAATAAAAATTTCTAAGATAAAAAAGTGGCAAATTCCATCTAAATATATACACAAAGTAAAAACATATAAACTACATTGTTTGACATTATTATACAATAGGCCGTTAATGTGTAAAACCCATGTAAATATAGCGAGATAAATGGCTTATTTATAAATGAATCACTGACATTATGTAGGTCGTTGTGTGTATTCAATTTACTAACGTTATATGAAATTGTATGATAGACAAGTAATAAAATCTTGGCGCATTGACGTTATACTTACGAACTAACCTGATAAAGGCGACAATACACATTTAAGTTGTTAAAATCTCTGAACGGCTAATGTGTAACCAACTCAATGACTGCCTTCCTATAGTCTTTTGTTTGTTTCGATTGCAAACAACCAACTATGTGAAGAAAATATTTTAACATGAGTATTTCGAACTAACGTTTCAGGAAAAGGCGGAATTAATATCGTCGATTGATTTTGAGAGCGTGACCACGTTTGAGAGTCCTTACGTGGAGGCGATCAAGGCTTTGTGGAATGACTCCGGTATCCAGGAGTGTTACGACCGCCGGCGAGAGTACCAGCTTACAGACTCAGCCAAATAGTAAATACATTTTATTTTCATTCATTATACCTATAAGAATATCATATTCTGCTACAACACAATATAAATGTAGTTCAGGATGATGTAATATGAGTACATTATAAAGAAAACTAATATGTTTTATAATAATTGTATTTTCTCTTGTATGCGCCATTCATTTATATTCAATCAATTCGCTCAATGCTATTGGAAATTCATAGTAATAATAGTTACCTGGTAAATGAAAATGGGTCAAATGAAAAGTGGAATATTGAAATTGTATTAGAAGGGTTTTATTATCTATTATTATTCCTATGCAATTGGGTTAATTGTATATTCTTGGTTAAATGTACAAGGATAACCTGTAATACATCTATTTTGAAACGACTTTTTTTTTTGTCCAGCGACTTTATACTTAAAGTTATTCACATACAGTTTGTCTATTATTTTTCTTGATAGTGGAAAATCAGACATAAATAATTGAGACACGGAAGCAATTAACATTTACTCTAATTAACATTGATTTGTCGGAATTTGTATCAATGATATGAAATGATAAATGTAGTTTAATTAACTAGATCATAACAAAGGAATGAGTAAACATTCGCCATTGATTTTATGATTGCATAATTCACTAATTGTGCTGTAATAAACCTGGTTAGAACGTGATTCATAATGATTGTAAATTAAGACCTAAGTTTCTATCTAATCATGACATTAATGTATAAATAATAATTTCTGCTTTAATTTAATATATCTTAGTAAAATTGGTATTAAATAAATGTCTATACTTTAAGACAGTTTAGGACACTCAATTGTCATTGCTGTATGGAGAATTGACAGATAAATGACCTAAACTATTTATTCTATTTATAGATAAAATTTACGACTCTTGTTGCAGTTAAAATCGCTCGTAAATAGTATCTTTTACTTGAAAACTTAAAAGGACTTTTGAGGATTTAAAATCTAAGATGCACATTGATATAATTTTTTAAAAAATTGCATGTAAAATTAAATTACTAAATTGTAAAGCGAATGTTTCTTTTAGCTATTTACAGGAGATAGATCGTGTGGCAGCACCAAATTATTTGCCAACAGAGCAGGATATTCTCCGTGTGAGAGTCCCCACTACGGGCATCATAGAATACCCGTTTGATTTAGAAGAGATCCGATTTAGGTAACGACCGACGTGGCTACGCATCGCACGGCAAGCTTTACGTTGCATGGAGTCTGTTCGCATCGATAACCCATCATTATTAACCCATTTGCACGTGTCTTGCATGCGCTTTCATTAGATAATGGTTTTCAGTTACTTAAGCGATCTTGCGAGAATCGAAAAGGATGATTACCTACCCACCGAACAAGATATCCTCCGTGCTCGTCAACCGACTACGGGAATCCTTGAGTACCCCTTTGATCTTGATGGGATTATATTTAGGTATGTCTGTGGCCCCCAACAGATCCCCTCGCCAGGCTTAGAAGAAGTCAGATGTTCAACCCTTTAGTTAGAAAGTGGTGAAAAGGTCTTTCATGTTGATTTAGAAGCTATTAACTCCTTTGTTACATCCTTAAATTTATCATCAGAACTCTTAGCTTGATCAATTCCCAATAGTTAATTCTATTACGCTAGCCCTTAATTCCTTTGTTGTATCCCATTTGAATACTAAATGTAAAAAAACTCTGTTTAAATTACGTTTTACATAAATTTAATTTCCTAGTTGAATGTGTTAAGATTTTTGTCCTAAACTCTTGTTTGATGGACATTTCCAGTGACTTAAAGACACGCAGCTTTGTCTCGCAATGCTACAACTTGGCCTGCGGTGCCAGAGTGCGGACTGCATCATATCTGTATGCCTCAAAACCTGTAGTTCTTTATCATTTTCGTATTTTCTTATATTGTCGTGCAACAATGTTTTTCTTATACTTTATTATAACTAAAATTCATGCATGTTTAGATAATTTTCTATTATTTTTATTTGAAAATGTGTTATACTTGATGTTTATTTTTCTCCATTATATCATAATTTAAAGGCATGTTTATTGTATTATCTAATATCTATAAATGCTTTTTTTGTTTTGAACCATTGTTCCACATACTTTCTTGTGTATATGCTTCTCGCTTTCATATGTTTTGCTTTTTTTTCCTTTTACAGCATGTTACTAATTTTTTTTTAAATGTTTGTTCTTTTTTATGTTGTCTATAATATTATGAATAATAATCATTTTAAAAATTATGCCATTAACAATTATTTTAAATGTTCAGATATATATGAAAAGAAGTTAATTAATAAACATATATCGACATAAATATATGTATTAAATGGATTTTAAGTTATTTATGTTTTGAATATCAGGATGGTCGATGTGGGTGGCCAGAGATCCGAGCGAAGGAAGTGGATACATTGTTTCGAAAATGTCACATCTATCATATTCTTAGTAGCCCTTAGTGAATATGATCAAATTCTTTTCGAGTCTGAGAATGAGGTAAGATATAACTTTATCTATATTATCATGTCTCGAGTCACTTGGCATAGGTGAAGACATAATCTTTATGCCTGTCAAATAAAAAAAACTTTTTTCCGGCTGTATGCAGCGATAATACTCTAATATAAATATGATATATATGTACAAATAAACTAATTCTTTTGATTCACTGTTCCTGAAGCACCACTAGATGGAGCCACAGTTGTACAAAAATGTTTTTTTTTGCACAATTAAAAACTATTTTTGTACTAGATTCTTATTTGAAATATTACTCTAGAAAACAATTGTGAACATCTTACAAATGATAATTTCAGAATCGAATGGAGGAGTCAAAGGCGTTGTTCAAGACTATCATCACATACCCATGGTTCCAGCATTCTTCTGTCATCCTCTTCCTTAACAAAAAGGACTTGCTTGAGGAAAAGATCATGTACTCACATCTCGTTGATTATTTCCCAGAATATGATGGTAAATATATATATTTTTAAACATTACTTTTAAGCAAATAGCTTAAATACATGCGGTTTTATATCTTTGTGATATATATTATTCCAAGCGTATTGATTGGTTACTTGAATTCACCAATTTGTGGTTTAGTTGCCTGTAATAATGTTATAATCTCGAATACTTTGTGGTAGCAGTTGTCCTTGGCCCATGACACACTAACTTA
Organism: Tineola bisselliella; assembly: GCA_028551675.1. Lineage (NCBI taxonomy): Eukaryota > Metazoa > Arthropoda > Insecta > Lepidoptera > Tineidae > Tineola > Tineola bisselliella. The sequence goes on along the minus strand of JAPWLS010001443.1, from coordinate 251,022 downwards.
ACATCAGGTGGAGTGTGTTAACATGCTCGACTTTTATAAAATTAATTTTACTTACGTAAGGGATATACGACGACAAAGGGCGTAATGTTGTTTCTTAAAATTTGATTCACCCATAGGTAAACATTAAACTTCCATACAAGCCGATTATTTTACAAAACGCAATTATTTTTTATATTAAAATTAGTGTTGATATTTATTAGGTCCAAAACTAGAGCCGAAGCCAGCGCTTGAATTTATTTTACAAAAATACCTAAAGGAGAATCCTGACCCGGACAGGTCGTGTTATTCTCATTTTACGACTGCCACAGGTTGAATATTTAAATAACTTGTATGCCAGAGGGTTTACTTTAAATATATTGTTATTTGTTAGAAATATAGCGCTAGAGTTGTTACCTAGTTAAATTTAAGTAATGCTAGATTTTTTGTAATTGTGTTTTTATAATACGCATAATTTAATTAGCTTTGTAATAAATCGTCGCTCAAAGTAACTAGTAAACCATTTTAAAAATTAATTTTTATTAAAAAAAAAAAACAATATACACGATTTGGATTCTTTGTTTATTCTAAATTTATGTTTAGATTATTTTTTCTCAATTTGAGTGAATTTGTGAAAAGCAAAGTACAACCTTATTAAATTTGTTATAATTTAATAAATCAATATGATATAATCAAAGCAAATATAAAAACACAATTATAAGTTAATTAAAATAAAAGGTATATATAACAATAATATAATTAGTAAGCTAGTTGAGTGATAATGTATTGTTTTCGCTAAAATAGGTCCGCAACGTGATGCTAGTACCGCGCGTGAATTCATTCTGCGAATGTTTGTAGACCTCAATCCAGATGCTGAGAAAATTATTTACTCGCATTTCACTTGTGCGACAGGTAATGTACTATTTTTTGATATATTGGGGAATATGACTTTATTAATTCCTAGGATTTGATTATTCAGTCATATCTTCCGTTGAAGCAGCAGATTTAAAATTTCTTCTGCTATTAACACCGAAAACACTGAGAAAATTGATTTATATGAAATAAAAATGAAAAGAAAACGGTATATTTCGTTCCCAGGACTGAATAAGAGTTCGATATTCTTATATGACTCTAATAACTTCTCAACTCTATTTAAAGTTATATAAATACTACCGATATATAAGGATAAGGAAGTATTTTTGCATACACCTTTCAGTTAATTGTTTACTAAACGTAATATTTATGCAAATGAAACGAGATTTTGTGATGTCTAGTCTACCCAGTAAAGTTGAAAGACACTTTAAATTTCTCAATTAGGATACATTAAATAATTTCAGTTTTTGGGCATATCGTCATCCTTTTTAAAATGCCAATTCTTTATTTAATAAAATTAATTCAGATTCTAGTTAATTTAGGTTCTTGTTTCGGTGGAGTTAAAAGGATCTGTTTATTAAAGGGTATTTGTATTGAATTTATGCTATAATAAATACTTGGATTTATATGTTCCTATATTGCTTGTATATGGTTCTTGTCATAAATGCTAATTAATTTATTGCTTTTTTTTGTTCGCCACTATGACATATCGTGATGTAGTATTAGATTGTTTGTTTGCATGTGTGTGTTTGCATAATTTGATTTTAATCTATTTTGAGAAATGTGGTCAGTACCAATGTATCTCTGCATTATGCACTTTCGTCACTTACTGCTCATAATGGACATCTAAAAAGAAAAATCTTTTGTAATATTGAGATTATGTTTAAAAGCTTTACTAAGCTTCAGTTAAATTATGTTTTGTCTCTCTATTAAATTTAAAATAAACTAAGATCGAAAGAAATAAAATATAATTCAATTAGTTTGTTATTTATCCCCTTCTGATATTATATTGGGTTACTGTCATGCAATGATGTCTTGTTAATATTATGTTCCGTCTATACTGAGCCTAAACAAGTGTCTGTGTGTAGCTTTATTTTTTATTTTTGCATGCTGCTTTATGGGATGTTTGTAAAGATACTGAGAACATCAAATTGGTGTTTTGCGCCGTCAAGGATACGATAATGCAGTCCGCATTAAAGGAGTTCAATTTAGCTTAATTGTAATATCAATTTTGTTGTTAATATATTTGAAGTTTATTTTGACTAATCGCATGTTTTATTTTGTTTAACCTTTTCCTTATTTTTGGGCGTTTGGGTTTGGGTGTGTTGCTTTATAACCTTTTGACAAGAACAAGACACAACGAGTTGATGGAAAGGAAAGAAAATAAGTTTAGTAAAATAGGTAGTTAAAAATGGTGACGATATTTTGACATATGTTTGTGTTTGAAATGTGTGTGTTAATAATATAAATTGTTGTGCAGATACGGAGAACATCCGGTTCGTGTTCGCGGCGGTTAAGGACACGATTCTGCAGTCCAATCTGAAGGAGTATAACCTCGTGTAAGACGCCGCTCACAGATCTGTGATTGTGTATAACACATTATTGTAAACATCATCACTTCACGACAGAATGTGTAAATTCACGAACTGAGATCGGATGGACAAATTTAATCACCTTAAAATGTTTAATGAAGATGTAAGGATAGATTGTAAGTCATTTTTTAACCCACGAGAGTTCCACACAGCGGAGCCGCCGCGTGACGGCGCGATGTTCTGTCTCTTTCGTTCCCGGTCTTACGGAACGTAAAAGTGCCAGGACTCGTCAAATTTTTGACATGTTTTTTTATGATGGATTGATTATTCACAATTTATGTATGTGTCTGTATCGGTGAATATTAAATTATGCATTTTTGAAGTTATGGCGAGTCTCGGCCTCGTCATGAGCTGCTTTTAGTCATTGTTTTAGGATTTTTGTGAAGTTTGTTGCCATAATAACTTTCTACATTAGTATATTATGTCTGATGGATTTGAACAAACTAGTCCAATTACCTTGAGCTCGCAGTGATTGCGGACTATGGTTTATGTTATGGTATGGTTAATGCGACGCTGCACCGTCGTCCTCTGTATCTGCAATACCGTTTGTTCTGTTAGCTGCGGAGATTTATATTGTATTTAATATTAATATTACGTTACTTTTGTACATTGAATTTTGTTACTTGAATATAATATTATGTTACTATTTAAAAAGTGTTTATATAAACGGAGATGTTTTCTACAGGATTGTGTTGTTTTCGTTGTATGTAGCGAGAGTGGTGTTTGGTTTCTTCCTCGATGAGGTTACATTTCCATTCAAATAGCCATATTGAAGTATAGAGTAACCTACATTAGTTATAAGGACATTTTTGATGCATTTGATATAAAACTTTTTTTACTAGAAACCTGAGGGATTCGATAATGCGATATGTGAATTGTAAGAGCCGATACCAATGTATGTAACGTTGCACATGAACAGCTTTCAACATGATGTAATATATTGTACATTCGAGACTAATGAAAAGTACCCTGCTTTGAGCTGACAGTTCAGTGCCAAGTTTTGCTATTGGCATTTTATTACTACTTTATTTGCACAAATATCTGTACATTTTTTTCATATTTTTAGACTATTTTTTACTTTTATGCTTAATTTAGTGTGTTGCTTCGTGTTTTTTTTATTATTATATTTTTTTTAGATATTTATTGATGTAAGAAACAAAGTTTCTATTTTTATTATATTATTTTATTTTATTAATTAACTTATTCGTTGTTTGTGTCTTTTTCTACACCTGAGATCTCTTGCGTCTGCCGACATTGTCAATAGCAAAACTGTATGCTTCCGTAATGTACAGATGTCCATGCTCAAAATGGTTTACGCACAAAGTTAATCTGTTAGGGTAGCAGATATGTGTCCACGACGGATCGCCTTCCCACGCTCTCGTGGCCACGAGCGACTGACTCCCAGTACTCGACACTGCAATATTACTGTTTTCACTTAATGCCCACTTACCTTCTGTTCGTTCAGAACCAAGAGGTAGTAAATGGTAATTTATGTATGAATGTAAATTTCTAGTGATTTAAGTAAGAGAATTTTTAAATTATTGTGTAATGTGATGCCGTAGGTGTGGTGGAGGTGTGTTTCCGTCGGGCGTCGTATCTTCCGTTACGAATGGACTGAACGTTAACGTGTTTCTATCTGTTCGACTTGTATTGTTTTCGTTTGGGCGTATGACAACACAAATTATTGCTAAAACTATATTATAGTCTAACGTTGCTTTACATTTTGCGTGAGATTGTGAGAATTTTAGCTTAAGTTCCGACTGAAGACGGATGCCTGTATGAAATATTGTAAATTATAATTTCTCATAAAATATAATTTTTTTCAGCTATGTCATTTGTTTTTATTTAATATTTTAATTATGATCTTTATTTCCTTGTAAACTAATTCGCATTTTTTATTACTTGACGTTTTGTATTATTTTTTAATATATGAGAGGAGCGTGCTCTGTCGATCTGAACGGTGTACATTATTCTCTTCAAGCTGGCACATAGAGGCGATTGCTTGCAGGCGTTTGTCTGTGATAGCAAGCGTGATGTGACCACGTGCCAGGGTACTATAAATGATTAATGAGATAGAATTAATACATTAGTTAATAATGATCAAATCTACCAACATCCTTTTCCTGGCTTATCCTATATATTAATAAAACATGGTGAAAATGCTACGTTACGGAGGTGAGTACTTACAATATGAACATATCTTTTGTTTTACGTGAAGCCGATAAAAAGCGTTTGATAAAACAATGACAATAATATAAAATGGTAATTATTCAGTGTATATACATAACGTTGTGTCATGAAATCCATTAAACCGGACGCTTATTCGTATTCGTGTCCGCTACACATTAGTATTTTGTAATTACAGATTTTGCAATTTTGAGGTTATCTATAAAATAATATGTTCAATATATGTTGAGTTTATATTTTTTATAAGTACGTACGAGATTATTATCCACTGGAAATGGTCAATTTAGAATTAGAGATAATCAAAAGGTAATAAATAATTTACAAATAGTACAACTTAGTTCTGTAAACTATCCTAGTTTTCCAAATAGCTTCTCCAAATTAATATATGTGGGTTTTTTTAAAATTAATTCCTTCATACGAGTGTAACTGATTGTCAAATTGTCATATTTATAGCTACCGTCCCAAGCTGATCCCTTAACTAGACTAGGTTAATAACCATCATCAGTCACTACCAATTAGATATTGGAAATAAATATCAGATATGTATTTAAGTAAGTGTAAACCCTTGTTTTTATATGGCAGTCAAAATGCTATTAGCTAATGACAGCAACTTGTTATAAAAACGACAGTAAGTAATAAGTATTTAATCAAAATGAACGATTCGATAGATTTTTATTTTAAAATTCATCAAATACAACCTTCCGAACGGAGTGTACTTTTTAAATTGGTTAGTCATTCAGCTAAAATTGCTCTTTGTAGTTTCATGCATCGTTATGTGGTATTACTATTGTTTCATCCGAGTTTTGTTTTACATATGAGAACGTTTTTTAAGACATATAAACAGACTCTGTTGGTTCAGAAAAACTTAGACAGTCGCTTGTCTGTTAATTTCATTCGACAGTATGTTTTACTTTTAACAAATTTGGATGAATTGGCTAAAACGTTAGCTTGGCTTGAAGAACACGGGTGTGATAATACAGGAAAGTACATCATTGTATGCTATTCTAAAGACATAGACGATTGCAATGAGAAAGAAGTATTGGCATTGTGCTGGCAATATAAAATTATTAATTTAGTATATTTAACAACAGATAAAAGCTTCAGTGACGTTAAGTATTTGACATTTAATCCATATCAGGAAGGTAAATGTGAGAACAGTGAACCTATTGACATCTATGTTCCTGATATAGAGCAATGCCGTGTTTATTACCCGGAAAAGTGTAAAAATCTATATTTATGTCCTATAATCGCATCTACTTTTGTACAATTGCCATATATGAATTTTACAGAGACTGGTAAACCTTATGGGATTGATGGGGATTTATTAGTATTGATAGGGGACGCTCTTAATGCCAGTTTAGAAATAATCACACCAGTAAATGGATTTGGGTGGGGATCCAAACTAGACAATGGTAGCTGGTCAGGTTCATTTGGTGATGTTTACGATGGGTATGCAAATTTTTCAATAACTTCGGCTGCAGTAGCATTGGATCGGGTTGAAGCTTTCCAAATGTCTCTTGACTATAGTTCAGTAGTAATGGTATGGGTAACCTGCCCAAATGAAATAAGTCCATCGTGGGAAAAACTAATAAGAGCATTTGAACCTTCGTTAAACTCCGTGCTATGTGGTGTGTTTGTTTTTATTGCAACGCTCGACATATTTTTAAATTCAAGAACTTGGAATAAATTGAGGCGAAAATTGCATATACGAAATGTGAAACAGAGTCTTTTATTTTATTCATGGATGTCGTTCATGGGCAACCCAACCGGGAGATTGCCAAAAAATTATTCCGTTAGAGTTATTGTATTATTATGGATCTGGTACAGTTTTATTATAAGAAATATATACCAAGCCGCGTTGATAACAGCTCTTAAAACGAAATTACAATACCCTCAAGTGAGAAGTCTCGCCGAGGGCATTGAAGCCGGATATGGGTATGGTGCAGGGCTATCCATAAGATATTATTACATGGAAGAACCTAATGTACTGAATAATTGGGTTATCGTAGATCCGAAAGATGTTACAGATATAATGGTTGATCTAATGAATGGTTGGAAATTTCTCGCTGCCATCAATGAAGAAGTTACTGTCCAGTTCAATAAAGATCATAAGGGCGAACGTCAACTTTACATTGTTAAAGATCCTGTTGCGATTTACCCAGCATTTTTATTTTTCAAGAAATATTCACCGCTTGTTGAACCTACGAATGACATACTGTTAAAATTGAAAGAAAACGGATTCGTTCAAAAGTCTTATCATGATCATACGACCACTTTAAAATCAAATAAAAATAAAAATCATGAACCTGTTTCATTAGAGGATTTTACTGGTTGCTTTGTAATTCTTATTTTTGGTTATAGTATATCGGTATTATCCTTTATACTTGAATTATATAAAATATTGTAATATTTACACTGTTGCTTTGTTAAGTTTATTTTATTGACCTAATATTTAAAAATCTTTAATCGTATTTCTGTGTTGAATAAATGATAAAAGTCTAGTTTGATGAGTTTTAAATTAGATTCAATACGCAAAATCGGCATTGCGTTTTCACGTATTCATGCTAATAGAACTAGCTAAATCAATATAGGTAATACGTTAAACTACGTACGCCACGTAAATAGCTTTATCTAATATTAAATTCATTTAACAATACAAATTTTTACGAAGACACACTAAGACGCTGTCATGATATAAAATTCGTATGTAATTCGGAAACACGTCATATGCCCGAAGTACTAAAGTTGTTTTTTTTTTAAATATAAAATTGTAAATATCGTATACATAACAACAGATGCAAACGGAAAGGAAATTACTCGTAAGTGTTTTACATATTTTCCTTATAAAAATGGTAAATGTGGCAACAGTGAATCAGTGAAAATTGATGTGGATGGTTATAAAAATGATAAATGTTTGAGAAAGTTCTTTCTTTAAAAATATAGTAATGTTCATACATGGTTTAGAGCTGCTTCAACTTGAACGAGTTTCAAATACTATTCACGAATATTTCACAAACTGGAGATCTTTTATTTTCAATTGTTGAAAGGCTATTGCGTCTGTAAATGTAATAATATGTCATCGGGAATATAACTGGGGTTTACTGGAAGCTCATAGAGAATGATCCGGTTTCTTTAATAGTCTATATCATGAAACAACAAACTTCAATTACTTCTGGCTTAGTTAGTTGATATGGTTTGGCTTAGTTGGTTGATATAATTGATTTTATTTCAATCATGTGTTTATGTATTATGTTATTTACAAAACTGCTTTGAATATAAAAAGACTCAAAAATATTCCAAAATCATCAGCTTATCGTTGACTTTGGGACATTCTATAGTATATAAATATATATTAATTACATTTACTGTAAGTTTAATGTATGATCATTAAATATTTGTTATTACAAATTGGTTTACAACGTCCTAAATGGAAACGAATATCAACATAATCTATATAATAACATAAACCGTGTCATTTTTACACATTAGAGAAAATAATGAAAAAATAACCGATAATATTTATAGATATTGGGTTCAGTTCTGATTGAATTTAGTTATTGAGATTTATTTTTGACGATTGAACGTTGTTTATAATAAATGCAAAAATGAAGAATTATACTATTTTTTTCAAAGGCAATATGCTTATGTCAGATTCTGTCAATATCACCACGTTATCAGAAGTTGCTGCTAATATAGTCTATCACAATTTTGAGTGGCGTTATGTGACTTTACTTATATTTTCTTCGTGGAATTTTATTGGAGTTGGAAAATTTGTGAAAACATTCGGAAAAACAATTGTTGTTAAATACGGAGCGTTTCATCCCATTCGACAATATCATTACGCAATCAAACAGTTTGTACTTTATGGAGAAAACACTGATCAGGTTATTGAAATGGTAAATCGTTTATACAATCACCGTTATAATAATGTCGGCCAATATGTTGTCGTATGTTCCTCGAGAGAGCACGGAGGATGTGACGAAAAAGCATTTTTTAATGTATGTTCTGAATTAAATGTTGTTAATGTCATATTTTTAAGGCTAAATTTGAACAAATTAGACCCAGATGTCTTTACCTTTTATCCAATGTTACCCGGCAGCTGTTCAAATTATAAACCGGTCAAATTAAACATATATCCGAATTGCCCCTTGCACGCCTGCTTTAAAGATTCGTTTCCTGAGAAATACAATAATTTGCATGGTTGTGAAGTTGTCGTATCTACATTTGATCAGCCACCACTCATGTATATCGACAAACAGACCAATACTACTAGCGGAGGAGATGGAGATTTATTAGATTTAACAATGAAATGTTTGAATGCTTCAATGAAAATCGTTGAACCTTCCTTAAAAGTTTGGGGTTCATTTAAAAATAACACATGGATGGGGTCTTTGGGCGATGTTTATAATAAAAGAGCCAATTTCTCGGTGTCATCAGCGCCTTTGACATATATGAGGTTTAACTATTTTCACATTTCGAGTCCCTATGGTTTTATGAAAATTGTTTGGGTTACACGTTTGCCACCATTCAAAACAAGTTATCAGAGATTGTTACGTCCTATTAATAAATATTTAAGGATTCTATTCGTAATAGTCTTAATTATCGTATGGTTATTTAATATATTCAGAAGAACGAAAAGATGGTCTGAAATACAAAAGACATTGAAGATCGGCCCACCAAAATCTAATTTAGTATTTTATGCATATATTTTATTTATAGGCATTCCTATTTATAAATTTCCTTCAAAAAGGGCTTTACTCATAATTGTGTACCTTTGGATTTGGCTATCTTTATTTGCTCGTTGTACTTTCCAAGCCACTTTTATAAGTACTTTTAAAAGGGTACGTCAAGTCGAAGGTATTCAAAGAATTGAAGATATTGTCAATACAAGTAAGAAATATGGTGGATCTTTATCTTTGCGGGATTATTATGAAGATTCACAAGATGTTTACAATAGTTACTCAGAAATCGCAATCGATGATGCGCATTTATTGCTGGACTGCATCTCGAATGGTACAGAAGATATTGTAGCTGCTATTAATTTAGAGGCAGTAATTGAATACATGGGCATCTTTAATACTTCCTCAAATATTTATATACTCCCCGAAAAAATAGTATTCAGCCCAGCAGTGATCTATTTTAACAAATTTTCACCGCTCGTTTCTCCTATTGACCGCATTTTGATTAAAGCGATGGAAGGTGGATTTACAGAGCGATCGTATAAAACCTACGTACAAGAAGCATATATATTTTTAAGCAAATTACACGGAGACGATCCAAAACCTTTAAAAATGATTCAATTCATTGGATCCTTTCTTATTTTGGGAACAGGTTGTTTCTTGTCTTTTATTGGATTTTTGTTGGAATTAAGGCACAGTAAAATTTTACGTTATTGCTAAACCATTTCGATAGGTACTTTAAACGATTTAAGCAAATATTAATTGTAAATAAAGCTTTTTTAATGGACAACCATAAAAATTTTAATAATACTCTTGGATTGATAGTATACCTATTGTAACATTAAATGCAATCTAGATAAATAATAATTGTTGGTTAGCTGCTATGTAATTTTATTAGGACTAATGTAATGCGCAGCAATTCCAAAAACTAATTGAAACTATTGTTTCTACAATTTCAATACATTAGTTTAGTTATTGTATAACCCTCGGCCTCTGCTTTTGGTGTTAAAATATAATAAAATACAATGTCAAATATAACTTTTGTTCCTACTGGAGTAAAATCCTCACAGTTATTGGACTATATGAAAATTTTAAAATTGTCTGAAGTTGCTGCAAATATTGCGTATTACAATTTTGAGTGGCGCTATATCACTTTGGTACTATTTAACACTTTGAATTTTATTGGAGTTGAAACGTTTATAAATTCCTTTCGAAAAGCTGTTGTAGTGAAGTTCGAACATTTTCATCCTCTTTGTCACTCTTCTTTATCTATCCAACAATTCGTGCTTTACGGAGAAAATACAGATAACTTGATTGATATAATGCAACAATTAGTTGCTTTCGGATATAATAATGTCGGTCAATTTATTGCGGTATGTTCTTCCAGAATTTCCAGAAAATGTGACGAAAAAGTATTTTTCAAAGTGTGTTCTTTATTGAAAATAGTAAATGTCTTATTTTTAAAAGCAAACTTTAATAAGAGTTTAGAACCATCTGTATTTACATATTTTCCGATGTTACCAAGACAATGTGAAAACGACATTGCTGTAGAAATGAATATAGACACCGATTGTCACAACGACGATTGCTTTAAAGAATTATTTCCTGAAAAATTTAACAATATGTTTGGTTGCGAAATTAGTGTGTCAACGTATGACAACCAGCCATTCATGTTCATAGAAAAAGGAACGAATAACACACAGGGCGGTGATGGAGATATCTTGAATTTAATTATGGGTGTTATGAATGCTTCAATAAAGGTCATAACTCCTCCAGAAAAGCGATGGGGTTCTTTCATTAATAACTCTTGGACTGGATCTTTGGGCGATGTTTACTACGAAAGAGCAAACTTGTCAATGACATCAGCACCCTTAACATTTACAAGATCCAGGGACTTCTTGGTTTCCTATCCGTATGGTTTTATGGATATTGTATGGGTAACTAGTTGGCCGCGATTCAACGTATCATATTCAAAACTATTACGCCCTTTAACTACTATGGTTCGATGTGTTTTGTTGGCCATCTTCGTATTGATATGGTTCACTAACATATTTTTACGATCACAAAAATGGAATAAAATTCGTAAAACACTTAAAATTGGTCCACCAAAATTGAATTTAGTATTTTATTCTTGTTCTGTCCTGATAGGCAATTCTATTCCAAAACTTCCTTCGAAAAGAACTTTACTTGTAATAGTTTACCTATGGATTTATTTTTCTCTAATAATGCGCAGTGCGTACCAGGCTGCTTTGGCGAGTACCTTAAAACGTAAATTATATTTTACAAGCTATAATAACATTAAGGAAGTTTATAATGAAAGTAAAGTGTTTGGTGGATGTTTGTCTTTGCGTGATTATTATGTAGATGACCCAGAAATTTACAATAATTACAAACAAATACCAGTATCCAATTTACAAAATACATTGGATAGTATTGCAAATCGTACATTAGATGTTGTTCTGGCAGCTAATTTGGAATCCGTCATAACGTATTTAGGTATTTTATCTCACGTAAATACTTTGTATGTACTTCCAGAAAAAGTTGCTTTTAGCCCTTCCGTGATTTACTTCAAAAAAAATTCTCTTTTAAAATCTCCTATTAATGACATTATATTGAAAGCTATCGAAGGCGGGTTTACAGCGCGTTCGTTTAGGCGTAACATTCAAGAAAATAGAAGATTGTATAAGTATTCTAGTCTCATTTCAACTCCGAAAACGATAAAATTGTCACATTACAGTGGTCTATTCATAATATTATTTTCGGGCTGGGTTTTTTCATATGTGGTATTTTTCTTTGAACTTAAATTTAGTAGGTTAGTGCGTTGCTGCTAAATTGTTTTAAATGCACAACTAAATAATATTTATTATTAGAATTGAGTGGTTAGATTTTAAATATTAAATTAAATATATCTATAGTTAAATACACACTTATGTTATATTTAATTGTAAATAAATATAGGGTTATGTCATGTCCATGTTTTTGTCCTGGGAAATATAAATAAAAAGTATGTTAATAATATATGCACAAAACAGAATATTGTTTCATTCTTTTTTGTGAACTGATTTAGTTCAATACTCCTTTCTCAATGTTAGTGGCACATTTTTTTCATGCATTGGAATCGTCTACAGCCAAGTTTATTTTGGCAACAGTCGACAATTATTTTTTAGTAGGTTCGAGAGAAAATATAACATAATTTTTTAAAAATCACAAAATAACTATTTTCACGCTTGCATTTTTATATCAGCGTATCTTGTATTATGGACTGCTATAATATCAGTTATTTTAATACAAATAAAAGTTGTTTAAAGTTCAGGAACTTTAACGCACAAAACGTTCCAACCCCCTGTGATGAAGTATCTGCAAAGAATACGAAATAAGATGCCAGGGGGTGTCTCATAAAAATAATGCATTTGGCTTACTTCCTAACATAAATGTGGCGCAATCGTTCATGAAGCAGATTCGCGCGTTCGCGGCAACCGAGCTTTGGCGGACTATTCTTGCAACCTAATAACTCCTTAACTATCATGACATTATATTTTGAATTAATAATGCAAATTTCGGTTGTAAACTACTAAAAGAAAATGTTCATGTTCTTTTTTCATTTAACTATAAATAAAAAGTCGATAGAAAGACTAGTAAGAATTAATATACCGAATCGAATGCAAGTTGAGTACCCTAGAATTGCCCCCTATAGTTAACTTGGCATTGGTAGAATATTGCGAATCACCAGTGTGAAGTTTGCCAGATTTTCTAACAATTTGTTGTGATTAACGTTTATTATATTGTACAAGAAATTGGATACCTATATCACAACAGAATTTATCTAAATTAATCTGTTTGTCATAGATTGTTTAATTGGCCTATTGTAGTAAATATATAGTATGTACCTATTACAGTGTTAGGTTATTCGCGAACATTATTTAACTAGTCTAGAAAAAATTAAAAACGAAAGCCTACTATCCTGTTCATTCGAAAGGTTTACAGCCATTGTTCTCGAGTCTGCATATAATAAAAATAAACACGACAGTAAATTGTATAGTATTTTAAATAAAATAAATAAAAGAGCATGGTGGTATTTGTTTTCTTATATATTTTTTCTTTTGTTTCTTTTTCTTCTACATTCGTTTCTGTATGAAATTGAATAAGTTTAATTTCTCGAATAACATATCTATTATATATATTCACATATCTGCTTTTAATTAGTACTAAATCATATCCAATATTCGTTCATGAGTGTAAAGGGATGAGAGGAGGATTACCGTCTGGGAAAACTTCGACTTAATGAACAAATTAATTATGTTATCGTCACAAAACATACCTTCTCTATTCTATAATTACCTTTATGAAATTCATTAATTACAAAGGTCTCTTTAAATTGTTTTAATGAGACAGAGCGAACGTGGTCGTATCTCGTATCTATTTTTATGTTTTAGTATCTAATTGAATACTGTATTTATACTTATAATTCCAAGAGTAAGATGTTATACTTAATTACTTACTTAAATTCTAAGAGATCGTTTATTAAAATATAAATAGCAGTCTTTATTAACTCGTCGAAAGAGCAAATTGAAATGTTGCCTCTCAGTTCAAAAGTTAAAGTGGGTGAAAATGAATTTTTGAATAGGTTTCATCTGAAAAGCTGAATAAAGTCTAGGCAACAATAATTTGTTACTTATATCCAGTTCCTACTGCGAGATGAAACTTTCGCAATAATAGTGTAGTGCTTTCTAGAATGTATTTTGTAACATTACATACATATTGTTTATTGTGCTATATTTATTTTGTTTTATTTAAACTTGTTTTAATATGATGAATTATTTTTATAACAAAATACATACAATGTTCTAACACCAAACTAGGATACCCATTACTACGGGTAAGAAGGTATAAGGTAAGAAGAAGAAGAAATTAACTTAAGTCCAAAATAAATGCTTACTTTTTTAATCATATGATATTCATATAACATGTGATTTTATTAATACAAAAAATATATATATATAAAAAATTTATAGTGATAAAAATCAAAATCTAATCTCAAATAAAAAGGTACCATTTAATTAACAATAAATTTTTAAAATTATTCTAATAAGTACTCGTGATCTTAAAACTATAAATTGTGTTTAATTGTATTTTGTATAATCCCTAAAGTAATGGCTATGTATTCAAATAGTATATCTAAATGGGTCATTGACTTCCTTTGGTCGCTAACCAAATGATGTAGCCTACCTAGATTAAGTTTCAGGTCTAGAATCAAGTGGTTACATATAGCTAATGACTTTTTATCTCACAGGTACTATTGATAAATATTTCTTCATGTCCAACAACGTCATTTATATTACAATAGAGCGTTAATTTGTCTAATTAGAAATGTAATCGACCGATCAGATTTGAGCTACGTGTTTGGCCTTAAATAATATCATTAAATAAGCACTCCCTGAGTAACTTAAATTATCTTATTAAAATATTTAATATAAAGAAAATTTAAGAGAATTTTAACATCGGCGCATGCGTGGCAAAAACTTTTCATCTTTCTCAAGGAATATTCGCCAGTTGTGCGCGGGAAAACCAACTGATTGGTCGGCGATGGGCAACAACTTATGAACCTAATTTTTCCGGCCGGTAAAACTTTTGTAACTAAGCTCCGTAACATTATTAATAAAATACATTATGAGTAATACTTTTGACAATTTGAAATATATATAAATGTGTATTTATTATAAATTAAGAAAAAAATAACTTCAACATGGTGGGGACAATTATAAAAATAATTTTCTTGGGTACTGCAATACTATTCGGCATAAATGCTAAAGGTAAGCATATACAAATCATTAATTATTTCTAACTTTTTAAGAAAAAATGTCAGTATCATAATACGGAAAACAATAAATATTATTATTATATTAAAGATACGTTAAAATAATAAACAAATAAACATCAAAGTCAGCAATCTAAAATTATTATTTTTTATTCAAGCAACAAATTTCCAAAATAATATTAATATAATAATTTTCATGTCTAAAGTTAAACGTGTGTTGGTCAGTGGAGAGCATTGCCGCCGGCATTGCACGTACCGGTTCATTTCTGCCCTTAGGTATTTCTACAGAAAATTATATATCACAGTACCCATTTACCTACTAACTAATTCTGATTGGCTGTTAATATAACATTATTAGCTAGTGACATTTTCAAAAGACTTCATTGTGTTTTTTTTTTCATTAATTTAATTTGACGCTTCGAAAACTTTACAGTTAAGATTTAATTAAATTCAAAATCGATTGTAAGCCGCATAAAGTCTTTTAAAATAATGCATTCGTTCAATTTAAAAAGCTGCGGCTTATCTATATATTATCTATATATTATCTATTTTTGAAATTAGCTTTACTAAAACTTTTAAAAAATTACTGTCTTAAACCATACTTTTTCATATTTATAAATCATTACTGTAGTATATACCTATATGTACTATATCGTACTAAAATAAATATACTTATATTCCTAAAACAATGAATACGTCTTGCTGAAACAGACGTATCTACATAATAACTCAGAAACATAAAAAACATCGTGAGTATAATTCATCCTATGAGTAGTAGAAAGAGATACGGAAAATATTTATTTTCTTAGCTTCAGTTTTATTTACCGCTCGACGGGCATACCGAAAAAATTCACAATGAATTGCAAGAATACAAACCTTCCAAGATCTATCTGTACGTATTTTCTGGAATAGCAAAACTCGCCTGAAAATAACAAATTTTACGATTGCTCCACTGCGAGAATATGGCGATAAATTTCAATACAGCTCGAGAAATAATACGAGTTATGGTTGAAGGTTCAATTTGTCTATATCATTTATGATATCCCAATATCTTTTTATATTGTAAACGCCGAGTTACCTGACACATAAGGTTGTTTACGAGATAATATTATCCAGGTGATATGTTAAATAGGGCATGGATCTAGTCAAAATTAGTCAAAATCAAAGTAAGGTTATTGAACGTAACATAATGTATTCCTCTAACCTTTACAAATTTAAATAGATCTACGTAGCACAAAGTATATTTTTCTACACTTTCAAAGCTTTTCGGGTTCCGTCTGCTATTTGACGAACGAAGAATTTCTACAAAAAAATGATCTGCAGCTACTGTTTGCTTTAGAGACGTCCCCTTTTAGAATCGCATAACAGATGTTACACAGAGAAACGAAATCTATCGTATTTCTATAGGTACATTTTTACTAATTTAAAAAGATTTTATACGGTTTATTCTTACTTTTATTTTGATTATATTAATCCGCAATTGCGCTTTCGAAATAAAGGCGATAGTAAGCCACATAAAATATTTTAAATTAGTTAAACCGCGTGAATAATTTTAAAAAAGACATTTAATAGTACATTTTTTAGTTGTGCAAGGTAGTAAACTTTAGAACTTCTAATCTAGAATAAACTTAATAGTTTAACGTTTCGTAGC
Source organism: Tineola bisselliella (assembly GCA_028551675.1). Taxonomy (NCBI): domain Eukaryota; kingdom Metazoa; phylum Arthropoda; class Insecta; order Lepidoptera; family Tineidae; genus Tineola; species Tineola bisselliella. Next base: position 234,249 of record JAPWLS010001443.1, on the reverse strand, counting down.
GTCAATATTTGCTTGGATTAATTACAGCCAAGTATCGGTTAACATAGTTGAAGTTTCGCTTAACTTTAAACTACGATGCAGTTACATTTCGATTAATTAATATTTAACTTTACTTAATCTTTTGTTTAAAGTCTAGTATTCGAAGTGATTTAATTGCGTCTTATTTAAATCCAAAGTTTGTCCGCATGACTGATTTAATTAAATCATTATAATTAAAAGGCTCTAAAGAGTCTTTAGCCGGTTTTTAAAGTAATCCCTAATTTAAGTGACTTGTAAGTCAGTTTTGTAGGAAATTTGGTTTTGACCAAAGCTTAACTGTCATTTTACATGTCAACTTACTTTGGAAAGACTTTTATTTAGAGAATTATTTAGACCTTGTTTGTGAATTTTCACAAGTAAAGGTAACGAGGAGAGATATTGATGACATGCCGAATATTAGGTAAGAGAGAATCAAACAATCACGGCAAGACTAATGGAATGGAAGCGATGCTGAGAAGCCTATCAAAGTGCCTCTAATGGTGTCATCAACAGATAAACCTAAACCTTGGAATAAACTAAGTAGGTATAGAAGGTGACTTGCATTAAATTAATTCATATTCATGCTATTTGTTAATTAATATTAAATTATACTGTAAAAGATCAATGTTAATTTTGGAACCGAGAATATTTCCAATAAAGAACAAAAATGAATAATAATTGAATTTATAGCCGTTGGAAGAAACTCGCTCGTGGCTGCAAACGACGTTTTGGTCTGGAGCTTCGATAATTTAAGAAAAAACTGTGAGACTCTCGATTTATGGATGCGCTCGCGTTGCAGCCAATCTTCATTTTTATTATTTCTGTTTTAGTCATTCTATTTCGTAAACGATTAGTTTGTTGCAATGACTTAACTGCGATACGCGTGTATCTATAGATTTATAATGTATAAATACTCCCAGAGGTTGTCTGAACTATTTTTTTGTACGAGATGCGGTGAGCTATATTTTTTAAAGCAATGAAATATTTCTAGTTCAGTATATTTTATTTTAAAATAATTCACTATTTATTGAAATTGTTGTTTAGCAAATAAAAAACGTTCTATATAGGTACTATATTATATTTATGAATACAGATACGAATAATAATTTAGAAAACCTATTAGAGAAATTGAAATAGGTATTTACTAAAGTTATGTTTATTTCTCAGACGAACCACAATTCATCGGGCCGAGTACGAACATCACTGTGGCCGTAGGCAGGGATGCTACTCTTGTCTGCAAAGTTGAAAATTTAATCAATTACAAGGTAAACCAGCTTAAATTCATTATTATAAGAGAAGTTCACGACTTCGAGAATATGTTTTAATTCTAATATTAGTATTATATTAAACTATACTAATAAATCTGTAGAGTTTATATGTTTATACTTAATAATCTTATCACATAACATACCGATTTGATTATTTTTGCATTACATATCCGTTAGCAAGGGCAAGTCCTAAACTAAAGGAGATAGGCGAAATTTTTTCAAATAAAATATGGCTTCGATCTTGAAGTTAGAAAAACTGCATTTAAATACTTTAGATAAATTCGAATTTATAAAATAATGTCAATTATTAGAAGCAAATTTTATTAATAATTATAATACTCAAGATATGTGAAATATATCAGCTATACGAACACAGCTAATTATTATAAAATAATCGTTATTACCAATTTCTTTTAAATGTTGGGTCATAAAATAAATCCATTATCATTGTTATTACTCTATACGTCCTAATTGAAAATCATTATAAGCAGATATCTGTTCAGCTATTCCTCTCATTAGGGTAACAAATAGGCGTCATAACTCATTTTCCCATGTAATGTCTTTCCATTCAGAGCCCGTCTTTTGGAAAAGGTACTATAGACATACGGTTCTCGTAAATATTAACGCAAATGTCGGCACCATATTTGAGTCATTTTGAACAGCAATTATGAAGGTAAAGTTACGCAATTTAGGGCAGCAGGCTCGCATGATATACTGGGTTCGACTCATTTCAAATAGAGTTCATGTGGATTATGGTAAAACCCGTATGTTATGAAACAATGCCCATTGTGCTGTAATGGCACACGAGTATGAGCCTGCATAAATTTATTCCTAAATAGGTGACACTGGGATAACAGATTATTACGGAAATAATTATAATAGAAAAAATAATAATATTAAAACAACTTATTAAAAGTAACTAGTACATTAGTAACAAATAAAACTTATACGATTATGTTAATAAAACACCTAAAACGAAAAGAACAAAAAATCTTTACGCTTCAACCCTGCACATGAAAGCCGGAGCAACGAGGCATGCAGGTAAAGTCGAGGCATTCTGTGATCATATTTGGGATACTGATGGTACTAGAGCGACCCGGCCTAGCAGCGAACCGCATCTCTTTTACACATCGTAGCTTAAAAACAATTAACTCGTAGCCCCATTAATATGCTACGTCATTATAATTTTATATATTTTCTTTTAAATAAAGGTCGCCTGGCTTCGTGTTGATACACAGACAATTCTCACAATCGGGCCTCATGTAATAACTAAAAATCATCGTGTCGGCGTTACTCGAGGAGACGGTCAAGCTTGGGCTCTAACATTGAAGGAAGTCCGCTCGTCAGATGGTGGTCAATATATGTGTCAGATAAATACTGAGCCAATGATAACTCAGACGCATCACCTGCAAGTAGTCGGTCAGCATATACTTTTATTAGTAGTTATATACTTTTCAAACTAAGTAATAATGCCAACGCCTGCCATACAATAATAACTAAATAAACTATGTAGGTATTATTCTTAACAATTTATACAAATAAAATACACTTTACAAACATTTGAAATAATGCAATATTGTTGTAAAAAGTTAGAATAACAAACTTCCTTGCATCAGCAAGTTTGTTCAAATAAAGGTGACCCATTTTCATATCAGTGCCGCAAGAAAGTTTTCATCAGCGAGCAAACTCAACCTGAAGGAACTTGCGGTGATTCACTCAACGTTTCAGCAAAAAGCGTGTTCCACATACTAAATTATATATCTTACATCCAATTACGGCATATATCTGAGTCGCATTCTATTTGAACAATGGAAGCATTGTGAACAGTTCCGCCGGATATCGTGGACACGGGCAGCAGCGGGGAGATAATGGTTCGGGAAGGAGACAACGTGTCCCTCCATTGCGGGGCCACCGGCACACCGCAACCGACTATCATGTGGCGACGAGAGGACTTTTCACAGATAAAAATGGCAGATCAATTAGGTAAGTAACATGACTTCTATCTTTATAATTTCTAACGTTTCTGAATTTATTATTATTCGTAGACAAGTTTATTCTCTAGTGACAAAAAGAATATAAAGTTGAGAATTTTATTTCTAAAACAGTGAATTTCATGAGTCGTAATGTAAGAGAAAGAAACTTAAACAAAGATGTTACACTTGGGACTCGATGAATAAATTATCAATTTAAGTGTCGAACTCGAAATACAGTTTTTTTTTTGTTTTTAAGATCCCGAATATTTTTAGTTTTATTATTTCAGTTACAAAATGGGGAGGGATGTGGTTGAATATGTCTAATGTGGATCGAACTGTGAACGGAGCGTTTTTATGCATAGCCACGAACGGTGTCCCGCCTTCAGTGAGCAAACGAATAATGTTGCATGTTTTATGTGAGTTATCTATTGGATTGAATTTAGCTATTGGTAAAATTGCATATTAAATTAAGATCTTAAAGTTAGTAACAAATTTGCAGCTTTATACATTTTAAAGGGAATAAAACCGTGAGACCAGCAGGATTTACTTTATCATTTTAATGGTTTACCTCGTACCACTACAAAAGCGTTGTGCACCATACAGACAGATAACCACCTACATTTAATGGAACTACATATAAGAAGTTACTCGCTTACGTAAAACATTTGCAACAATTTTATCTTTCTGCTTTTATTACTGTAATCTTCCTATTTGGTACTTAGTGTATACTAAGATTTAGTTTATGGTTATTGTAGTCGATTTTAATCTCTCTTAATGGATTCGAGTTTCTAATATGCAATTCCAATACCGTAAGTCCTTTGAGGTAGGCTCGCCTGAACGACCTAAGGCCTACACAGTCAGCTACTAGTACAGAGTACATCCAATGTTGTTTTAATCTATTCACCGATATGTAGGTGCTCCGTCAGCATTTCCTGTACAAAATATGATCGGCGGATACATACAAGATACGGTTTTGATACAATGCAATGTGGAAGCAAATCCTGCACCAGCGATTTATTGGACATACGTTAACGTCAATAGATTACAAAATGGTATGAAATATGCACTAATCTGATAGTTCGTGTCATAGACATATCGCTGTGGGTAAAAAAATATATGTTAAAATACATAAATTTGTGACACCATGTTAAATGGATGGAGGATTTTGATTTATGCTCTGAAGTCTGATAGTGATAGTGAAGTCTGATTTAAAAATTACATCTTTATTAGGTTCAAATCCTTGAAATATATGATAGTAATATAAACCAATTACAATATATCTTCTTTTATAGTTCCATACTTATATTAATTATGCTAGCTTTATATACATTATACCATTACAGTCTCCTGTAACACAAATCTAATAAAATTCTTATCTTTTTGAAATCAAAAACACTCATTTATTTATATATTGAACTAGGTTCCAAGTACCAGGTTAGCATGAAATCAGAAGGGTATCGTCACAGAGCGAGCCTTCGCATCAGCAATGTGTCTCGGGAAGACGTCGGCACTTACCAATGCCATGTAGAGAACTCCCTCGGGACCTCTTACGCTGACATCACGTTTTATAGTACGTATCTACCTATCCGCATCAATTTTATTAGAACTATATTACATTACCTTTATCTTATCTAGTTTTATTATGTAATATTGTTTTCAAATATATCCCCAATATAACGCACGTATCGTGAAGATCTCCGGTTCGATTCTAGTATTTAATTGTAGTATTTGTTTTATGTGTAGATGTTATATGTTTTACTTGTTACACACACACGTCGCAGTTTAGGGCCAGGACATTCTGGGCTATTAATATTAGTGTTTATTTATTATTTGGTATTTATTCAAGCTCTTGTTACTACAACTACGACTACAACAACTATATCTACAACAACAGATGAATATACGACTACAACAGAATTTTGTAAGTATTATTTATATTGTAACGAGTTAGGATTTTAGATACTTAGGTTTGTTAAAGGATCTAAATTTTAAAGTTTTGTCCCACTAATCAATATTTAATTTCTTACGCACACAATAGGGTACATTTTTAATAATCACTGCAAATCTGCTTATTTTATCTCATTTAGATGCGGAATTAGAGGAAATTGATCGTAATGGAGCTAATAATCGAGTTGAAGATGATTACGTAGTAGTTCTTAGCCAACACCAAATGCAAAATTTAGGTAAGCAGTTTTTTCCCTTTCCAAATCGAGAGTCGAATTGTAATGTCGCGCACTCTTGCGCATTTGAACTTACTATATTACTATAAGTTGAACATCTATTAGAAGTAGAATTTATCATTTGTTTTCTTAAAACTCATAAATGAATTCTTTATAGATTTGTCTCCAAGTTCGTGACCAGATGACACGTCAGACCATTGGGGGGTGTGGTCTGCATCGCGTCGCGTAAAAGACGATCTTAAGTTCGTGATATACGTAACAATAATGTTACTGAAAGTGTTATAAATGTTCAGTGATAAAAGACTTTTTTGAATTAAAGCATATTACATAGATTGCCAATTAATATCTAATTAGTATTTATTGTTAAACAAAAATTATAATAATATAAAATGTTTCAAAATAGGCTCAAAGATAAATTCGTATTTTGTAAATAAAACGCTTCATAGCATTTGTCAGTAAATACTTTTATAAAATAAAGCTATTGGTAAAATCGTTAAAATCTAACAGAATTTAGAGGTTCCATTTTATGTTTCCTTTTGCAATCCCGCGTGGAATTCTGTGTAGGCATAATTTTATTTATAGCCGAACTTTAGTAATAGTTGTTTTCGTTAAAATACATAATCGGTTAATGATAAATAATTACATTGTATAATAATAGTTAAAATGTCATACAATCATCAATAAATCACGCTTATAGTATAGCCATTTTAAAAGACATAAGGCACAGAATTGTACTATATAATGTAACATGTACAGTGTACACTTTGGCTCTGGAATAAGTTTGTTAATAAGTTACAGTTTCACGAAATAAATACTTATTTTAATATTGTTGTTTTCTCTCAAATCATAAAATCTAAAAGGTTACAATCTACAATCAAATATAAAAAAGCACATTACACTCAATACTTTTCAGTTTCCTGTTACGACACTGGAACGCAAAATTGGGGTGTAACGAAAATACCTAATTGATCATTTTTAATCTAACGAAAGCATTGAGATATATTTTTAATATCCTGTTGAGATATTCTTTATCTTTTTCGTATATTTTTTTCCTCTGAAAATATTATTTTCTCTAATAAGCTGAAAAAACGCAGAATAATGCTCTGGAATCACAAAGCTGGATGGATTATTTTTACGAAAATAGATTGTTGATGTTTGACTTAGTCAAGCGTATTTGAACCGTTAAATTGGTTATTTATTTATTTATTTATTTACGTGCTTTGTGTAATTCATAAAATTCATAAAAGTTGTTTAGGTAATTACGTGATTTATAAACGAATATTCAACACAAAAAAAAGATTTAAAACAAAGCACTAAATTGTAATAGTTTTAACTCGAGCGCTAAGATAAATAGAGATCACTGTTTAACCCCATTCATCGAACTTTCGTTATATTACCGAGTTGAAACAATAAATTTCATCGGCAAGTGAATTAAATCCGAGCGAGTTCATTTTGTGGCAAACAATTCGTGGCGAGAGGGTACGGGTTATATAGTATTCTGTCGAAATGAGAATATTTAACGAGCGCCATTTAACATCGTTAATAATTTGAAACAAGTGACTAAATACAAATTTTAATACATAGATAGCTATACTCATATGTGTGTTGTTATTTGGATGCGTTTTGTTTTCGAATTCCTTTTATTATCGCCACGCCTAACAAAAATAGTTTTCATAGTAGCCTGACTGGAGGCAGCAAACGCGATTAGGTCACGACTGGCATAGACTGCATGAACATGATACTTACATTTAATGACGAGAGACAATAATTATCAATGAAGAGGTGTGAAGGGATTGAGAAAAAATAATCCGGTATAGTGAAAGCTTCATAGCCTTTTCACAGATCACGTAAAACGTCGTGGTTGATTGCTAGTTAAAAATAAAACTAAAATAAAATCTTATTCCCCAACTGGTATAAGATTTTTCACAGACCGAGCTAGGTCAAACTACAATTTAAAGAAGAAAGAAAAATATTGAACGCTATTTTATATTTTAAATTAAAGATATAAGATAAGATTTTATTTAAACAAAATATATAGTATTAACTCCCGCGTTATAGAATGAAATACGTATAATATAATTCAAGGTGCATTTGTAATTAAATACTAAAATATTCTAAGAAACTGAATTATTAACATAAATTAAAATAATTACAATTAAAATTGAGTACCTTTCAACGTGGGGTGCTGTGCATATGAAATTTTAAACTAAAGTTTTATACATATCGCACCAGACGTTCTTTGTTCGATTTCAATGAGTTTTTCCTTGCTTAAGTACTTTTCATTAATGGTTCTACGTTGCAGGAAAACTTTTGAACTAATCCGTACATTTTCAAAATGTAAAAAGTAAAAATCTTTTCAGCAAAGTAAGAATAATTATGTATTCGTACATCTATGAACAAAATATGAGTAGCCACATCAAAAATAATAATCTAAGTAAAGTGATATATTAGGCTTGCACCCCGTTTATTATTGTTATTATTGGTTGTGGTGAAATTGACTACGCCTACACGTATCTGTATGCTTTTAATGGTATGAATTTTAATCAAACAATGTTTTCAAACACCTTTCAATTTAAATATCTAAAGGCATTATATCCAAGGGTTCACATGAATTCCCAAAATCAAATGCAAATGAGGAAGCCTTTGAGGCAAAATTAAAAGGAACGAAGGTCACTATTGGGTAGATTTGTACTTAATTTAAATTTTTCATTTCTGTTCTACATGTAGGGTTCAATGTAAAAGGATAATGAAACAACGAAGGCTAATCTAGCTTTAAGCCGGGCGAGGGAGAGCATGCAAATCGAGTGGAGCTCTTTGCCCCGCCGTAATTCACGAGGGGCAGGTGGAAGCTATGACCACCTCTATCAATGCCGCTGAGATGCTATAGTAATTTGAACTACACCTTCATTTTGTATTCAACTAAATATCTTCAAAAGCAAATTAAATACAATCGTATTATTTGGAAAATTACTGACCTAAATATAATTTCAACACAAAAGAAAATAAGAAACAAAGAGTTGAAATCTCGTGTATTGATTTTATAATTTTGCGCTTATGTTTTCCGGGAAGAAATTGCTTAGTATTAAATATTTTAAAATGTTTTATGTGACTTACTATCATATTTATATCACTGTTTGAACAATCGTAACTTATTTGAATTAGGTTTGAGGTTATGTCGTGGATAAGACATAGTTTAAAAAACAAAACACAAAAAATTGACATTTAATACTCAAACATATTTAAAGTTTTATCGTCAAAGTATTTATTATTTCGCTGAAATGAAATCGTATTAAAGGTTAAATTTTCATTTCACGAACGAAATGTATTGAAATATTAAAGAGCTATTTATAAGATTACTCACGTAATTGCAGTAGTTTTCGAGTGCATGGGAATGGTCTTTCCACATTCGCTATTCAGAAATGTGAAGTGAGACTTCATAATTGCAATATAAAATATCCTTTAAAATATATATGTATATCGTCTACAATATAAATATACATATTAAATATTATATTTATTTGTTGATATTGAGTATAAGCTGTAAAAACCTTTTCAATTATATTTGCAGTAGTTTCGTAAACAAGAGATTTTATGTAGTATTATTTTCATTAATGTTTCAAAAGTATTACAGCCATTGTGTCCGATTTTTTAGAATTAAATTTAAAAAAGGAATACTAAATCTGTTAAATATCTAATTTAATTCAAATAAAGATTTTTTATAGTAGTTTGGCATTTTGCCTTTCGACTATCGGAATTACTAGTATAATTGTTACCAGAAAGTAAATATCTGTAGGCACCAGTCGCCTCCACTACAGCTTAATAAGATCGGTCAGTCTATTCCGGTCAATATTAGTCTGCCTGTGCCATTGTTTATAATGTAGAAAAGTTTTAATAGTTAACGTTTGCAGTCGAGCGATCTGCAGTAGTAAATGACCAGAGCGTGCAAAAGTGTTAAACAATTTATCTGTGGTTGTCACTTTGTCAAAGTCTACTGTGTGTTCATGAGTTTGTTGTTAGTTTGGGTTCCTGCCTTCTCTATGACAGTTAGTAAATGTGTTCTATTTATATTTTGAAGTTGTTATTTTGTACTAAGAAAATCTTTACTCTGAGGTTTTTTTTATTTTGCTTTTTCATATACAATTTTTTATTTTATCTTGAGACTACCAAAGTGTGCAAGAAACAGTGGCCGCTACTGAATTGAATACTCGGGTACGTCAAAGATTATTCTGAAACGCGAGTGATGGTACTGCCCCAGAGTGGTGCAGCGGACTGAACGAGCAATAACAATCTGCTTACAACTCTTTAAATATAAAATAGCATAGTGATTTGATTTTGTCAATGTGAGATATATTTTACTAAGATAAAGAATTTATTTTAAACAAGTAAATTATCAATTTTACTATTTAACCGTCGGTAGACACATTAAATAAATATCATTAGTTATCATTTAAATTATTCTTCTCATACTTCATTTGCTATGAATCAGAATTACTAAAACTGATCCTAAGTATGCATGGTGAGTACAAATCTTATTTCAAATATTTGTTTAATAATTTGTTGTAAAATTATGACAAACAAAAGAATAAAGCAACAAATAAAACAAATTGCGAAAATTTCTGCAGTTAAAATATTCGCGTACCTACAAAACGTGACAAATTGAATCCACAAAAACTTTTACAAACAATTGAAAACAATTTGGGATGTACAATTATTTCGTAAGCAAACATAACATCAATGCTTTATTTTAGCCAAATAAATTCGGCAAACCAGACAGCGCGGCCGTCAAAGCGTCATCTGGTTTTTAATTAAATCTCTGTGAATAGCCATCACTTGTTTCCCTTGACAATAACAACACTGAAAATGCTAATCAAAACTTTTCTCAGCTGTAATTAATTTATCTGCTTTTAGGAGCCCTTAAAATAATATGATCCTAATTTAGCAACGTTTTATTTTATTATATACCTTTTTTATAATAAAAAAGTCAATAGTACAACTTGTATTCAAACTAAAAAAAGCCAATTAAAATAAAGATGAAAAGAAATTCCCTGGATACTCGAGCGGTTATCCGCGTACGAAAGTGGATACATTGGGGCTTTTTAAATTCCGCTCAAGAATATTCCGAGGGCCCTAAAGACTCGAATGCACTCTCGTTACGTGATCCTTCTAAAGTTTTCAGTCTTAGCTATGACGTTCAAACAACTATCCCCGGGAAGCTGTTGTGCATTCAGCGTAAAATATAATATAGCCTCTCAAGCCTTCGTTCTGGTTTCGCCAAGAAGACAAATTCCTTAAATTACATGATATTCAACTCTAAAACGCTTTAACTGGAGTTGAATAAGAATAAGGTGTTGAAATTATATTGCATTATGAATTAACTAATGTTATTTAAATGCATATTTTTTATATATAGGTTTTTTTTTGTAGATGTAATAATATTTAATTATTATAAATTTGTTTTCAAATAATGGCTCGTTATATTTCGCATAGAATTTCATTTGTTTAGTTTAGTGTGGTAACGCTTTATTACCAGCAAATACAATAGATATCTATATATACATATAGATAAAAATACTTCGAATATAGGTTTTATACCATCTCCTGCATCACACATATGGCAACTAATGACCAATATTAATGCACCATCAGTCAATATTTGGACTCATAAAAGTTACTATTGCGTTACCACAGCAATTGAATGTTAATAATAAAAATCTTACCCAAAAAGTGTAAGTAATATAGTATGATGAAATATAAAAAAGAGAATGTCGATGTCTATATAGAATACGAAATTACATTCACAACAATCGGAATTTCGATTTAGTTGTACTTGAAGCAAATTCGATTAGAGTTTGTGGCTCCTTTGAAATTACTTGGTGGTTTAAATGTAATTCTAAACTAACGAATTTAATACATTATTTAGTACAGATTTTTTTTAAATATTTTTAAACCTTTGGCGCTGTGGTAAGGTTAGTTAGGAAAACTAGATATTTATTAATACTCGACACATGTTAAGGATTAAAAGTTTTATTTACATACATAATAAATAATATAGTACTTCAAACGAGAAAAAAGGTTAACATATTAATAGAGGTATGTATAAACATAACTTTAAAAGAGATTCAATATAGTTCAATGAATATTATAATAATTGTTCAATTAAATAACTTAATTACCAAAATTATTTTAAATTTTCAACATGAGCTTATTTTAAAATAAACCAGAAAATGAATTATACATATATGTATCTATCTATATATTATATATTTTTTATTTAAATTGTGAGTAAGTATTAGCAAATAATTTCATATAAATAATTTCTTTTATACTTTACTTCAATAAATTAGCAATAATTTCTTAATTCCTCCAAACTGCACATTTTATGACAGCACTCCTCGACAATGCCTTTTCTTTTATTTCTGCCCTGATACATCGCCAGAGCTGTGACACGGTTTAACCATGGCCATTTTTCCACATTCACTTCTGTTTCTATACCTGGGTTAAGAACAATTATATTAAACGATGCTATTCTTACGCACAATAAAGGGTATTATTATTATTATTGAAAGAGTAATAGACACAATGCCACTTCGGAGTAGAAGCACCACTTTCAAGCGTAACACCCATGAAGAGCTTGTCGTATTTTGGGATTAGCTTGAAAGTAGCCGATTATAATGAATTGCTGTCAGCTTGGAGTTTCGTAGACACCACAAAAGTAAATTGTTAAGTACTCTCATTTTCATATCATGTTTTATTTTTAGTTACTTTAAATAATATGAATTTTAAAGTTACTAACCTAAATCAAAGTATTCTTGATTTCTTTTCTCTATATCATTTTTGCACGCCTCGAATCGTCGATATGCTAGAATTTTTCCACATGCTCTTATATTATTATCAGTATCTTGTTGACTCAAATCCAATAGACATATAAGTAGCGTTATAACTAACATCTTCATCTTGGTGGCAATAATTTTACTAAAAAATAAATAATGATTACTAACACTGTTTCAATTGATTGTCTGGAAGAAACTATTTTTAGTGATACGTTCGCCAATTGCTCGAAATTTGTGTTTTGTATGTGCTAAATTTTAATACCTAGGTACTCTTAAATTAATAAAGGATTAACTAAACAATACTACAATTGTTTATATTTGATTTTAGACGCTAAGTCGGTTAAAGCACTAAATAATTTAAATCACTCACCTCAGTTTGAAGCCGGGAAGGTTCTAAGAGAATCTATTCAAAATTTATGAAATATTTCATTTATATACTAAATCAAGATTGTGTAGGTGTTATTTCGTTAATAAGCGTAAGCGTAAGCGTTCGCGATTTTGATTCGACTATTAAATAAAGGTAAGAAGCGACAAACTAACAATACATATGCGAAACACAAGTCGCGGGTTACTTTCTGCTTTAAACAAATTTAGTAATCAGTTCATACAAAAGATTTTTAAAAAGTAGCGATTTAATATTAAGCAATGAGATGCATACAGCTCAACCTCAGCTAACAAAATCATTGAATTGTTATAGTTTTCCAAATAGCGTTTTTAATGTATACACGCATTATTGACGTGTTTGTGTGTGATATAGGACGTCTATGAATTGATGAGGTCATATACTGAATTATGATAATTATTATAATTATAGATATTTCAAATATTTTGTTATATTTTAAGGCGCTCCACAGACACTAGACGGGAGCAGACCAAAATATTCAGTCTTAAGTGACCAGTAGGTAATTATATAATAATGTAGGCACTAAGATTAGATTTTTGACAAACAATTGAAGTGTTAATACGACATAAAGTATTTATTTGTTTTTCTTTTTAAATTAAATACTCCCGCGTGGTGTTCATACGTTAATTCATGCGTAGAACAATACAACCGCCACTCAAAACGCCGCTGGTCCACAGCGGACATAATAGACTGTGACTACCCGCCGTTAAATCAAACGGACTGGCAATGACGGTCTGTTTAGTCCGCAACAACGGGCGTTTTTATCCAACAGCCTCAAGAGACTATTGAATCCAACACTATAAACGAGAAAAATACTTTAAGTAAAATTTAACAATAAATAATATACAATTTACATATTTCTTATATGTCCTATGTTTATTGTAATTACAATAGAAAAAAAATACTTTATTGTAAGATCATTTTTTTTATATTGTATACCTAATATTTTTATAAGTGTCTGTAATATGAAATAATAAAACAACGCTACTTCTACTAGATAAGTGTTATTGATCTGTATAATTGATTTTACTTAACATTAATACACAGGAAAACATATAAAGAAAGTCTATTTTGGCAAAATACTAACAAATTGAAGTAAACAAGAAAACGCTGGACATCATTTATTTCAATTAATAACCAAATTGTTATTTATGTTTTTTGTGATATGTGATGATTGCTAAACAAACGAATCGTGTATTTTTTGTTATTTTTTTTTGTCTATTCGTATTTATTTTATTAATAGAGTAATAAATGTTTCTATTCTTATAACAAAAATCTTTGTATTATTGTATTTCAATGAAGACTACACGTGTACGATATTAAGACTTTGGTTTACATCTTAGACATTTATTGTATATAAATGTTATTAAATTAAAACTCAATCCACGAAATGTGTAAAACAAAACAAATATTAACTCATTACACAGACAGTTAACTGACCACCGACACCACGTGGGAATCTTTTATTACGTTAACCTTTATCTGAGTGTAACTTTTCTCTGGTATTTATTAATTCAATGGTATTACGAGTTTTTCGTTATTATAGATTATCGTTTTAATAACATAAAAATGCCATTGACATCATATGATAATTAAATTAAATAATTCATTGTATGCATTTTTTTATATTAGCAAATCATATGACCACACTTTATATTAAACGAGTGCATAAACGGATACGACAGCTGTCTCAGAAAAACGTATGGATAATAATCGCGACTGTTATGCCGGCTTAGTGATATACGTGACTGTAGGTACGTGAATCCTTATAATATATAATAGAAATAAGTACGAACTATTATTTAGTATTATAAAGAGGAAAAAAAAACTGGGTAAAAATTATTACAACTCAACAGATGATATATCTCGACGATGCGATTTCTGCAGTCAATGCTCTATTATTCATTGGCTTATGCCACCACAAAATGCACATACAAAATTAACTATAAATAATACACAATAAAAGACGCACTCCCACATAATAAATACTAGAGGACGAGCAGTCACAACCGACTTTCGACCGACTCGAGATCATCGTACGCGCAAATCTATGAATATATCTGTAACTAAACTTTCTATTGAATTGTCATTTTGTGATATTAGTTCAGAGGTAGAGTTGAAGTTTATATTTTTATTTTCTTTAACTGCACGAGTCTTCTATGGGAAGCTGCATATAAAGGTATGGTCAGATTATCGTTAGACTCTGTATTATTGAGAAAATCATATATAACCTATTACAATAGTTATAGTAAATGTTGCAGGTGCATATAATTAATAGTAGTAAGCTAGCTCTTGCTTAATCTCTAGATTGATTGCAGCCGTTTTAGTTCGACACCGATATAGCTGCCTATATTATTTATACATACATCTCTGTTTACTGTAAATGTTCCGCCTTTCAACAAAATTTTAGCTTTTTTAAAATTTCATTGTACAATATTAATGTGCAATATTTAAACTAATTTAATTAATAAAATTGCAAATTTAATAAAAATCAGTTTGTTAAAGTTTTGAGAGAGTTAAAAACTAACACCAAACTCGTAGGTACTACAATATACATACATCCGTAGCTCGTAGTATGCTACGAAAAATTATAAAACTTTGTTACAATGTTCTGAGTCTGACTACATTTGCATGTTTTGCCTTTTTAAACACGCCCGCTACACGTGGATATTAACATTATTTCAAGGGTTTGTTTTGTATTTAAATCTGCGAGTCACAATGTGTTATTTTTAATTTAAAAAAATAAATTTAGTATATTGTAGTGCTTTTATTTACAAAGATAATGTTACCATATAATTAAAAATGTTTAATTTATAATTTAGGCAGTTGAAGGTTATACATTAAAGTCAAAATCTTTTACATGAATAATATAATTAAAAAGCGCTTAAGTGCTACCCCCTTTGATTAAATAATATAAATAAAAGAATTCATAATAAATGCTACATTGGTCAGTTTAGATGATCGTATTGTTTAGCAGTAGTTTTTTATTTCAGATGTCGTGCAAGGTTTCATACAGCATTCCTCCACCAGACCACGTTTATGTCGTCCCCATCGCGTTGCCAAAGCTGACTGTCGACCTAGCCAGGGCCAGCTATCCAGTTCATCTTCTAAACTCTTCTCGGAAGCTGAAAAATATACATGAATGATATTATAAATGTATTTTATTTGATTTATATATTGGTATTCGGTCTCCAATGACAGAAGGTTGTCTGTAAGTTATTAGTAATAAGGTTACGATTTTCCTACATAAACTTATACGCAATAAAGCCATTGTTATAAACAGTGCAGATAAAGACGCGAAGTACCCGTGGCGCATTACCTTCAATAGTAAATTTATCGTCTTTCTTGATCATGCCTGCAGACGAGCAGACGAGAGCCCTTGCAGCAGCCAACCTTCTACCACATAATATAACTTGCTGTTGACTGCTATACATGAAGCAGCATGCTAACAGGAACAATATACTTGATACCTTCATTTTTATGGCTGAAATATAAGCAAATATTTATATTTTGATATAACTGAAATTTATAATATTCGAAATACCACTCACGGTTTAATACATTATACAATATATATGAACACTAAAGCTTTGGTAATGCTTTGGACGTAGTTTTCCATAAACTATTTCCAAAGCTTGCAAGCTCATCGCTCAATTATACGTATAATCAAAGTGTAGGTATATCAAAAATATCGGTAAAATAATACCGGAAAACTATGAGATAGTAAATATTTATATCTTACCAAGATATTAATAATATTAACAATTAAAATGAATAGAATACTTACCTATTTCAGTCACGGAGCCGTTGGCGAAATTATAGAATTATTTCTCTATCTTCAATGAGCTCCTGAGATAATGTAGAGAATTGGCGGAAATTTTGTCTTATATAGGGAATAGTAAGGAGATGTAAGGTTGTTTCACATTGTATAAGCGGTAGCGATGTTTTAATCATCCTTATTTATTTATTAATTTTGGTTACACGGGTTAGATACTCAACTGTAATATTAAAAATTAGTCTAAAATAATATAAGAATAATTAACAATAAATGCACAAGGAATGCAACAGAATGATTTTGTTTGTGTTTTTTTATTCTTACAGCGATTTGGTGAACAAATATAAAACAAACGAATATACATTACATCAAAAATTGTTTTTCATTTTACTCTCTCAAAATATTATTCACACTTTTTTAACAATTCTATCCAGGCGTCGTCAAATATTTCATATTTAGGTTATGCGTGTAGTTACACTTAGCTAGATATAAATTTATATAAATAGTATACATAAATAAAACCTATAAATATTTATATTATATATTGACATTCAAATGTCGTGAGTCATTCAAGTAGCATTTTCATGTTTCCATAATTCGCATCACGTATGTTTCGAACTGAAAGTAAGAATGTTAAAATTGTATTTATCTAATATTGCACGTGCGACGTGAACAAATTAAATGAAGCATTTCATCGTAATTATTTTAACTAAATTTGATCGCTTTTTTATTTAAGTATATGCAAGTTTGTAAAAAATTATAAAACTGCCAAGTACATATAAACTGTTTCGTAATATTTACAATCGAATACGCAAACGCTATTCAAATTTAAACTATGTTTAATTTTGTTTTGCCTCTTTTATGTAGGTACTATTTAAAAGAGAGAAACAATTAAAAAGCGGCTTCCAAATTTGAATAACATTTGTGAAATATTATTGATTGGATTACCATGCGAGTATATTTTTTAAATCATTTCATCAAAAACATGGTCTAATATAAAGGAAATTAATTTAATCCTTTTTATGGTATTGCCCTTATTATCGTCACATATGCTAATGTAGGACAAAGTTAGAGACAGGTACGTAGTACAAAATGTTCACTTGTAATCATTTCGACATTACAGCCTTGACTCATAATTTATTCTATTTTAAGTTATCCACAACGGTTAAATAAAATTAATATTTTGGGAATGGAAAATTTTAAGGAAATTTCCATTCCACATACAGTAGACAATCCATTCGTTTTCCTTAATTTTATATTTTTTATATATTTAGGTTAGGCCAAAATATTTACTATATTTGCATGTATTAGACTTCTGGTCGCTAAAGTCTTACTAAAAAGAATTCACTAAAAACTCATATTATTGCATGTTAATTGTTGTTGTGATAGTTATTAAGACTTAACACATAAATGACATTTCAATAAAATTATCTAAAACTTAATTTTTCACTCTTAACTGTATCTAAGTATTATTCATAGATATTGCAATTTAAAGATACTACAAGAAAAATACATATGGCGACTATACTTTTTAAGAACATTTTGAGGTGCATCGTTAAATTCTCGGCAAGTGTCATCAATAACCACGCCTCGCTTCCTCCTCGCAGACAAACTAAGGGGGAAAGGGTGCCACCACATATGCAATATGATATAATAAATCTTTCAAATGCACCCGCACTGGAGCAAACATTAGCATTTTTCAAAAACTCCCTTTTAAAATATTCCGGTTATGAAAAATAATGTCTCCACATTATAACGTAATAATTTATGTTATATACCTACCTACATATAACAAGGAGTTGCCCAAAAGGAGATATTAACTTATTATTTCAGCTTCGAAAATTACCTATTACCAATCTTGTGTTAGAGAAAAAGATTCACGAACAAGATACGTGATACAGTCAGGAGAGCGGATATTTTCCGTGTACTGAGCATGGATATTTCCTGCAAAATGATATCGCATTTTGTCAGTAGAGATTCCGATCTATGGCTATCGTTCTCCTACGCTTTTTGGTTATAGTTGTCATTACATAAAGTGATCTTTCGTAGTACACGTACGGTCAAATATTATTCGGCGTATTTTATTCAAACACATATTTTATGGTAAATAGTTTGGAAACTGCTGATATAAATAAAAAAAATTGAAAACGACTAAGCACATGTTCTGAAAATATTTCTCACACCAAAATAAACTCAAACCTCAGATAAAGATTTATTATATTTTTTATTATTTTTAAAGCTACTTCAAATATAATTTGAAGTTAATAATAGTTGTGATTTAATACTACATTAATTAAAGCAGGATATCTTTCCAATTAGTGTATATAAAATGTCACTTATCCCTTCCGAAAATTCAGTACCCTTTAAATTCATGAAACAAGTCATTCATAATTAAACAAAATTAGTTACAGTTTCCGAAATTAATTATGCACTGGGTAAAGTATGTTTATCAACCTGAGGAATAATCTCGGAGAAAATATTTAGACCGAGTGGTAGAGGAATTGGCGAATCTATTCCCGTTTTGTGTCTAAATAAGTGAATAAATTTAAACGTATTATTTAGGGAAATAATAAATAAAATGCGAATGTAATTTTGTTAGGCGCAGTAAATTTTAATTTATATTTATTAAGTTGTATCAATTTATTACGCTTACGGTCGCTTAACTCATTTTCTATACAAAAATGTAAACATTTAGAACATACCCATGTTGTATTATTATAAAAGATTCCATTTGTATATTTGATCCGGCTTATTTGCATTACTTATATTTATAAGAAAACCTGTGTTTTGTTAACCCTCGTCCCCTACGAATAGGAACACAGAAACGATCCTGATATTCCACCTCCCTATTTGTATTTTTATCAGACCTCAGAGACTCATTTTCGTCGTGGTTATTTGAAATTACGCGCAGACCTGGGATCGAATTTCATTTGGAAAAAACAAAATTCGCAAAAGTTGAATATTAACAAGAATCAACTTTACAATTTACATTCTGTTACAGTACGGATAAATGTATTCGTTTTCTTCTTTTTTGTTTGAAAGATTGTTAAAAATATAACCGCGTGTTGGTGAAAAAGTTTATAGTTTATTATGAGAGCAAAGATTTAGAATTTAATATCAGGTAATTTTTCTAGAATTTTACTCAATTTCCGCACTACCCGCTTTATTTTATGTTAGCATTAAATAATGAACAGAGCCATAAATAAGGAAGGGTACAATAAAAGTAACAATAATATTTAATCTAATTTGTTTTATATTAAACATCACATTCTATTAATTCGTATAGTTGATTTTTAATAAATACTATAATTAATGGACTTAGCAGAACATATCTATCTATCTATAATATATTGGTGAATTCGGTGGGCAATAGGATATCAAATGTTCTATGGAACAAGCTTTATCGCAACATTCATCACTTATTTGCCGACGAGATCTTCGTGATAGTCTAATGGGTTTTGATCGCTGTTTTGGTTCTTCTCTCTTGGGCATTATGATGTCTGTAAGAGGAGAGAAGGGTTTAACAACACTTTAGGAAAAACAAATAAGGTGCATTATTATGCATTATTTAAATTCAAAGCCTAATTTAGTAAAATAATTATATTTCTTGTATAATCGATTACTAGTGATGACTCTAGACCTAATATTATACACATTAAATAAAGTTTGCGATTGAAATGATGCATTATTATTTCGTACGTTGAAATATTATATTACAAAAAAATATATATGATTATGAAGTATATATATAAGCTTTTCAAAGTGATCACAAAACTTTATTTGATGTGTGTATATTTTTTATATTATTTTTGATGTTAGAATATTATTATTATATCTGTGCGTCATTAGAAAAAGTTATTTTAAATAAAATACTAGTTGAACAAAATTATAAATTAAATCTAGTCTGATTATTTCAAAATATGTTTAAAAAAGAAATATTCATTTGAATATGTAATAATAAAACTGACCTAATAAAGGCGATGACACTTCTCTTTTAGCAATTCTGATTTTGTTGTCACAGAAATCGGCGAGACGTTGTGACAGGTATTTGCTGCACATAGTGATATTCTGACTCAGAGGCACAGGCTTCGTCGTATCAAGAATATTTGGATCGCATAATACTTCCTGGTTCTGCATTAGCAGAATAATAGCAAGAAGCTTTATCTGTACAAAAGATCACCAATTCAATTCACATTATTATTGTTATTTTATTGTCAATTTTATACCGTTGTTATTAACACAATATTATTATAAACAAAAAATAATAAATTATTTTAAATAGTAATTTAAATAAAATTTAGCGCACTTAATATTTGTAATTTCTAAACACATTAGTAACTTCTCAAGTATATAACATTTGATAAATTAATTTAAAATAACATACCATTTCGACGATTTTAATGGTATGCATCTCGTCGCCGCGCCGAAACGGTATTCCATTTATTTCCTCGATCACGAATGAAACTGTCTGCCCAAACACAGCCGTTTAAAAGTGTTCCATAATCAGTGCCCAACGTGTAGCGTTACCCAAACCTTGTTTACAACTTGATTGTTTACTAAATACATAGATATAACAAATACATTACACGATTGATAACAAATGCTGCTCCCGAAGAAACAATGCTGTATTAAGCTTGCGCGCCATTGCTGAAAAGACTGGTTTCCTTTTTTATTGAATCCCCTCAGCCTGGAGATTGCCGTAATATTTAAATATGAATTAATCAGACAGCTAATGTAATTTACCATAATACAATTATTATTATTATTTGTGGAAAAAAATATACACAAAAATATTATTTGAATATTTAAAGAATTTTAAAATATTTATATTAATTTATACAATGATTAAACAGTTAACGACTTTGTTTATTTACATAGATATACAAATAAAATTAGTTTATGAGTAAACAATCGTATTCTTAATTTAATACCTAAACGTATGTCTATATAATTATTTAATGTATTTATAAGTTAAATGATAATTGTACTCTAAACCCTTGTATGGGCAGTAAAACACGAATAAATGGAAAACAGCGATTAATTTCACTAATCTAACTTTATTGTACCGATTACCGGGTTTAAAAATTAGAGCTAAGTAAAAATATATACTACCTTAATATATGAATTCCGTAGACTTGGTATTGGGTTCTAAACTCAAACTATATATTTGAGAAAATATAAAAATTTTCTCAAATATATCAACACACACAAAAACTTAATATTCCCAGAATCATCAGATCAAAGATAATAAAAAACAGACGCGCTAGTAAACCACAAAGCTTATAAAAACTTTATTAGAATTTTACACCTTTATGAACGTGACTAAACGTAATTTAAAAATTTATATTTTAAAGTGAAATAATTGAGATACATTTATTTTCCATTTATGTAACTTTAATTGTAAAAAGATATCCTGAATAATTATTTATTTACAAATTGCATATAAGATATGAAAATTTGCGAGGAAAGCATTAATTATTAAATTTTAATTTGACCATAATTTTTGGAAATCCATTTACATTTGCAAAAAAGAAAGTATTACTTACATATTTAGACATTGTCAAAAAATCCACATTAGAAATGTGTAAACAACATAACAATCTGTCCGCATAGTAACACACTTATCGAAAGATCTAATTTTAATGCACCCAATAAATAGCTCCTCATAATTTTAAAAATAACTAATCAAGGAGGTCATAGTTCGATGTCGTTTAGACTGTATAATGTTTACTCCAGAGACGTGAAAATGTGTTACAAATCTTTTATCAAATCAGGGTTGTATTGAGTAATTATTAAAATTAAAAATATGTATAATAATATTAAAGGGGGTTCTGATTTCAAGCTTGTTGTTTATGAAGAAATTGAAAAAGTTCATCGATAGAGTGCGGAAGCTGCACAACTTTAGCTTGGAGTTAGGTTACCTTTAAAAAACTGAGAACACTTTCAAAAGGGTTTCACTAGAACTTTGCAAGCAATTTCACAATGTAATACGTTTTGAAAGGATCTTTATAGGCAATAAAAGTGTAACAGAAAATTGCACCGACTACCACACGAGAATGATAAATTCATTCCATATAAATAAAATAGAATATGTTTACTGTTGACGTGAAGTCAATACGTGTCAGTGTAATGAAACATATAATAGTGACATACTGATACACTTTTGTTTTATTTAACCTAACATAATATATGGGTAAACATACACAGGAATTATCAAGTATTCGCAATAGAATTTTGTTAAATGTAATGTACTTTATTAAAAGGTAATACAAGCATCAAATTAGTAGTTTAATTAAAACGTATTCGCAATTTAAGTACGTGATCGTGTTAACCCTACACAGAAGGCGCCTGATAAAGGGCCAGTGCGACGTAAACAAGTAGTTATTGCAGCAGCACGCGCCGCACGAGACATTAAAATTAAATCTGATAACATTTAGTACCCCTTATGACTTACTCATTATCAGTACACGTGTACCAAACATGGGTCAACTTGAGAAACCTGATTGTTTTTTAATTTACTGATAGTAGTATCATTTTATTTCTTTTTAGTACGTGCTTCAAATTATATTTCAATACATTACATTATTAATGTCGTTTAATAGTTTTTTTTAAACGTAATATAGGTACATTTAAAGTAATATAAAGTCATACCGAACTCCGCTTAATGTCAAACTAGAGCGTAGACTATGAGCGGAGATAATTATTATCACTGAAAAGGAGTTAACAGATAACAATTCTTTAGTTATTCTTAGATTCCGAAATATGACTAGATTGATAACGCTCAACTGTAACATATAATCAGGTGTTTAACCTAACATAGAAATTGTTAATGAGAATTCACTTACCTCCTAAATTACTATACATTCCGCATACATAGACATATTATGGCCCTCGTTTTTTAGTACCTTACCGTTCTAAATGGACATGAAAATCTCAAAAAAATATATATATTAAAAATCTTCATAGTTATAATTATTAGAGACATTTCTAGAATATATATTATTATAAATATGCAAAACTTTAATTTCTGCATAATTATTGTTATTATAATTAGAATTCATTTACGAACTTAATGAACATAAACAAACTAATTAAATATTAATAAGAATACCTTACATTGGACTTTATTAAAATACTAAATTTGTCTCAAATAAATATTTTTTCCTTTTGTCTCCAAATTGTGTTATAAAAGTCTTGTTTATTGTTTATTTTCCTCTGTACTAACATTTTTATAATCTTTAATTAATTTAGCTTTCGTAAAGCAGTTATTAATACGTCAATCTGTTATGGAGAGGCTTTGATTTACTTTATTAAAGAGAATTGCAACGCTCTACGACATTCGATAGAAATCGGACCAGTAACTTTTGATTTACGATGGATAATTTTTAAAACCATGGTAGCATTAATCTCGACACTCCTTTACTTGCCTTTTTATATCTTGATTATACAACACGAAACTTTTTCCTTTGTCGTGACGTAACTTTGCTCATTTCTGAAAAAGTTTACAGAAATAAATTTATTTTTGCACTTTCATTTCTTTTCTATTATAATTTTTATTTTAACTTTATTGGGTTGCATAACCTTTATTATTATATGTAAATATATATAAATAAACTGAAATAATTTATCAAAGTCATAAAGGTGTAAAAAACAAAATAGCTATTAGTGTCAGAGCATCTTTAACCTCTTTAGGCCTAAGAACTAAATGGCTTTTACGATGTATGAGCATGTGACGTCACGCAACATGACCCGGGTGTCGTCCCAGTCTATTAACTTGACTGATTACCCCTAATACATGTACTAAATTATCTAAGCCACACGATGAGAGGATTTGGACTACCTCCTAGCTTTTGGGTTTATTCATATAGGTCTACACTATTATTACATACATAAACATAATAATCGAAATAGCTATATAAGAAATCAGTATTGAAATATTTTAAATTATAATTAACTAATTTCAAGGGTTTGCAGCCATGTGTCTGTAAAATAAACGCGATAGTAAGCCACACAAAGACAATGCTTAATAAATTAAAACTATTAAAAGCAAACATCTGATTCAAGCTCATTTCCACCGCATTCGATTAAATTCTACAATAGATTACAATGAAATACCATTACTTGCCATTAGATTTATGCTAAATAGTTTAATATTCTATTAGTCGGTGCATATGCGAAATAAGCACGTAATTTAGATTAATATATATTCCTAAGTCCTAAGTCTGGATAATGGCTTTTGCGCTATCTATTGATTCAGGTTTCACCGGTCCCCTGAATTCAAATTAATATGTTTACCAACCCTTTTAAAGGTTTATTTACATTTACCCTCGTATAGACAAAAATAAATTAAATCTGCCGTTTATTTTGGCCTAACTCTTACTTGACAAATTTGTTTAAAAATCAATTAATATGTTTTAAAATAAAAATAGTGTGTATTTTACCATAGTATTATATACGCCTATTGTTCACTTACATTAGTCGGTAACTCAGTCGTCAATTTGGAAAAAATAGTGATGAAACTGTCTAATAACCCAGTCCCTAATCGGTCCTTCAGAAGGTGAGCCTTATTGCACGCGTTAGAAATCTCGCGTAGAAATCTGCATGCCTAACCACCTATGTAAATGATCTCTGGAAGTTGGATCTCATGCGTTTAAGAAGCCTCGTATGCATAGGGAATCGACGAATGTGTCATTAAACATTCAAAGTTGGGACGAAAAAAAGCAATTGAATATTATTAATTTAATAAAATTATTGATCTATTTAGACTTAATTAGTTTGGTCGAAGAATAGTTGACTAAATTATCTACGAAGTATGTAAAACTTGTTTAATTAGTTTCTAAGAAATGGGCCCCGAACTTTCACTAACCTACCTACTTAAATTGGGTCGACATCTATTATTTATTGCTGTACCTTCTAACTTTACAATGTTATTTATAATAATGGCTGATGAATTCTGCTGACGTTACTTTTTGACTAAATTTAAAAATTATTACTGCCTTTCTATTCACTTGCATTATTTAGTGGTAGCAATAAATCAATCACAATAAAAATCAATCAAAATTTAACACGGGAATTAGTTCTAAAAGAGGCCGTAGTGATCAGAGAATCTTCATATATCAACAACTAAATGTGGTCCGCGACTTCTCCCGCATTAAATTTAATTTTGTACTATTCTAGATACTGTTAATATTATGTGTTTTCCAAAACTAATATGTCAATTTTCAACCTTGAATATCGAATCCATTTCCCTGAATATTTCTTTTTTTTTTTCATATAACACATAAATATTTTTTTAATGAAATTATAAATACCAACAATTAGCTTGCTGAAACATACAAATTCTAATATATAACAGACAAACATAATAATCAATAACGGAGTTAATATAAATTAATTTTAAAAAATACAATACAAACGAACTAGTTAAAACTACAAAACCAATCTCGTTAACGAGTATGATAAAATCTAATTCTAAAAAATATATATCTATACTTTATGTTTAAATCATAAATAAAAAAAACAATGACAATTTTTCTTGTTGTGGAAAGGGGAGGAATGTTGGAATATAAAAATGCCACAAGGTTTCCGAAGGGTTATGTTAGCATCAATCATATTTGCCTGAATTATTTTACCGTCTATCCATATCGCTGTCAGTCGAATGTCTAGTCGATTAGGGTTGAAGATCAACTATGAAAAATGAATTATATCGAATAAAGTCCCTGGAACAAACTTTCTATAATATTACTATAACCATTGAGTTAAATATACTAGCGAAGATATACTACTAAATATTTTAAAAAGTAAAATATAATATCAGTTTTGTGCAACTCTTCATAATGCGCTTAAAAGTTTCTGAACTGCAGCATGAGAGGCTCGATTTAAAGACTAACATGTGAATCAATGTAAGTAAGTCTGTTTCCAAACAAATTTTGTTTTTATATATTGTTTACATAATCAAGAATAAATTGACTATGAGTAAGTAGGTACACATGTCGTTCAACGTCGGCTACATAAAATTTTCTCGACGTTTTATGACACGGAATACATCTCGCTCCAGTGATTAATTATTACCCACAAATCACAAAACAATTTTAGGAAGTACAATATTCGTATATTAATAACAGTAGGAGATATGTGTATGCCATTATTCGTATCCATTTATTAGGATATAAAAACAAAAGAAATATAAATAAACAATAATTTAAAAGTCTACCTTAAACAGATAAAGAAAATAAATATTCTATCGGAGGAAAATTAAGAATTTACGAATAGTACTTTAGCAGATTGTAACGAAAAAAGTTATAATGATTCGGAAAGAATAAGTTCGGCAATTTGCGGAGAGTGTTGTAATTTACTACTTGAAATACAGACGTAAATGGTTAAGAATGGGAAAGTAGGAGGAAATAATGACGTGCTCGAGTAAGTCAAGTCACGCGAACACGATAAATAAGTAGAGAATTAAATTTACTTGCTAAATACTATAATAGTTACTTCTACACACATTGCGATATTAATGCCAATTGTTTTGAGACAGATGTACAATTTACTTTTATTGTTTTTCTTTTACATATGTCCGCCGTATGGTTGCCACCCTTACGTTATTACATACATTTTCCAATTAGTATTTCCTTGTACAGGAAATAATTATATCAGGAAATGTTAGACACTAAAATTCAAATTCAAAGCGAAATTATATTTGTAATTGCACCAAAATGCACCGCAAATTAATACGATAATTCTAATACAAAATTAATAACATGCATGAATATGCGCATGCAAAAGATAATTTAAAATTTTAGCAACATTTATAATTAAACCCACAATATTGTAAGTATTGATTAATCAGAGTATTTGTGAATAAATATTGTTAGTTGAAAAAAATATATATCATACGAAACCATAGTTCATACAACTAACCGATCAACAAGGCTAGAATCTATCTAAGTACCATAATAGCAAAGAAAAACGAAAAAAATAAATACGAAAATAAACAAAAGAAAACTCGTTGAAAATAATATAGGTAAATAAAATTAAATTATAGCAAAGTTCACTAAGTAATAAACGTCTAAATTTTAGTACATTCTGAATAATGATATAATTAGTGTTTCTCTTAAACTCGCGAAAATGATATTGTAGGTACACTTTTAACAGTAGTCTGATGAGCACGCTTATTAAATCTACTTATGTTGCAGACACAGTTGTCTTTAATGGCTTCCTTCTGAAAGCTGCTTCTTAAAAGCTTTTAAGGTAATTGAGTGTAAGGAAATCGATAACTTTAAAGTTTCTTAAAGCAAACTTGGTTTTATTAATTAAAACAGTAAATACTATTTTAATAGGATGATTAAGAAATAGTATAATAATGAAAATAAAGAGAGTTTTAATTAACTTAACAAATAATATGCCGGAAATCTAACAAGTATTTTAAGAAGATATTAATTTAAATAGAATATCAAATTACATACGATCTTAATGAGAGAATTATTAATTAGGCTAACAATATCCAGTGAGACGTGTAAGCGTCTATTGTCTTAGATTATTGATTTTCGCATAGTAAGTTGTATCATTTAATACGCATAAGTGAACAAAACCGCTGCCCTTAGTTATTGTCATGTTGCTCTCCATAGCTTAGTTATCAACGCTTGCTTCATGTCGAATACTCATAATGAAAAGCTTACACAAACTTGTACCCTTGATATTAATAATAATGTTCTGAGCCATGAAATCTGTTTAAATAATATTATTGTTTATCAAATTCAATATATCTTACCTACTCCCATATATGTTCCCAAAACAACCAAAACTAATATTTGTTTTCAATTAAAACATATTAATTAGGACAACAAATAGATTTACCTTCTCCTTGTTACAATATATAATAGAAAGGACAGGTGAATGATTCTGATGAAGAAAGGTTCTAAATTGTTTGATGATATTAACACAATATTAAAAAGAAGTAAAAACATATGAGATCGACGTCCAAATAAAATGTTAAATATATTAACCGCAGCGTACGTACATGAACAATGAGTTCGTAGCCTCAATTAGCAGGGAATAGCGTAACGTTCGAGCAGATTAGTGCCGAAGCCGCAGCGGCGCAGCTGTGCCACTCCGACTGTAAGTTTCAGGTTTCAAGCAATTTCATGCAAATCCCACGTGTAACGCTTTAGTCCGCCCTCTATTCACTTTCCCAGGTGCCACGTACGAGTACCTCCAGTCCAAACTAGAAAATAAATGCTAAATCTAATACAGCTTTCTCTCACACTTTGTCGATGTCACTTGTGATACTAGAGCTCGCATTTGTTCCTGTTTCAGACGTCGACGTTATTCACTTTCAAAGGCATTGTTACATTCGCTCGCCGTTTAATCACATAAGGACTTAATTTTAAAACGCTCGCTTTTAACTGTCAAAAGCAAGATTAATTTGCAATTTTAGAAAATTATTTATAATTTTATCTTCCTCGGTATTAAAGTGTATACAAACAGAAAAGTTATGAGGCGATAATATAGAAGTTATTCACAATAGACTTTATAAAGTTGGACGCTTGATTTATAATAGATAAATTTTCTTGTTTGAGAGTGCCGGCTGCGAGAAACTTTAAGGGCCAGCTACGTGTTCGTCACTTGTTGATTTATTTTGTATTAGGGACGTAATCTTAAATTCTTCCAACCCAAACGTGACAACTTTATTTTATTTACTTGATAACACTTTCGAGTTCTCACGTACCTAATCATTAATCCCACCTAGCTTTAACTTTTCATTGTATATACCTATACTCTGTAGAAACCTATAGATATAGCTACATACGTAGAAGTTTTATTGAATTTATTTAGGAACAGGTAAAAAAGTCTTTCTTGTGTCAATAATAAAAGTTCTAACTCAAAAATATCTACTGTAAAATAATAAAAAAACAATCATCTAATATTAAAACTGAATATTAGTTCAATAAATACAAAATTAATAATTATCTATAGGTATATTATAATCTTCACGTAGCTTATTAATTGTCGATAAATATATTAACAGGATATTTAAAAAAATAATTACTCTTCGAAATTGACTGTATCAGATTGTACAACAAAACTAAAATAAAAGCGATACAAAAGTTACTTGACTTCGAAACAGATACTAACATAATGCTCAAGTAGAACGATCTATTGATTTACCTATATGTACAGAATGTTTTAAATTTTAAAAATACATTTTATTTTTAATGAATATACCCTACAATGTGTTAACGAGTCACCAGAACAGATGTTTTTCATACATTTTGTATGTTGAAATAAACCAATCAATGTACTAGTTGAAAGGCTTCATTTGATTGAATTAAAAAATATATTTGTCAATAGAAATAAATCAATTTTACCTAACCTTTCAGAGAATCCTTTTGAATTATTTTTGATCTGATGCCTACATATTTATATTTATATGTAGTATATAATTATAATGTGTAGGTTACTAAAGTGTAGGTAGAAGAATATAATTTTTATTATGTTAATTACGTTAAATAATTCAAATATTATGTATGCATAGATATCATTATTATTAATATATTATTATATAATATTAATAAAATAAACTCAATTTAGAATATATAAATGTCAGTGTGCTCGCAATTTAACCTGTAATCTATATTATTTATATACTTAGTGTATGTAAATAATAAAACAAATGTAAATCTCGTAGGTAATAAAATAAAAATGTATTTGCTCATAAAGTTTGGTAAGTTATAATAATACGGTTTCTACTTGCTCTTTATTATAACATCCGAAGTTCAACAAGAAGACGAAGACATCATTATCGTGATTAGGCAAATGGATCTACTTTATACAACTGCGTACGTTCTGTGAGCAGGAAATGTGACTGAATATCCCGGATCTCTTATTTGAAGGCTTGAATATAAATGAGATTCGCTAATGGAATTTTCTACGAGTCGCCATAAGTTTTCTTTAGACAAAAGTGTCAAGTTACAGTTATGAAAACTCAGACTTCTTTACTTGTACCAACTCGCCTGAACTTTCTACATCTTTTTTCAAGTTTATTACGGAATATCCTTAAGTTTATATTAAACTGCCGCGATTTTGTTTTAAAGATTTTCTTTTTCAATCTAGACTTTTTGTCCGCTATTTTGGGCTAAATAACATATGCTAGCTTAAATGTGATAAACATGTAAGGACATGAATGCAATTAAATCTTTATTACTACAATAAATATATAAAGATATTCAAATACAATGCCCTGACCACAAACAAAGACCACAGAAACACATAACATCCAGATCCAAAACAAATGTAGATTATAAATATTATTATAAATAAATATTTGTTAGACCAGGAGAGCTAACTATTACACCACAGAGGCCGTGATAACAATAAAATAATAACAATCAACCACGTCTTCCATATTTCAATAATAATTACATATTAATAACGTGTTCGAAACAACTTCGCATGTGTTCGAAGTTAGTCCCTATATTATTCTTATCGCCCATTATATGTGTATTTAAACGAGAAATGGCATACTTGTTTGTTATTAATTAAATCGTGTTGTTGTCAAATTATTATTATCATTATTGCCCCATTTGACTTTGTATTCCCAATGTTAATAAACGTCAAATTAATTCCGCAACAATTAATAGTTAATGAACCCCGCGTCTAAGTTTTTAGTACACGGCAAATGATTACAAAATTGTAATCCTAGGAAACGAGTGCGGTCGACGGTTGATCCTAAATGGAAGTGTCATATTAATCCCAACAAACGGCCTCACGAATTCTAGCGCCGGCCCACGCCGCAAATATGACCGCCACTATCCTAACACAAATCCCTGGAGAATGTCTAGCGGAATTAAAACACACCTACCTACTATAATTAAAACTTTGATTACTTATTCGGATAATTTGTTTAAATTTTATAACAAGTTTTGTGTACCTATTGGTGTAACTTTTAATAACTTTTCTGGATGTAATTGAATGTGTATTACATTAATTTATAGAGTGTACTTACTTATATATTTTAAATTAAAATCCAGTGACCTACTTACCGATCCTGCCACGAAGTTCTTATAAACTATCTACAAACAATTTCATATTAAACTAACACAAAGCTGGAACAATAGTTGTTTACTTAATTGGTAGTTGTATAGTAACGTCAGATCTGAAATTAATAACATTACTTTTTCTAATTAGATAATAAAAAATTACATGACGCGAATTATACGCATTAGTCGGGTTATGTAGTGATTTGAACTGAGATTTTAACAGTTCATAGCACTACTTTGGCTGAGCATTGTGTTAAATTAAGTTTATAAATACTAACATTTAAAATATATTTAATAACCGTAAAGTACTAAACAAATAATTAAAAGTAAAATAATTACCAATTAATTTTATTATTATTAACTATAAATATTTAATATCAAAGCAGTACAATATTAAATTTGAATGTAAAACGAAAACAAAAAAAACATATTTGAAGCAAATTCTCCTTTCCTTGCCATACGTGTAAACCCGACCTCTATAAAGTTGAAACTTTATTAGTTCACCGGATTATACCGGCGTAATATCAAACTTTTCTTTGTTAAACTGTTTTTTTTTGTAGATGCTCGAGACATAATAAAACCCAATTCTTCACTCGGCCATATAAATCGAGAAAGCTTTCATTAAAATAACAGCCAAATGAGGTCTACTCTGAAATAGAAATTCGATAAACTATTATTTGAAAATGTAACATTTTGTACAGCCGAATTAATTGTTTTGATTGCACATTATTATTAATATTTGTTTTTAAATTGTGATACTTATAATTTTTAATTCCTTGTAAACCTGAAATTTAAATAGGAACAATCAATACAATCAATTTGTTTTTCTGAATTAAATAGCTTAGTCTTAGTTTTGTAATTATTTGGTTTTTTTTAAATATATTTTAAAGAGTTGTCGCTAGGAAAAAGATCTCGCGACGAGCACGTCTGGACAGCATTAATCTTGACTCGAAAAATTAATGACATTTCCTCAGTCAGCTTTCACCTGAACGTTCCCACGCTTACTCCAACTATAGTTATATTTAACATTTGTCTTTCTATTTTCATCAGATATTTAGTGTCTTTGAAAAATATTTTTATATTTACTTCTTGCAACTGGAGAGTGCAATTGATATATAAATACTATTAACAGCGTAAGCACGTAGAGCATGTGTAAAGAAAATAATCTGAAAGGATCGGAAAATGCGGCGGTGATAAGATCATAGAAGAATGCTATCTCTTTCTGCTGTCTCTTTAGGACTGGTAGTACAGTTAGATTGATATAATTTATCTAAGTATATATTTGTAATTATATTTCTTATCTATATCAATACATTTTAAAGATGTTTTAGCGCCTCAACTTCCGCATCCACCTCGCAATGATAGAAAATGCCTAATTAAGCTGACCATTGTACACGATTTTTATATTTGTTCTATAAATAAGTTGAATTATTATTATAGACGTAACTTTGTATAACATATTTGTACTTGAAAATGGTTGGGAACTAATAAATATTAAGTTATTAGCAAACTTCTACAGAAACTATACCTATATACTTACGGAGTACAATATTTTGTTCATGTTTAGAATTATATACTAAGG
Source organism: Tineola bisselliella (assembly GCA_028551675.1). Lineage (NCBI taxonomy): Eukaryota > Metazoa > Arthropoda > Insecta > Lepidoptera > Tineidae > Tineola > Tineola bisselliella. The sequence continues at coordinate 201,185 of JAPWLS010001443.1, read as the reverse complement.
AAAGATTAAGGAAGTCAAATCTATCCCTCTGAATAAGTATTATCATTCAAAACGACAGTTACTTAGAATATTGTATTTATTTTGTTAAAATCCAAGCTTGACACCTCGGAGCTGTTTTGTTCCCAGTCCAATAGTCAGTTATGTAAATTTCCAGACTTTATGCAAATCCTCAAGTAAACTCCAGTATCTACTTCAGCAGGTGACGAAACCTGCCAATCTATACAGATTAAACTCCCTGTTCTGAATATACTACGAGACTTTTCCACGCAATCACATCTAAATTATACACGATTTTACAACGTTTATACCTATTTTGAGCTTTAATCTAATGTGATACTGTTTGTTTTAGTTTAAGCTATTTAATTTGGAGGTATAGGAACATTTCATTAATCTTAGTCGAGCTTGTTTAACTGTCGAACAAGCAGAAGGTCAAAAGCATTCATTATAAACACTTACAAATTACAGCAAAGGTTGAAGGGACAGTTATGTTTTGCCTTTAGCCATTTAATAGATAAACTATTTAATTCGAAATAATTCTTATAAATATTTCAAAGATTTTCTTTAAGCTTTAAATTTAATGATGTTTACAAAAAAATGTAATAAATCAAAAAAACCTAACCTAAGAATTATTTTAAACCAACTCTATTTTCGGTAAACAGAACTTGATTTAATGCGTACAATATAAAAAGAGATAATAAAATTGTTTTCATAACTATCAAATAGAATACAAATTCTTTATGTGTCTTAAACATGTTCAACGAAGTAAATAAAGTAAGTTTTGTTCGCGACAAATCGGAAATTGTATCCACAACTATTTGGAAGTGAAACTTTCGCAATATCCTCGTGAAGGCCCGGATTACCAGCTCTCTGATACACTGCCGACAGATACCAGCGCGATATCCGAACTAATCTTATTTGAGGAAGGTGAAATTGAATATAAGGCTATTCTACTAGAATTGCTTTGTTTCAAGCCGAACTTCACTGACAAATAGAACTCTACATCTTTATATCATATTTTTTAAGAAATTTAAAATAAAGTATTAGGTTATATGCAAACATGATTTAACTAATTTACAAGATTTTATGCGGCATATGTTTATTTTAATTATTTTTACATTACAGCAGTTATATTAAAAATAATTAAAAAACACGTAAAGTTTTCAAAATTAATTTAAAATAATGAATAAAAGGTGGCTTTCAATAAAACCTAATTTACAAGTATTTAAAGGCAGTTAAAGTCCTAAAACATTTCACTTTGTATATCTTAGACTTGAAAAAGAAATTTTAAAATTGTCTTTGAAACATTAATAAGATAAGCTCTTCATTTCTTTCAAGTCTGATTATGCAAACGATCTCTAATCAGACGCTATAGAGATTCTCGCTGTCGAACTGTATTGTACGGACGTCCATCGGCCAAGTTATTCGCTCCCCAATCACTTCAGAACGGAAAAAAAAGATTAGATTTTCTCTCATTTGAAATGGAACGTGACTCGCAATAGAAAGTGATGAAGAGATTGTTAGCAGTAATACAAGAGGTTCGTTGCTATGATGTTCGTTATCCGAGGGACGTGTTTTGAAGAAATTATTGCGAACCTATCCCAGCAGGAGCAGACACGGAATACCTTTCCCAGAGTGCAAACTAAGCAGTCTTCTGTAAATTTCATTTATCTAGATACTTAACTACGTGCGTGCATTACTTTAGAATTTTTATTATTAAAATTTCTTATTTGATACTACTCATAGATTATATTCTTCTCTACGTTAATTACAATTAAATGTTCTTCTATCTTGGTACATAAAGAGGCACTAGAAAAAACATCGTCTTCTAATGAAAATATTATGGTTGGCTTCTTACTCAAAATCGGAATGTTTTTATTACCCAGGCTTACTTTCAATATTTTTTCAATGAAGATGAAGTAAACATCACTTCTGATAGAAATCTTATTCCTAGCAATGACGTCATATCCAGTAAAAGCGACTTGAATTGTTTCCTAAATTTTTCGCTAAAACTGTATAAAGCCTGCAAATCCTTTACTTACATTATCAGTTCTATAGCTAATCGTCTTTTCTAACTTTAACTCTCTAAGAACGGTTGTGGCCTAGAAGCTTTGATAAGTAACTTCGTATGTTTAATCCTTGCGATTAAAATTAGGTTGAGACGAGCACGAGTGTATTGGATGTGTTTAATACATATGAGATAAATTCCAGCCTTTATTTGTAGTCACACTTTGATTCTTATTTAAGGAATTACCTACTACTGAACTGCTATATTTTAGCTTCATCTAATTGCTGGCAAGGCCACTGACAACCCGTTTCATTATTTCAACAACTTCTGGCATTATGTAGAAGTAAATATTTAGTCTGTTACGCATTGAGGCCAGATTTGATTCTTGGTCGAAACAAATATTAATATATTATGAAAATGTTATTATAAATTAAATAAAATGTTGGTTTTGTGTGTTTGAGTTGGCCTTGTCCTGATACCCAAAGTGCTGAGAGAGTATTCTAGTTCTGGGTGTAAAATATTTTAAATATTATTATATTAAAAACTGCATTACTATGTAGTTAGGTAAAGGAAAATATTTATTTAAGTAAAAATATATTCAGATAACAGCTTTTATATGCCACAAAAGGTTTATTTAAATATGTTAATTTAGATATCACGCATGTAGGACAAACTTTAATTATAATTTACATAACAGTGCTTTTACTAACTTCCATATTGTTTATGCTTTATTGATTCCAAGAAAAAATAGAAATAGTATTGTTTATGGGATATTTGGTTGAGATATTTCCAAGTTATGTGTATGGTCTCGTCATAGCGCAAAGATTAATTATAGACAAATTTTTGTAGATCCAATATTTGCTGTACGCAATGGCTATCCATTGATTAGATTAGACTGACTTTGACATTATGGTCAGTATATATCTAAGCGTATCAGCTGGCGTAGCTGAAAAAAATATTCACGTCAAAATATACAATCCTTTCGATTTAAATTTTAACCCAAAAATTATAATTGTGATCAATTTTAAAACCAAAACCAAACCTATTTTTTAAATATAATTATAAGTTTTACTTTTTACTATTCCCCTGAGTAACTTCACGAAAACCCCGAAGTATTGGTAAATTTTTAATTTCCATTAATTGAAAGAAAATTCTTTTGTTAAGTGAGAATTTTTTGATTGGTTTCTGCTGTTAAATTCGTTAGCTAGAACTTGAAGGTTTTTTTGTTTCAAGTAAATTTTTAATCCATTTAGGGTTCGTTGTTAAAAACCTCTGAATACTATTTAATACACATCTCATTTTCTCTGCTAAAATATAATTAATTAATTAAAATAAAATATTTTTTGGAACACAAAAAAACTCACGGGTATGTTGGATGTCAGACTCATTAAACTAATTTTGACATGTTTTTCTTTGAATTTAATAAAAAAAATCTGTTACATTTCGTAACTTTGGATATAAGCTACCAAGTAACAGTAGATACTTCAACGATATTAAAGGCTCCACTCACTTATCTATTAAAATAATTGCCTCTTAGAAAGGTAGATTTTATCTACTATAGGTACCTAATTTGAACATTAAACCTAGTAATGGGTCTTAGTTCAAAGGGATTTAATTGACTCAAGAATAAAAGCAAGTTCGATTGAATTTGTCAAATGTTCTCAACGAGGCATTGTGTTTGACTCGTCGGTTCCATTTGTGGAAATTATCCATTACTTTACTCTTCAGCCTTTCCTTTTGAAGTAGGGGATTTAGATTATATTTTAAAAGTAAATTTCCAACTTCCTGTTCAGCTAATGGGCAAGTCCCGGTTTCTTCGAATATGTGTAAGTTTTAAACCGGATTTGATTAACATTCTCTACATGTAATGTAGTACTTTAGTGTACGTAGTGTTTTAGTTTTAAACTTCATGTATGAATAATAACTTTCACGTCTTTTATTTAAACTAATATATGTTAATTTGTAAAACATATTTTATATTGCTCAAATGTAGGCACCTATATATACCTATATATAATAAAATGTTATCTTTGTTTGCGGCTTTCCATAAAACTAATTAAAATTCTAATAAATTACAACAATTAGCTTAGTATGGGTCCGCTCAGTAACAGCTATCAGAAAACCTTTTAACATTGTAATTGAACATTCCTAATGTCATAAGAGTCAAGATAATATTAATCACTGTCTCGGATAAAACATCAATTAACCCATTGTGAGGTTAATATCTTTTATGAAATAGAAATTTTCCAATACATCTCACATTATTTATTGATTCGGTTAGGTATAGAACATTTAGTACTGGCTTGTTTTGATAAGGGATGCCATGCGTCTGTTGTTAAAATCATATATATTTAATGCACAGATAATTTTAACTTTTATTATTGGGATAAACAGTTCACACGGCAGCACTTTGGATAATAATAGTCTAAAGAACGAATACTCAAATTTATTAAAATTCGAAACCAAGATAAAGTTAGGACCGATTTATATTGATCTAAATATTAGCTTCGAATAAACTTGTAGAAAGATACAAGTAAAGTATTCCATAGGGCTTCCCTTAACTTTTTACTTATTAATACCTAAAGATAAAGTATAATTGATTACAGAAAAAATTCGGTAATTTTTCGAATACATTTTAATTACATCTTATAGATTAAATTTTATTGTTTTATTGTTTCTTCTTCTAAATAATTTTAATTAATGATGTGAATGTGTAGTTCTAAATATGTATGCAATGTAGATGCAGCTACTAGAACTAACATGTAGTAGGTACGTGGTTATACCTATGTTATATTTCCTCATAAATATTTCATCAAAGTTTAACGTTGCTGTTGAGAAAGTTTAGATCGATTTAGAACTTAGATATTACTACAGTTCCCTCTAGATAATAAAATTGTGGTATGTTTTTATCGTTCAGAATTAGATTTAAGAGTATTAGACATACTGATATTGATTACTATTTAGTCCAGTATGCTGTCTCGAGGTAGCCTCACCACTTTTAAGCACAACACTTGTGAAATGACCTCCCTGATATAGTGACATCTGGACCGTGTACATTCATCTCTTCGAGCTGACATAACGTAGGTAACTCTTGCAAGTATACATTTATGAACGATAGCAGTTGTCTCCGCTCATGGATCATTGTGTGGTTAATAAAAGTGGTTTATCGGATTTTCTTACAACTATGTATTGCCAGACGTTCTTAAACGACGGTGGCTCCATCTAGTAGTGCATCTTGAAACTACTATACAGTGGTCATATGCCAGATTACTATGTAAAAAATACAATCTTTGAAATAGTGCCTACTTATTGTTAACAGCAAAATATAATGGATACCTTATTTTAAGTTTGGCGGCGAGACGCCTTATGAATAGATTTATTAAAACGGATTGTGATTTCATTGCTTTCCGCTTCTTTATTAATTACTTATAAATAAACACTCAAAAATAATAATTCATAATTGTCTTATAACGGCGTAAACAATTACGAGTTATTTTTATTTGTAATTAATACATCATTTTGTTCCAATTTTCGAACTTGACTCAGTGAATGAATATTTCATAAAAGGCATCTATAGTGTAACGAAGTATGACGAAAATGACGATAAATCGCGTCAATTTTAACCGGAAAATTGTACAAATAGTAGCATATTTTTCTATTCGAAATACATTGTGCATATTACCGTTCCTCTTTTTGATAGTACCTATATAAAAGAGCAATGTATAATAAAAAAATATAATATAGTGCCTGTGTATTCTAGACTTAGCAGATCAGAGATATCTTATCGCTAGAATTGAGCGTTGCTTCGTGGTGAAACAAAAAAATAATATTTATATGAATTTAGTTAAAAAACCAAAATGTTATTGTGTTTAAATAATACTTTGTGAATAATAATGTATTATTGGTTTTTTATTGTTTTGTTTAGTGTTTTGGTGAGCGTTCAAACATACCCGAATTATACAGACGGTGAGTTTTCTTTGAAAACAATCTCAACAATTTGTTGTAACATACAGACAGCCTTAAATTCTTCTTAGTTATTTTTATTTGTTTACTTATTTTATTGGATTGATATGTTGTATTTATATATAGAAAAATCGAGAATTTTTCATATCACACCTGAGTATCGAATACTTATAGCTATAGACACTTATGACACTGATAAACGACGCATTTGCTCTTGTTTAAACATCGTAGTTAAGCCTGATTAAAATCTTGCAGAGATGTTCCATTTTTCATTCACTTCATTTACTTACCTACATCATCATGTACCTAATTATTATCAAACATTCAACTTTTTTTATTAGTTTATAATTAAGGAATTATTTTTATTTATATTTTTTAGATCAGTGTGAAGCGTTGAACTGTGTTGGTGAAGGATACGATTGTATAGATGGTCGGTGCTATTGTGCTTTAGGTTATACACCAAATAATATACAAAATATGTGCGTTAAATGTCCTGGTAAGATTGTTTTTGTTTCATACACATACTATATGTAGGTACATATATGAATAACTGATAAAGTTGTCTTTGTCTATCTGTTATTGAAATAAATGTTCAACTTAAAAATGTAGATAAGGATATTAGTATTCGTATTTGTTAAATATATTTATTTTTATTTATTTATTTATTTAAACATTATACAGACCATCAGATCCTGTTTTTAATATTTCCAACCTTATTTGCGCGCTTTACCACACAAATACATTTTCAATTCACCTACATTTTTGTTTATGTTATTTTTATAGTAGCCTGGCATATTCCCATATGACCAATGACCATACACCGCTTGGTGTTAAGTTAAAGTGAGGTTTATGATTGGAGACAACTGCTACTACAGATTGACTTTGATTGATTAAAGGCGTGTCCCCTCTAAATTTATTTTTGCAGGTCTAGGAGAAATATGCACCAGAACCTGTTGTAATACAATAGGTAATGGCAGTATATATTGCTGGCATGGAATATGTACTCATTGTTATGATGAAAAACAAAATTGGATTTGCAGGTATTTCGTACAAAACATAGAAGATTTAATGCGCTCTAATTAAGCAGCATTTAATTTGAAAGATTTTTTTCAGAGATAAAGTGGACAAAGCATTAATTGTATCAATAAGTCAAATAGCAATGGCCACAGCTTTAGTGCTTGGTATTCTAGCCACATTTGTTTTGCTATATAAATTGTGCACATCAACAGATATGAGGTATGATCACATTGATTTTAAGAGGTGAGAAGGATTGTGTTAATTTATCTTATATTGAATGTGAATATGTCCTGAACAACCTCGAAAGTCACCTTAGTCACCGAAAGACTTATTTACGACTTTAAAATAAACATTATTATCTATCATTGTAAACCTGAAGTACTTAATTACCATTAATATTGTACATTGTTAAAACAAATATTAATCTGTATTTTGTAGAACTGTAAGCTTACACTCCATAATAATAAATTGCTAAAATTAATTATTAAAATAATAAACCTAGTAATTTCAACGTAATTTTAGTCACAATTGTTATCATCGCATGTCTTTTTTAATTAAGTAATTTAAAATAACCTTATGTTTAAAATTTTAAAGTATACGAAATGACACCAGATAAATGAGAAGCAGGTGCTTTGTTTATTTGCAGAAATAAATGATTTACTAATAATGATATAAAACTTGGTCGAATTTTATTAATGTTTAAACAATTCCCTTATTTTATGTCAAGTAAAGCACTAAATTGATAACCTATTCAGGTGCGACGTAGATCTCAAACTAATCCACCTAGACAAGGATAATCTAATAATTCAGTGCCTGACTAATTTGATATAGAAATTTAATTGAAATAAGATTTTCGTACATTAGTAATCAATTTATTTAATTACATCGAAATAAATAAATAATTAATAAAAGTTTTTATGAATATTACTACTCAAATCGTTTAAAATCTATAAATTTATTAAGACATACTAAAATTTACTAAACTGAAGAGTGGTGAAATATAATTTTTTGCAGACATTATGACGCAGGGATATACAGTAGACAAAATAGTCGGATCTCTATCGGTAGCCTGCAAATTTACGTGAATGAAAGACTACGAGATGCGCCACCTAGGTGTGTATTTTTAAATTTAATTTATGTAAAAATATTTAGTTTTTTAAATTATTTAATCACAGTTCTTTTCTATTTTCAGGTATACAAGAGCACCACCGATTGATTCAACTACTCATCCAACGATCTGCTTTTTAAATACAGGATTTGTATGATATATTTGTCATTAGTATTTAAGATACAATAAAAAACTTATTTCATATGGTGATAACTTATGTATTTTTCAGGTACACGATAGCAGCATTCCACCACCACCATATTCAGCAATCGTAAAGACTGTGGACGCTAGTCAAACTGAAAATCACATGTAGATAATTTGAATTAAAACTAATTTAAGTTAATTAAGTGTTATTATTTATTAAGCATGTATTTAGATAAATTTTATAGTAAACAAAATAACTTAAAATAGAAATGAAAATACTGTATACCATTGACCCATACGTTAATAACATTTACAATTTTCCGTTGGCAACATTAGTGAAATGTCAAGTTTGACAAGATTAAAACGGGACTGGTGGTTGTGTTATTTGCAATAAATGTGAGATTAGGTTTTTATATATAAATAAATATAAAACTTTTTACGAATTTATATTATTTACAAGGCCTATTTTAATAGTCACCCTAATACAATAAATCATGGCCGATGAAGAAATTAATGGGGACACTGATGATGTTCAAGTAGACAAAGATAAAGCCCAAAAGAAGGCGGCAAAACATGACTGTGGTGTGGCTGATCTCGAAAAAGTAACAGACTATGCCGAGGAGAAAGAAATATCATCACAAGACATATCGCGGGTAAAGTTTTTCAACATAACCTCTAAATATTAATATAATTATTTGAAAGCAAATAATATAAAACGCCCCTTCAATTTTAGGCTCTTTCATTAATTGGAGATAGAAGAAACAAGGAAGCTGCGGAACGCCTAGAAAAGGAAAAGGAACTACAAAATGTCACAGTGAAGAAGGATGACATTGATATTATTGTAAGATATTGAAATTTTTAAATCTTATAATTTTTAATTGGTCCTGACAGATTATTAATTATTGACATGAAATAAATAAATGTAAATTCATATAATATGTAGCATATGCAGAGTCAAAATTAAATAGTGATTCACATTTTTGCTTTTTTACAGGTAAAAGAATTGGAAATATCTAGAAGCTTAGCAGAAAGAACTTTACGAGAGCATAGTGGGAATCTTGTAGCAGCTCTGACTACACTTACAGACTAACTAATGATATATTTCTAGCCTTACTATGTTAATACATTTTGCAACCAAAATGCTTGTTTAATTTCTTGTTTCGTTTTAAATACATTTAATTACATGGTGGAGGGTCTGCACAATGTTTTTTATCACGCCATCTATGTGTTTATTTTACAGTTATCTAGTCTGCTTTTGACATACTGTTATGAATAGTTTTGATAACTGATCATAGATGTCGCTAATCTTAAAACAAGAAATATTGTCTATGATAGTTTTTAATTTATAATAATAATTTTATTTATATTAAATACAACACATTTAAAGAAGTTTTATTTAGAATTAAGGTAAAAATCATCGATCGTTTTCCTTGCTTTAGAGCAGTTATGTATAGGTATGAGATAAATATATAGGACTACAATTCGCCGCCTACATAGATACCCAAATTTAAAATTATCTATGGTAGTGCCAGTAGAGGTGCATATTCTGTTTTTATAATTATTATTTTATTTCTTTGAATTTAAAGTATGATAACTTTTGTTTAGAATCTTATTAATATGTTTACTATGTTGTGTGACGAAGTTGATTGATCCACGGCCATTTTAATGCGAGATTTGGTAAGTGAATTTAATTTATAAAATGTCATGATATTTCACCTTATGATATTTTAGCCGTTTGTGTCCTTGAGGGCTTTATTTTATTAAGAATAATTTTAAGAAATCCTTATTACACATATGATGCAATAAATGAGTATAATGTATTTTTAGCGCATCAACAATATCTGCGGAATTAACCACAACCCGCGTCTGCCACATTACTTATTTCGATTCAAACGTACTTATTTAATATAACTCAATAATTCCCTTCATATTATTTTAGCTTGTGTTTCTCTTAACTATTACTGTAATATACTTTTATTGTATTTTGTTTAAAACGCTAAAAATATTTACTCAACAGCTGATAATGACAGACAATGTAAGCCATGGTTTGCATTGTTTCCTTCACCGTTTTTCTTAGATGTGAAAACTATACTTCTTCATTAAGTATACTAAATCTTTGTACTATATATATTATCACATAACAAGTTTTTGGTTATTCCTGATTATATATACATATATTGCTAATCTTCTATCAAATCAAATCTATGTATGAGTATTTAGCAATTATCATAATTTTTAAGTCCTGTTAGACAAATATATGAAATTTGTACTTATTAAGTATAATTGGTATTTATACATAATTATAAATTTCAATATATCAGTTGCTTATCTCTTATTATGCTTTTAAAATATATTTTGCACCTGCTCTACCTTTTAGGAAATGGCACAAACCTGATTTTAATTAAACATTAATTATCCAATTATAGATAGTTTCCAAGTATAAATAACTATTTAACAAAAGCATTTAGAAATATAATAAATATTTGTGAAATAAAATTTGAAATTGCATATCTTTATAATTTATAGGGTTTTAAATTTAGTATTATTATTTCCTTTTTTTCTTTGTATTGTTGTCTTAGATTGTTTGTAAATTACTGTACTGCTTTTGAAACGATAGAGTAAAATAATTTAAAATAAATGCATGTATAGTAAGCTCCATAGAGTAAAGATCCATCGAAATAGATTGAAAACAAATATATTTTTCATACATAAAAAACAATTGACTCTTAACACTGGTGATTATTAATCTTTTCAACACTTTAAATTATCAATTTTTATTTCTAAACAAAATTACCTATGTGAATATATGTAAAGCATTTATTTGCCAGTGTAGCTCTTACCTTGGCCCTGCTTACCCTCCATCAAGGCCACAAGCTATTTATACTCCAATTGAGGCTTTTATACTGTAACCCCTGGACAACATAAGGTCATTTGATTACTTACATTGTTATCCAATTATCCATTAGATACCAAGTTTTTTACATACTAAAAATATTTTAATGTTTGTGTTTGTCATTTATTTTAATTAATATATTTTTATTTCAGCTAATGCTATTCATGAGCTAATAATACATTCACTTAGTAAAATTGGAAACAAAATTATCACAAAATTATTATATTTATATTCTATTCTATAGTTGTAGTGAGCCTCACAGCACTATTGTCCTTCATTGTTGATTGTTACTAGAGATGCGCCGAATATAGGTTTAAGCAAATACGAATATTCGGCCGAATTATTCAAAAATCATAATTTCCCACTCTTAAATTTTAAATATAAATAGTTACGTTATTTTAAATAAATCTTCAGTTATGTTCATTTTAATTTCACGACACTTTATATTGTTTGAATTTAAACAAAACTTAAATTATGTTGATTTTTAATTTGTTGAAATGGTGGTAAGGTAGTGTTTGTGTAATTTGCAGATACAATGTGCAGCTCTTAAAATAAAGTCTTTTTAATGTGTGAAATTGGCCCCCATTTCGAAAATTAAAAAAACTAATCGAAGTTCTGGTAGCCTCTCTAAAAGTTCTAGAGTTCTTTATTAATAAAAAAAATAGTTTAGTTGATTAAAGTGGACAAAAGACACATTAAAGCTTGAGGGCTAACTTCACGATTTCGAATTTCAAGAAGGTATTACTTTTTTATTTTAGCTCTGATCGATTTGATTTTTTTGAAATATTGATAGAGTCAACAATAACTCTGAAGAAGTAAGCGATTTTGAAGGAATAATTTTTTTTCTAACAAAAACAGGAAATTTAAAACAAAATGAACATGAACAAAAAAAAGAGCATGAAAAATATGCCGAAAACTAATATTCGGGGCATCTCTAGTTATTACAATCATAGCAAGTTAAAATTACTGCTGCTGTTCCTCAACCGTTTCTTTTTGTTTTTATTAATTAAAACTATTGTTGTTTAAATAATATAGAATGTGTAATATAAATATTAACCTTAATAAGCAAACAATTCCAATATACAGTTACAATAAAATGTATTCTAAATGACGAACGTTCGCCATTTAGTTCAGAGTACGTCTACTCCAATTATGCGCAAACCGAAACTTCGTTTCATGCGACTGTTCAACGTCCCTATCTATCATATAGAAGTTTTAATATGCGAGAGAGAGACTTCTATAAACGTCGCTGTTCAAAGCTTAAAATACAGGCAGGCAAAATACATTGTCACTCGTTAGTTTGTTTTCTAGTTTATGATAGTTTTAGCCAAATGATATGTTTACGAGCTCAGTCATTATTCTTATCACAATGTTCAGTAACAATTTCTATAGGTTAATGTGTTTGAATATCTATTATGTAGGTTTAATTGTTGTCTTTGTTAACTTTGCTAAGGTTCATTAAATAGGTTTTATTGCATTATTTTTTAGTCTTCAGATTTCTTTATGTAGTTTTAAATAAGGTGAAAGTTTACTTTTGTCATGGGCGACTTTTTCAATTTGTAATGTTTTTACTGTCTACTTATAATAATTCTTCCAATATGTACCGCTTATATTGCTAACATTTAATATAGGTAAAAGATGTTACCTAATGTCGGCCGATTGTATAGCTCCTTGTCTCATGATAAACTGATCGCTAAACAGATCGTCAGACTGCTTCGCGGAAGTAAACTCGACCTTGTGTAAGATTGTGCTTCGAGGTCACAGGATATTTCCTGATTCTGAGGGCCTTGAATAAGTTTCCCTTCAAGGACTTCAGGGGGCATGATAAATGAAAATCTCTTCTGTTTTCTAGGCCACGTTGCCTCCCACAGAGGAGGTCTCTCCTGAATACTGTATTACATCTAAAGAGGGCACGCGACCTAAATTTGAAATGATTACATTGTTATAACAATAAATTATTTCCTTTAACTGTAGGTTTCATTAAGTCATCGAAATAGATTGGCCCTTTTAAACGTCCATTTACGTGATTTGTTTGTGCTATATGTACCTACCTATGTTACAATATTGCATTTATTGGAAATATTTTATTAGTAATACACTCGTTATAACAGAACAATCTAACTATATAGTGATACATCCAATGAATGTAACTAATTGAGAACTCACGATAAAGAACACAATTGTAAGTTTCCTTTATTTCATCTCTATCAGGTTTATTGATACTTTATTAAGAGCCGTATTCTATATAATATATAAATATTAGGATTATTATATTATGATATTATACGTCACAAATATTGATAATACTTACGATATGATGTAGTTACTGATATTAAAATCCATATTTGTAAGCATTACCCTATAATCTTCAGGTTTCAGTGTAGCTGTGAAAGTCCAAGGTCAATCTGACATAATTATTGTATTGATCACATAATAACGCTTTGACCATGGACCAAATAAACTGTTTTCAAATAAACTTCTAAAACAACATCGACTGATTTTAATTGTAATTTATTATGAGTGAAAGACTATCTGTCTAACGTACTAACTAAGCTAACAAAGTGGAATTATAATATAATAATAAAATTAGTTTTAGTGCGTCATGTGATTTAATTTAATTTACATACATTGATTATGATTTTAAAACGAAGCGCATGGTTTTGATCGTGGTGTTTAAATGTTGATAAGGTATTTTCGCATACAATTCCTAGATATGTTATCGCTTTTGTCATTGTGTTACCTCGATCTAGTTTGGGCAGTATATTATGTTGAAGTGTATTAAATATTAAGAGATTATATATGTATATGTTGTACTTGGTTTTATTTTAACTCATATTTTAGCATAATATACAAAGTATGTTAATTTGGTAATTATATTAGTGCTAAACGACTGTGCATTATGCAGCCAACGTTGCATGGTTTATAACTTTGACTGTTTGTAATACTAAATAGTATCACAAGGTCTTGAATTCAAATTCGATGCAATAAATTTATAGCATATTCTAAATACATTAAATTATAATAATGTATTAACAGTTTATAAAAGTTATTATTACATGAATTATTGTTTAACGCTCACTGAAATGCCTATTAATTTACTAAAGCGCGCATGTCTGTGTTGTTATGTGTAATGTGTGGTATAAGTACGTTGTACCGTATAGTGTTGAGCTGAAAGCTCGTCTCGAAACATAAATAGATAACTACAAATTTACCTAAGAATCTTGTAGAATTTCAGTTAAACTACAGGAATGTTAGGTATATCCTAGTATCTTACCAGCTTCTATGACTGGGCGGGTCAGTATCCCGCGGTCGTTACTGCGCTCCAGTCGAGGTCAACGGCCTCGATTGCACACGCCTGGACGTTGCATTGTCGTACCGCGTGCACTGAATTTAAGCTCAGTACCTTCTATTTGTGAGATTTTGAAGGATATTCAGTTTCTTGTTTTTATTTGATAAAATATTAATTTTAAACCATTTGGAAAAACTTTGTGATGATTATTATTAATTTTTTTTTCTTTTTTGAGTAGTATAAAAACTAATGATTTATTTCATAATAAAATAGAGTACCAAATAATGTAAACATAATTAGTATTGTCGTAACATTACATACTACAACATTAAAATGTTATTAAATCGTTAAACAATTAAAAGTTCTTGATCATTCCATTTTCTAGTTAAAACACTATTTCTGAGGTCAATAGTAACATTAAATTGTAGTAAGAACTAAATAAATACAGCGTAGTATTTAAAATAGCATACAAAATGGTCATTTGTATGATAGCCGATGAGTGTTGCGGTGCAATCCAGGTTATCGATTGTTGGAAGGGAACAGACCGGACGTCGACCCCGCTGAATTGCTGGCCTGGATGTGTCCTCATTATAATTTGTATATAACATCTGCATTGCATTCAATAAAACTGCAGATTTGAGCCTCCATAACTGATTAAATTATTCAAAACAATTGGTTCATGTATATGGTGCCCTCGCGGCTATCCTACTCGCAGCATTGTAGATTGGCCTTTGAAACACGCTGTCGGAAACTTAATGCAATTCATTCAGGATGTCCCCTCTTAACAGGAACAGTACTTACATTGATGAAAATGAAGATCTAATTGATTTATGTTCTATATAAAGTCCGTCAACTAATCCTTGCTGTTACAATATAAAATGCGAGTGTCTCGGTCTGTTTGTCACGTATTCATGACTAAACAGTTGAACCGATTTTATTAAAATTTGATATAGATATTGTTTGCACCCTGATAACGCATCTATAAAATAAATACTGGTTAAATTAAAGTTATTTGTGATCAAGGAAAGTTTTCAAAAATGAAAAATTGGAGTTGTGTCATATCTGACTATAGATCCTGAGAAGATAGTTAATAAAAAATATTCACGATACGGTGTTTGGACAAAAATTGTACACGCTTTAGGATAAAAACAATTGTGGTTTTATAGTGTGGAGCTACTTTTAAAATTTTAATAGTGAAATTCGCATTTTGACAGATATCGCTGCTGTTTGTTTGCCACTCTATATCCGGAGGTAGAGATTTAATATTTTTGAAACAAGTCCAAAATTTTTTATTTGGTACTTACGATAATATTTTCATATTCATCTCACAATATTCATGAGTTTCTGAATTTATCTGATATGCGAATACTTGTAGCAAATTGCGTGAGAAGGTAGATTTCTGCTTTCAAATGAAAGCTGTTTAAAGTTTCATTTTTAGTTAGTTTCTATAAACGTGAAACCTTGTGTCAATATAGTATTCTTGAATATATATATGTCTACTTTGATTATGTGTTAATAAAATTTAATAAAATCGAGTAAAGATGAAAATAACTATGGAAAGAGCTGTAAAATTTTATTAATTTGTTTTTACAGTTTTAGTAGATTATTATAATTTCATTTTCAATTTACTGTAGTCGATTATACGTTTATGTCAACCGCATATCAGTGGAGTTTGTATGAGCTGGGGCGTTATGAAACAGGTCAATTAATTCAGGTCACTTGCACTGACGACCACATATTTAACTATACACAATATTTATAAAATGATTTTTACGACAAAGCAATAAAGTTTAAAATGCGCCAACATTTGTCAAATGTATGACTATGAATTCTATAGTCGTAAAACTGTTGGACGTCGCGAGGTAGCTACTTAGAAGGTCTATATAATATTTAGGACGCTCTGAGCAAGTTGAAATTAATTAACAGGACTAATTACATCGTCCTTTGTGTAACCCACTCAGGCTGCTCCACGGCCTTCGAGTATTGATAACCTAACCATTGATCATTCTTATGTGGACCAGTAATCGTTCTATTTTGACTCGAACTCCGAGAAATAATCACACTGATTATAGAATATAGGTTATGTTATGTAGGCCGACTCAGTGACCAGGGTTGTTTAATCAATTCGTTACATGTATTATCCGTCATTAATTATAATAAACTTATATGCAAATAAAATATTTTTTGGGATATATTTGTGTTGTTTAATGTAAATATTATTTATAGTCTAGTAAATGTAAATACAAGCTAAATAGCAAGGGGAAATAAATTTAATTCTTGTTTCAGGAATATTGAACATGGAAAGGAGGCATAGAAAGTTAGTTTACATTTAATACAATAATTTAATAAGGTTAAGTTATTGCTAGATGCATTTAATAGGCCAGTTTGCTCCGCTTTTGGTACATAGTAGGTATATGGGCGGGTGGGGTGAGGTCTCAGGGACTGGGTATAGGGGTCAGATGTGACGGGTACCGGGCTCTCGACCCCCAGCGGGTTAAGAGAATCTATGTCGTGCCACCGAAGTGGGTTAACATCGGACGCGCTCGATACACTGCCTCTGCTACTACTGTCGACCACCTAACCTAGATCAGGGTGCGGAGAGATCGCTTATCAAATCTGGCGCATGTCACTTCACAAATATCTCTCCGTATTAAATCTTGTATCTAGGTAAGGAAGGTAGAATGCGCTCATAAAATTTTATTACTCTAGGCAAAATGTTTAATATACATTGATTTTATATTATATAACTCTTGTCTTAGTATCATTAAATTGTAACCATACATTTTATTAACATTAAACCTTTTAATTGTACTAGAACATCTGATTGCACGTAATGTCGCACCTTGGTCTATGAAGGCACTCTTACTAGCACACGAGATAATATACATATAGTATGGAATAATACACTATAGTATTGGTATGTCATAGCTTCGTGCAATATAAATCAAAAGTTTCCACTGTTTATTAATTAAATATTCTCGTGAAACTTTGTTCGTCGCATTATCAAACAAATATATCTCTTTAACGAGATCAGGTACGCAAATAGCAAGCTCTCTGTTCGCAGTGAAACTGTTGTGAAATCGCCTAACGCCCGCTCTTTCTCCACATCGGAGCACCAACGCGAACAACAACCGAGCGAAATTATGTCACTGTTTTATGTACTCGTCGGTGTGATCTGAATTACAAATTATGCTTTTGTAGTTTTCAAATTATGAAAGAGTTTAAATTCATATAATTATAACTCTCTATTTTCTATTTGTTGCTATTGCAAGCGAGAATGTACTATTTTGTTCGCGTTGAATTTTCATTTCTGAACTTCTTGCTTAATCTCTTTTGTTAATCAATTCTAATTAATACGTCAAACAAGTCATATTTCATTTCGAAAGGTAATAACTAAATCGATTTCACTTGTACAAAAAAGAAAAGGCATTTTCAAGTGTTGAATCTTTCACGACTTTTACAAAGAAGCTGTTACGGTTAAAACATTTTGATTGTCCACATTTCACTTTTTCGTTTTGTACAGTTACGAAAGATAAAATCTAACAATTTTAGTCATTAGTGTGATGAAAACAAATTTATGAAATTTGATTTTTAAAGTAAGAATACGCAGTTTGCTGTGTGGTGTGTCAATTCTGTGGAACACTTAAATGTAATTAGACGATTTTCTTATCATGATAAGTTAATCTCAACTATTTCCAACTCTCAATGTAACTTGTTGCAGGTTTCAAGCAAGTCATTTCACATAACATAATATGTTATGAGAGTTGCATATTGTGTTACAATGTTTTAAATAATATCCTCGTAACAACTGCACTTGCGTAGGTGTTTTGTATTAGAAACGTTGGTATGCGTCCAGCCTCCGTGCATCAGCAGCGTGCTGGTTAGCAGTTCTGTGTCTTGATACGGCCAATTGTGCGCGCCGATTTCAAAACGAAAGTACCGCGCATCTGGGACACCGGTGAACGTATTTCTCGACGAGATCTCCTGCAATTTACCCGCTAGTACTTTGTTAGCGAACGCAACTTAGCCAGATTGCCTTTTAGATATTCATAACTTGCAAGAGCTAGTTTTGCAAGTTTCTAATACTGAACATTTGTTTCTCAAGTTGTTTTGCGCTGAGGCTGTCGACACAGGTTAACTATAAGCACGCGTTATATTGTTTAATTCATGGTAACTAGATGTTAAGTAGGATTCTTATGCTAACAACTTTATATATATCTTACCACCATTATATTATAAGAGGAATATTTAATTAGCATACAAAGTATAGTATTAATTTACGTTTTATCATTTTAATTTTGTTATTGAATAACGTTACTTTACTAACTGGAGGTAAATATTATTACTATTAATTAGTACGCAAGACTCGTACTAATTTTATAATCTGTAACGAATCTGTGTTGGTACTATAAATTGAATCAAAGAACATGTTCTTACAATGGAAATTGTTTTTAAATAGCTATTAAACCGTTTAATGTGAAAACAAAATATATATACCAGTATTTGTGGAATTATTTGAGCCAATTCACCTCGCTGGTTATTGGGCTTAATGAAGGTTAATATAATATAACAAATATACTCATTTTTAGGTTAAAGTGATTAGTGAGGTTAAATACGTACTTATATATTTTTATAAATGATAGCATACTCATATTTTGTCGCTTGATATTAATTATTATTTATTGTCCGGATTCTTTCTATTCATATATAAGAAGTCCTTGCGAAATGAGGCTAAATTATTTACTTACAAAAGAGTCATAATATACGATTAAGAAAACATGACTAAAATGACGTTACATATTTCCTGTTTAAAGAACAAATAGAATATCATTGTGTGACCTTTTTATCAGTTATCCACGTAAAGAGTGACTTATTATAAATACGCAAATATGTACGTATTTCTTATCTACCTGTTTGCTAATACTTAAATATATCAAAAACACATTATAAATAACATTTTGATTCTTTAATATAAAAAAGTTGAATCATTTTCTTTAATCGCACAAACCCATAGCAATGGAGAGGATCCCTTCACTTACAATGACCCGCTGAAGTAGAAGCAACAACAGCTGTTCTGCGGCTTTGTTGTATAAATTTTTTATTCCACGAGTAAAAAAAATTATCGTAAGTTGTTTAAATTCCTTTAAATAATAGGTATGTTTTCAATAATGAAATTTCTTCAACAACCTCCTGTTTAAGACATGTGTACCTTGTGCAGAGATAACAACACAATGCAAACATTTAGAATGTCCAAGACTAGAAGTAAATATGATCGTCGACATTGGCTTGCCTAGCTCAGGGCTTTTTGTTCATTACATTATTTCAATGATATGATATTTAAAGGGAAGGGCGGAGACAGACTGCGTTACTGACAGAGTAAGCTGTCGTATACAAATATTTATATTAAAATAACAGTGTTGTTAGAGCCGTAATGTTCGGTATTGCAGTAATTATGTATGCATCAGTTCGTCCTATGGCTTATGTAACACCATTCTTAATATTAAAACTCTTGATTAACAAATCTCAACTTTATACCAATGTCATACAATACACATTTGCCCACCGAACAGATCCTCAAGCCCATGAGTTAATGAATCTTAGTGATCTACGGGTATCTTGACGTGCGTTCTCTCAACCTACTTTGTATAAATGCAAATGTGCACACTAAACTAGACTCTATTGCTGATCGTTGAAGGAAGCATTCGTATCAACACTTATGATGCATAGCTCTCAATCGGTCGCTGGTTGATTTGCAAAATGAACCTTATTAAAATGAGAAAGGAACTATTGGTAATTTTAAGCGTCTTCCACACGTTTCATTCAACCATGAACTGCTTCGAAGAACGTCCCGCAGTAAGACCTCAATTTTTTAATCTTTCGCTTATTGGCCAATTCGTGTGACATTCTTTTGACACTCTGACATAGTTTCTTTATATAATGCTCCTTCAAATTGTTTGTGTCATACATTTAGTTAGGTACCATTTTGATATTGTGTTTGTAGGTATAAATCTCGAATGACAGTGGCAAATTACGTATAAATGGTTGGTACTGGGTATTAGGTGGCCTATTTCTAACGTCAAACTTTAATTAACTGAAAGAATTACAGTCTGACGCAAACAATGTCGCCCTTATCGCGATATGTCGTTTAAAAGGATAAAAAAGTTTTGTGTATGACAATTTAAAATGTCTAAATCATATAGTATCTGGAACGTGGCCACTGGCCATGGCTTCGTTTGCCAAATTCGTGTACAGTTTTCATTTTGTTTCATGTTGCATTTCTTTCAATTACAATATCACCTTATTATAATTATAATCTAATACATAATTGAATCCAGGCCTATGATTAAATACTTAATTTTATTCTAACATTTGCAAAAAACAATTTAAATCTATCATACAAATTAGCGCAATAACTAGAAGTTGAAGTTTACTCATTAATGAATTGGTGCAAACTCTCTTAGAGCCTTTCTAAAGTTTCACTGTTACTGCACCGGGTGGCTGGTTACATTCGTCTCGGAAGACGTTCGCCTCATGCTTGCAGGTCCAGAACCGTGACGGTTAATATTTATTTCTTTATAGATTAAATTTTCAACTTTCGATTTGTGGATTTCATAGTGAGACCATTCAGAAAGAGGTGCACTTTCCACTTGGCGACGCAGCATTCGTTACCTAACGTTAATGCAGTGGCGTAACACCAGAAATTGTAATTTATTTGATGACGTTGAATTGGACACATCATGATTAGTACAATCGCATTCAGCAATAGCTTTGACATTTAACCTTTTTTGACCAAATTATATAGAAAGTGATGTTTCTTAAGTATAAGACGAATTACTTCGACTAAATGAACCTGAGTATAGTACCATAAAGATAGTGTATAACTGGCCCGCAGGCTAAAGGATTCGGATACTTCCTTTATCAAGCCATACCATACCATTGAAGTTTGCGTGCATGTTAGCTTCACTTTCGGAACTTGTTTAATATTATTTATATTTTTCTTCTTCAGGTTTTCACTTTTGAAGGAGAAGCGAAATTCATTGTAAGTACGTGTAATGCTTTTTAATTATAAATTTGATCAGGTCATAATCCATGAATCTTTCGGTTACGCAAGCGTGGTGTAAAAAGCAGAGTACTCGGCTTAAATGCATCTCAGTATGGAGCGCGTTGCTTGAGAGTCGGATTTCCCAACAGTTTTCAACTTAGAATCAGCAGCGGTCGCCAGTTTCCCAATAGAAAGTCTCCCGGTGCAGGAAGCGCACACGTGCATTGCCTGGAGGGGCGGCGGCCGATGCACTTTCGTCTCGATGACGTCACACAGGTACCTTTCGTCGGCGTCACTGTTATGCAATAGACGTGAGCCACTCAACTTTCCAATTTCGACAACGCGCTATTGTATAGCGCTTTCAAATTTTACCCTACCTTCGCCAATGGACTGGCGCTTTCTTACGTTTCACTCCCGTTCTCCTCCAAGCTGAAAATCTCCCTAAACATGCGCGAGCGCAACGTACGCTGCTACAATGCACTTTCACAGCGCTCTGTTTGTAGTTATCTAATTGTTTCCTGTATGATGGGATTATGGCTTATAGTACAATATTTAAAAATTATACAAATAATATTTTGATTAGTGTTGAAAATAATGACATCTATGAATGAAGCTATGTGTAAAACGTGGAAGGATCGGCAGTCGTGGGAGTCTGGGAGCTTTCGCGTAGCTACCACTTTTGGACTCGCGAGAGAGTCAGTATGTTATGCTCTACTCTCACATCTCAGCAAAATAGTTGGATAAAGTCTAAAAGATAACTCGATCGGCTAAATGCATTTAAAATATTATTTAAAAAATGTTACACTTTGAAAACGTTTGAAAATTTTTTAAAAATACGAATTACAAATGTTAATAACATTTCGTTTTTGATTTTGCATAATGTGTATTGTAATTGTAAAAGAAAAAGAAATATACGTAATATTGTGTAGTATTTACTTAATGGGTTGCTGCCCAATGGTTTTTTAATTATTACCATTTTATATAAACTTTCTTTATAATATATTAAAGCGAAGTTTGGTGCGGTCGTAAGGTCGTGTTGCATTGTGAATGGGAAAGTTGCTCGTGGAAAGTACGGATGGAATAGATCAGAGTCACGCGGCATGTTTGTTTACTAAATCAAATGATACTTTCATTTTATACTTCATTGACTTTTCTATATTACGTATGTTGTTGCCCAAATTAAATTAAAAATTGAATCACTTTAATATCGTCAAAGGTAAAAATAATCTCAATTACGATTATACATACATTATTTATTGAGAGCTTTGTACCGACAACACACTTTCAAGATAAATTGTTCAAAATCCAAAAGGCATTTAATATAACATACGACTTCTAGGTAGATGAAATTATATACATATATATGTCTATAATACTCGCATTATAAATGATGAACAATTATCTACATTTTATCGTAAAACATATTTAATTTAAATTTAAACTCACTTAATTTATTCCTTATAATCTTATGACAATATTTATGTTCACATTATCGATTACAATGTCATTAGCTTATTATTTTTACTTAAACTATTTATTATCAATGCTGAGTGATCACTTTAAAATATATACTATATTTTTTGAGTACACAAACTGAACATCTGTTTAGTATCCTGAACGACTCAAAGGATTTTTTTCGTTCCGAGGTCATCCTGTAGAATCCAAAGCTGCACACGTTCGATACCTGGCATATCCGTACCACGCAACCAATCCTCAAACGATATGCGATGTTACCTGTGGAGCATTAACGTCCCAGTCAGTTAGAATCATATGGGTCGTAACGTACGTCTACACAAAACTCGAAGGATACGGAGTTTCTTGGTAAAGGCTGCTAGGACGTCATTGAAAGGGCACGTTCCCGTTCTTCATTCCCGGGACTTGTGACTTTGAGATATCCTCGCGCAGCCATTTCACGCATTACGATTCACACGCATTGTGAATCACGAATTTTGTGGAACAAATGTTTGACACATGTACTTTATTTTGCGCCTGGCTTTTATCCGTACCATAATAATCGTATTTAAAGATAATCTCTGTGTTTGCTCAAAATTGCGCTTCCTAATCGGAATCGTCTTATTTCTCTGTAATATACATATACATATTTTAGAAATTCGTCATCATTTTGGGTATCTACTGATTAAACTTGACAATATGGTTTTCTATCTACAATACTATTATTGTTTAACAAAAGCTCTATAAAAAAGCTTCTTCGTATTTCAATTGTTCATTGATTTGTGAGAGAAATTGTATTTTAGTGAACAATCTACCTGTCCTTGTTTGGTATCGAGAGTCAATTGTTTATATACAATATCGTTTTTATAAATAATATTTGTATCAATATTGACTGCGCATGTAATAAGGGCGCCTGAAAATAAAATATCTTCAAGGAAATTATGTAACAAAGTAGATCTACGAGTACTTATCAGTTCAGAGTATTATACTATAGTTATGCTTATTAGGTATATCGTGATCTTAGTAAAATATTGCTATCTCCTGCCTTTTTACGTTTATTTTATCAAAATCCTACTGAAGAATTCCCTATTGAATTTACGTGGATTGTTTTTAAGTAAACTCGTATCGTGCTCTTCAGCCACCTGAAACTGTCAAACACTCAGTAGTTCTGACGTGTATCATACGTAATTACTATCATAGTAATTGTCGCTGGATTCAGCACAAAAACTTTTATTTAAATTTTACATCCAAACTTTGAATACCTACATAATTTCTACAGAATATCAGTAATGCTAGATGCATGATATCTGTTGCTTAAATTAATTCAGTTTATTAAATGCAAAGTAAAATATTCTGAATGAGTGAGCATGTTGTGGGACTTTTGATAGGGCGCCTCAAGGCTCCAGTTGGGGGCAACAACTTCTCCCTTCGTGCACTGAACCACAATGCAACTACAGACTCAGGGTTAAGTGCTTTAGTATTCGTATTGCATCCTTAATTCTTGTCTGGGTTTTAGCCTATTAGCCAATGGAGAACGTAAATTTAAAATTATACATTCTATCCTATTATTTAATGCTCAACGTTATTACAACGTTCTTGAATCTACACAACATTACAAATTTTCTCTGAAATATTAAAACTTCAGCGACTCATATGTGTAAATATTATCCATGTACGTAGATATTGTTGTTACATCACGTCGTCACAGTTATAGTTATCACCTTCCTGTTGCGCTAAGGTCAAATCAATGATAAACATTAATTGTTTACTAATGTAGCATTATATTCCAATTCCTCGAGCTTATGGTGTCTAACAGGTCTTGTTTTTGTTTCAATTGCGTCTATTCAGCCGATCAATGTACAAATTTATTTTCATTGCTTATTTCCATTTGAATTTTTTAAGAAGCTTTCACCCGTTACAATACGCGAGAGAAGAGAAAGGGCGAAGTGCGCAGCTGTCCCGCGGGTGCCCGCCCTCGCTGTCCGCTCCGCTCGCTCACGGCCCACAGCGCTAATGTGCAATGCTCCAGTCGCCTGCCAGCCGTTGAGCGCGGAGCTACTCCCTGTCACGTCACCTCGCGCAATCGAGTAGCCATGTGGTGAAGTGAAACTGTCAAACGTGATATACCTTGACGCCGGTCCCATTTGTATTTGGTTTTATTTTAAAATATTAAGCTTGGTGTTAAGTGAGTGTCCGAAGTGTCATCATACAGGAAAATTGGATTATACGAGAGAAGAATGGCCTTAGCCAGGTGAGCTATTTTGTCATTCCAACATATGATTGATATGCAAAATACATTTATTCGGTTTTATGTTACTTGTAATTGTTGGTGTTTATTTATTTTGTTTAAGAAACTGCGATTCTTTGTCCTTTGGTATTTCAGCCAGTTATTATTGCATGGAATACAATGGCGAAAGTCGATTTTACTCTGCGTGTATAACTTTCGTTGTTGTATAACGTGGACTTGATCAAACTACTGTGGATAATTTTATAGAAATCGAAACGATTGTAATCGTTACATTAATATATCGTATTTATTGCGTAAATTATAAAATATAAACAATTCGTTTAGTGCAGTTGCAGTTATTCTAAATACCGAATGTTATTAAAGTTCGACTGACTGAACGTGGGTTACGTGGTCTGGTCGTAAGGGAGAGTCCCTTCAGAGTCGCCCCGAACGAGTTTCGTTGATGTTTCCTCTTTATTTCTTCGCACCCTCGTTCGTCACGGTTACCCTAAATATTTGAAACCCCTAAAGCTGATAGTAAATGGTAACATACTCGTTTATTTTACATATTATAAAGAAATCGTTGATATACATTTATATATTCCTATACGCAATAAAGATGATTTTCATACATTTTGTCGCAAAAAGTAACTGAGGTTATATTATTATGTAGTTATGTATATTGGAGCAAAAAATAATAATTTGTATCGACAACAGTCTGTCTATGGCCTCGTAAGTGAGACTACCTTACTTTTAGAGCAGGTAGTCAAGTGAGAAAGGTAGGACCGCAGCCGGAAAGTAAACAGCATCAAGGGATTCGATTGTTTTTTTTTTCCTTTATTAAATAATCTCTTTCCTTATTTCGTTTTGTAATTCTATTGTAAATATATTATATATTTTATAAAACTTGATGTACATTTTTTCATAATAATAATCGTAGTTTTGGGCAATCAAGTATTGATTTCTTGGCACATGACATAATTTTAATTATATAACAATTTAGTGCAGTAGTGGTTTAGTATAACCTATGTATATTCCATGTATAAATAAATACGGAAGTTATTCGCTTGCTCATTGGGCAAAAGGTTACTTTTAATTCACTGTCAAACTAGGCTATTACTTTTGGTATTATTTTGAAATGTTTCGCTTCTAGACCTTCAAAGTTTTAACAAAGTTAGAAGTTAGCCCCTGTAACGCAAGATGCCGTTATATGTCGCTACAG
Source organism: Tineola bisselliella (assembly GCA_028551675.1). NCBI lineage: Eukaryota > Metazoa > Arthropoda > Insecta > Lepidoptera > Tineidae > Tineola > Tineola bisselliella. The sequence goes on along the minus strand of JAPWLS010001443.1, from coordinate 174,823 downwards.
ATAGATGTTGAGGATTTGCGGGGATGCGCCTGGCTCAGGTTATCGACCCTTCTTCACAGCACGCAGGGAAGCATCCTCAATCCCTCTTCGTCTGTCCGTTTTTATTTATTATATATACTTTTACCTTATTTCATTGTTTGTATATTTGTAACCTTCCTTTCCACACATCGCTGCCCTGGCCGGCATGTAGAGATGTTGATGACTCATTAGTTATTGTGCCATAATTACATGTTTATGGGATAAGGTCAAAAATCGTAAGCCCATTTAGTTCATTTTATCATTATTTATTAGTCATTGTTTTAAGAGAATCATACAGGAAATTCAAGTTTATTCCGTCGCAATAGCGTCGAAAATACGTTCGTATCTCTTCCCCTGTTATATTTCTGTTCATAGTTAGTGAGTGTATATTTTAAAATTGATAAAATTACACATTACGTATTATTTTTACAGTTAATGCTTGATGTATAATTTAATGTTATCGGTGTTTTTATGCCGTATGAATAATCGGTTGCCGTTTTGGCGGAAGGCAAGAACCTCGACGAAGTGAGATTGTGGTCGAGCCAGAGCACTGCGCTCCTGTTTTGCTGACAGCGGAATGCGATAACTAAAGTAGGTTTTGAACTAACGTGAATTTCGATTCTCGCAGCGCAAACTTTGATAGAAATGACCCTTTACGCTTTACCAATAATCGATTTACTTGTAATTCTTATGTATGTGATTGGTTTATGATCTCATGTGTTATATCATGCGCATCGCAGGAACATTATAATAGGTAGTTATTCAAAGTATGGCTTATTATCTTGTGTAGAGTCCACAAGGCCAAGGCTATTTTAAAACGTGTACATTCATGTGACCGATACGCCCGTTGAAGATTAGCAGATTGACGTGGAAATATTTTTCTTCGCTTTCTACGTGTAGAAATGTCACCGAATAAATTACGTGAGCTGTGAATAGTTTTTTTTTTAAACTCATTTACTCGGTCGTTATGTGTGAACAGTTAAATATTTCCTGTGTTGCATTTTCGTTTATATTTATTATTTTTAAATCGTTGTACAACTCAATATTGAAATAATTAATTATGTAAGTGAACATAGTAAAAATTTCATAATTCCAATACTATATTTTTTATTAAAAGTTAATAACCTCTGCCTATAGTTTAATTTTCTACAGCATTTACCGATGTGGTCTTGGCAAACTAGTGTTAGGCGATAATATCGCTTTATGAGCAGTAGCTACTCACGAAAGAAGGCAAGCAATGTTGCAATATTAGGCGGCACCCGCTCCCACTCCACTCGAACAGTTACCGTGTCATCGCTGATACGAAAGTGGCCCATGAAAATCAGGTGAAATTTAACAATGTTGTACTAACAAATTGTTACCTACTTAACATATGCCAAAAATTGCTATAAACGTGAATATAAGTATATGAATAGAATGAATTATGTATAATTATATCTGGCCGACTTAGTTCGAATTGCAAGGCGTTAATTTGTCGAGGGAACAATTTGGAACGGGGACACGGTGTGTTCTCTACCGATTCAGCAGCGAGGAGCTTTGACCCATTTAGTGCGTACCGGCGGTATGGTGTGTGGAGGGATCGATGTTATAACAGCCGAATCTCGAGGTCTCCGCTTCGCTGATGAGTCCGCATCTGTGTCAGGGTTCCCCGCGCGAGCCCTTCGCCCCGCTGTTCCCCGCGTCGTACGCCGGCAGCCCTTGCAACGGTTGACCCGTAAAATTCGAGTATTTGTATCTTACCTTCCCTTTAACCTTGTTTAAAGATTTGGGGTCGTAATTTACCCACTGATGGTTACGAATAGTTTACTGCGATTGTCCATTCTCTGTTTTTATTTACATTTCTCGAGATCGGCTTGTTTGACCTAATTATTTGAGCAAATACAATAGACACCTATTAAATTCATTAGCACGGCGACCCTCAATAAAGAAAAGTAGTCTACGTAAGTCTAAGGCCAAAAATTCAAAACTGTCGAATATGTTTTAATTGTTAGTGGTACTTCTTATTATGTATATTATAGTTATTATAATGTTTATACTTCAAAATTCTGTCATTATTGGAGGTTAGCGTTTAATCAAACACAAAATATAGATCGACATTTAACAGCTTCACCTTCACAAGCTGCGGTCCGTTGTTCAGCCATTGTCATTCGACGTCAGTAGGAAGCAAGTATGAGCACAGCTCGCTATTGGGTATAAGGTCACTTTCAATGCACCATCTTTTACCTTGTGCCCCTTACCGCGCCGCCTGACCCAAACACCGCCTCCGCTTGCAATAGTGAAGAACACACGCATTTGGCCTGCCAGCCGCTGTTGCACAGCCGCGGGCGAATCTAAACCTCTATATTTTTACAAATGCCAATGACAATGTGGGTCAAACGCATTACCACGTTCAAATTTGACCCCAGTTTCATTCGGCAACCTGACATTCTAATATTGGTTTACGTTCAGATATAATGTAATAGTTATATTCGTGATAGGTTTAGCTATGTGGATGATACGTATATACGAATATAATAACTGATATCATCTTTGCATATACGGCGATTTATTATTCCACGTCAGTTAGTGATTAACGCATTGTTAAGATGTAGGAAAGTAGAACGGGGGCGCCAAATCCAAGGTCTCGGACGTAGCCGAACAAATTTTATTTTAATTTCAATAGTAAATTTACCTTGACAACGATACATTACTGAATGTGAGGATGAACCATTTATTTTATTAACAATTTTGAATAGAACTCTATATGTACGATATAAGAATAGATTATCGTTATCATCACAGTTTGTAAGAACTAAATTAATTTAAGTGATCGATAAAGCGCTGTGCTAGTTAGAATTGTTATATGGATTAGAATAACGTAATTAAATTTCTTAACATACAAATGGTGCTTGCATGCGAAGACCGAAAGTGTGCGTCCGCCTGTTTGGTACGGCCTCAACCGAGTTTCATCGATGCTTTCTCGAGTGGCGAACCGGGTCGCGTACCCGATGCCCTCACTGTTCACTACTGTCCTCACCTCACATATCTTATCATACCACATTACTTCAAGATTAGTTGACATGTGAAACTAGATGTTGAAGATATTCTCTATTGACTTATAGTTATCTTTTCTCATGAATCTTTAATTAACTCCACGTAGTATAATATAAGCTCTGCAATAGAGCATCTTCCGTAACAAGGTCTCTAGGAAGTTGTAATCGTTTATATTTAAACTGCCAAGGTTTTCAAAATCAATTTGACCGTCCGTGGCGTCATCGCCTATGATTTTAACCTAAATTATAACTTTTGTCCTCCCTTCTATATTCTAAGTAACGTTGATTGTTAACAGAGGATCCACTAGGAAGTGGGGTCATACAATTTATGCAAGTATTAAACCGAAGTCAAGGTCTTGCCAATCATTTCGGCCATCTAGTTATTCATAGGCTAATAAAACCAAAGGCCAAACAGGTCTGGCCTTATTCATTACCAAATTAGTATCTACTTGATCATATATCTTGGATTAAGTAAAATGAGCTTGCATTTTACTTCCTATTTGAAGAGATGACACAGCATACATGCGTTCGCATGAGTTTGTTTGGCGTTCGAGATCCAATCGAATTGCATTTTCATGGTAATATTGTACAATGTGGAGCGCTGTGCACTTAGACCGAGGTGGCACAGTTTCTTGTTTGAGTTGTACTCGTAAATCAATCTGTCCTAGTTAGATTAGCTTCTTCGCGCTGCATTACATCGAACTATGATTGTTTTTCCATTAGTTTGCCAAAATATTGAACGTATTCTTGCATGTCGCGTGACGTGGCCGTACCACATCCCGCGCGCACATAAACGTCACGTACGAGTATGTCGTCGAAGGTTGCATAATCCGTGCAAACTCTTGATCATACAAACTCTTTGTGTTTTAATACATGCTAAGTGTCGTCGTAATCATTATAAAATATTTACTTTGAACGCCTCTCTTCGTATATGGCGCCCCCCACACAGTGTGTTTTGATAGAGAACATACAAATATGAGCATTTTCATACTAAACCCCGTGTACATTTAACCCTTTTATCTGAATATATATATTTTGGTTTTACCAATCATCTATAGAGTCAATATTTGCCTTGTAAGCTTGTCAGTAGTCGTTATACGGGTTGTGTTTCCGCAACATTGTATGAACGTACGTTTAGTTAGTGAATTGGTTCGTACGTCCTCGGCCTCGCTCATTCGCTTCCGCCTGGTAGCTTATCCTCGCTGCGCCTGCCCATGGATCTTTTTGCTTTGATCCACAACGACCTCCCGACTGAATAACACAGATAGTAAAATTACAAATTCCAACTTTTAAGATTAGTAGAAAGAAGATTGGTAAATGCCGAATTGCAAGGCTGTTAGGTGCTTTATGATACAGATAGTTCTCGTACACCATAGTATAAGATGACGGCGCTTCTTTGGATTAGTGCCAAAGTATAAGAATTGATTACTCGCGTGGATTGATTTTAATTATAACTACAAAGAAACTAGTGCGGAATTATTTTCTGTTTAAAGAAATATTATGCATGGTGTAGATTATCAAATCATTGACTTACGATTGAAGCTACTTATTTTTATAAAGGGCTTATTTTGTTAGTAGTTCGTTTTTATTATAACAAATCTATTTTATAGTCACGCTTTATGCATTATATTTCCGACTAACGCTGTTGAAGATAGATTAAACCAATCGTTTTATTGAAATTTATCATATTAATATTCAGTGGTCATAATTACTTAAGATTATATAGTACTTTGTAGAAGACTAATTTGAAAAGAATATTAATAACAGAAATATATACACAACAAAACAATACAAATTAGTCGTGTCAATTTGCAGTTGAATAGATATCATGTGACGAGCAACAGGGAAGTGTCTCCTGCGCTAATTTGTTAAAGTAACCTCTAATGATTTCCTAGGTATGTAGTTTCATATTGAGTTTTATCTCCAATGTCATAGATGATAAAGCTTAAAACGTATCATATTGTGTTTAATAAAACCAATAACGAATTAGGAGGCACAAAATATTTCCTACTTATGATAAAATTGATACCGATAACAATAACCTTCAAACTTTGTACAACACTGTACGCAGCTTTTGATTGAAATTTTATATAGATAGTTTTCGGTGTAATGCTACAGTTGTCCCAATTCTAATATTTGAAGGTTAGACACACCTTCAATGCCGACCTTGTGAAGTCACTTTACTGTCTATCAGACGATTTGTCACAGGTTCCACACGAAGCACATACCACACATTTTATACTGTTAATAGATCATTTATTCCCCTATGTGTGACTTTGTTAATTCACCTAAAAAAGTTATATGAAATCAAATATACTTAGTTATTAAAATAAATTGTTACTTATAAACAATAATTAAAACTGACCATTTACAAGTAAATGATTGTCACGTGAGCGTCATATAAACCTACGTCACATGGAACGGTCACCTTGTTATAAAACGCTCATCGGTCGCTTGGAGGTATTTCCGTGTTTGTATTATACTTCTGTATAACGTATTAACAATATCTAACTTATAACTAAGCAATTATATAGATATTTATATTAACATCATTATATTTTGTAACAGGAATTCTAAGTATTCAACGGTTATGTTACAGAGATTTCTCATTCCTGTTTTACATAACAATTTGCGGCCATGAATTCTATAATACACGAGCTCTCTTCCTTTTGAAACCTTGGGAATAGGTTCACGGAATAGTTATTCCATTGTAAAAAACGAGCCTCAGTTCTACAGCTAGCGCAAATGTTTTGTGTACGGGTACTTTGCGTCAAAAACATGATCGCATTAAATTCTATGTAAATAAGGAAATATAAGTTATCTATGATAATTATAATTATCTTATGAATTAGGTGTAAAAGTATTTTCTGCCATAATCAATTTTTAAATTGCGCAAAAGGTAAATATAATGAAAAAATATGAAATATTCAATGAGATCTATCTTTAAAAAATAATAATATCACGTATAAGATTCCGTTGAAAATACAATTAGTGTGAAATAATAATAATTGATAAGGCAAATAAATGAATTTGTACATACTGTAACGAGCTGTTCAAATAATATTGTTAACCTTGAATATATTTGTTTACACAAAAACAATTTATTGTTCTCCATCTTACGTCATAAATGAATTAAATCACAGTTTCCATGTTTTAGAAATAAAGTTGTTTGCGTTTTTTTTTTAATAAAGCAATTAAATATAATCTATTTTATATTATTTATCTTTGTAAATTAAACAAAATTTTATTACGTACTACTACTCTATATACTTAATATAGGATTGGACTTAATTGTTGGTGTGTACGATGCTTTCCGTTTAATAAATTGATACCTATAACATTTACGTAATAATTCTTATATATATACGTCACAACGCGAATGGGCTATAAAAATGTTATAAAAGAAACAAATGTGTATGCTCACGAGGCGTCTAGAGGTCATCGAGTCTTCGGGAACTACAGGTTTACACATTATGATCTATCCATAGGCATGATATGGCATTTTTACACGGAGTAATGATGTCCCAATGCAACCTGTAAATAAAAGATTAATACGACAATAAACACCTTTGAAAATGTCCTTATATTTTATTATTTCCAAATTAACATTAATTATTTTAAAGGTCAATTAACAGAAATTTTAATACATTCATTGGGTCATTGAATACAATTTTCGTTATTGCACTTGAATCTATTATTATAAAAGTAATAGGAAAGTCGTTACCGACGACTGTTGCCACCCAACTGATGCGGTCCCCTCCTACTTGCCACCGAGATATTGCCTCCGACGGGAAACCTTAGCTCTAATGCTTCGAATAGAAAAGTTATTTCATCCCCACACCCCGGATCCCAAGGGAGTTTAAAGATACTGGTGGAACGTGCCTCCTTTTAATGTGCACTCTTTTTCATTTGTTTCAAAGAAGTAAAAAAATATTATCAACACCTTTTTACGGTACTGGATAATTGAATAATTAAGTGTATCCATTTAAATTACGTTTGACAATAGAAAATATACATAAATTTTAATGAAACACAATCATGTTGTTTACGCAAAGAGACAAACTAAGATCACCTTGTGGTCTGTAAAATATTGTCGATGAGCTCTTAGCGGTCAAAGGGACGTGTGATTTCGACCTAAACAATGCAAGGAAAATGTATCAATAGGGTATATGCATGATTTTTTTTTATGATCCTAAACGATAGCTTTTATTGTTAAATATATATATAAAAAAGTCCGGCATCGAAAAAACGAATATTTTGTAAAATAATGAAGATCGAAATTATTAAACGTTTGTAGTGCATTTAAACGCCACTCCGCTTTGGCGCGCTCTGTGACGTCATAGTGCTCATAATGTCAAAGTTGATAATACGATTTCTATTGACAATACGGACGGATAATCTCAGTTTTCTCTTGTTGTTTTGTACTGGCGTTGAATTAATATTTTGTATCACCATCATTAAACCATGAAGCTACGCAGATAAGTATTGTCTTATGCAGAAATGTGATAATACGACAAAGAATGCACCTGACAAAGTGTTTTTTTTCTTATTCCGAGAAATAAGGACGTAAAAAAATTATCAATTTTCTTTACAAAACCACTATCTGTCATTTTCTCAAACAAAACAAAAACAAATCGCAGGCAAACTTCAAACAAGCATACGTCGGTTGTTAAGTACCAACTTGGTATGGGTGCGTTCCCATTTGTTTTGCTGCCGCAAACAATTTTATTAAAAAAATCATTTTTGGCTTTTCGCTGTCATCTGACATAATAAACACTAATCGTTTCAATTAATATGGTAAACGTAATATAAAACATCACGTCATTAAAGCAAAAAAAAAAAAAAAAAAAAAGTTAATAACGGTTTCGTGCCAAAGCGAGAAACTGATATTTGTGATCAAAATGAACGTATTCTTTGTTCTTGGCTGCTATTGGTCCAACATTGGTACTACAACACAATTACGTCACATCCGTTTTTCAAAATATATGCGGGAATTTTGTATTCTGCTATTTTATCAACTTCTTTTCCCGGTCAAAACTAAATAATAATAAAAAATATTCATGTACACATAATTCTGATCCAATATAGTTTATAAAAATATATAGATATCGCATAATAAAATTTTATGCATATACCCTATTTAGTATGTCGTTTATGACCACGTTTTGATGCAACCTAAATGTATTCATAATTAAGAAATATTCACTCAATGCTACTATATAGGTGCGTTGATCTAAGTCTATATTTACATTTGAACGACCGATACAGGAGTATAATATAATTTGCTCGCGATAAACAAGCCGTCCTTCAAAGAAGCCAGTCGAGGACCCTATTGTACGAGTCGTCCTCAGGGCGTCCGAGTCAGAACTTAGTGCGCTGCCGTTAAGAGGGCAATGTTCAGTCGCCCGGTTAGTCTCATACCACTTGTTCACTCCACACTGATCGCATCAAATCGCATTTATTTGGAATAAGGCTTGCCTTAAACGCATACAATGTAGACAATGGTTATGTGTGTCCTTATTCTCAGCGCTATTGTCTTTGTAATTCATATTGCGGTTATATTGACAGCTAATTTATAAATAAAAATTGATATAGACATTAAAGATCACTTTATAACACGTTTCTAAATGTTTTAACAGTTACGCTATTGGTTAATCTTGCGTATGTATAATACGTGCAATTATGCAAGTAAGTTTAATTGTTCGATAGCAATGGGTTGGGACATTAGTGTTGTACACATCGTCCGCGTCGCTGTAATGTCGTAAATATAGAAGAGGATACGAGCAGGTCGGGTGACATCTATAATAAGCCCACGAGAGACCAGTGATGCGTTCCTCAAGAGATATTGCTCAAGCTTTCACGGGTTGTTGACTTTTCAAAGCACAGTGCCCGTGTATTTTTAAGGCGACGAAAATAATTAAGAAACCAGTTTATATTGTGCCTAATCTCGAAGAGAGATTGAAATATTTGTCTAATAAAATATGTGAGCTAATGTGCGTTCGTAATAAAACACAATTTGCGCATGTGTTTTATTACGAAGTAATTATTATATTAATAATCTATATCGGAGAATGATTCTGGTATTTGTAAGTGGGTAAGTTGTTTATCAGATATCACCTATAAATACAAGAATGGTGTATATTCTAACAGTCATGATCTTATTTAAGATACAATATTTATTTTTAAAAAAATGACATTTAATGCAAATTGTACTTTGTTTACCTTTTTTTTGGGGACAGGTGGTAGATTACAAAAGCGTGTTTCGAATTATCATTAACCGCTTAGGACTGCAAAAGTTTACGGCCTGGTGCATCCGTGAAGTTTTTTCCCCTGAAATCTCGGTGGTCCGAAACCATGGGTGGTCGGTGGCAATGCGCCTTATACAGTCGTTTTCTTTGATACGTTAGTTCTACAATAAATGATCGTTGATTTGACGGTGACGGATTGTCATTGTTAAGTCATTTTAAAAACAACTTGGATATGATATTTTACAGCGACCTTAACCGCGATTGTTAATAAATATTATTTAACTGATATTTTCATATGAGTACTGTGGCATTCGTAGAAAAACAGTCCATCATTATTTTGTTTTCGTTGTTTTTATTATACTATATAATATAATCTTTTTTCTTTTTTTGTTATTATTCATAATTGATCTAATTAGACGTTACAGATACTGTAAGATTTTATGTGTCGTTCTTCTAAAATAAAACTATTATACAATAAAATACAATGTCAGTGTGGATGCGGTCCATTTATTACATGGGCAAACTGGATTGTCCTCGCGCAGATCATCATGCGTGCAATACTCATATCTTATCTATTTAATCCAATGCAGTGGTGAAACATCTTTAATGTTATTAATACATATATTGATGTCGCGGTCTTTTAAACAAACAGCTCTTGATCTACAAAAACATCTTTATGTTTATTTGCCAATTTTAAGATATTTTCGTCTCAGTGATGCTCAAGAGTAATGCAGATAGTTGCGTTTTTGTTTAAATGAGCAGATGTCAAGGCTTGAGCTCAATTGTTTAATGTGAGCGTTACGATCTACTTACGGGAGGCACCGTGAACGCTTGGTCAACTCACTTGGCTCGTCTTTTAGTTTATTGTAAATTTTAGATCATTAATTAAATTTTAATGCAGTTTTATTATTAACACAGAATGTATATTTATCTAAATCCGCGCACATAGATATCGACGACGTCTCCAGTCTTTGCGTCCATCATTGCGTACAATTTCTGGGTCGCACCGATTAATTCACTTAGCCTACTTTTGTTCTGCTGTAACACTTTTTTATTCGTTTGACATAATTTTGCCGCTCGGATGTGTAACACTATGTCTTTTAGTTATTTATTGGTGTGCATCATTTGTTTTATTTAAGTTTCATATTTTTTCAACTATTTCAAATAATTGGACAGAACGTTGTTTACTTTGTACATATACGAGTATAGTCAAAGACATATTTAATCATAGTTCAGTGAATTCATTGGAATTATAAACATGTGCAGTACAATAATAGCCTTCATATGCGTCAGACTGACCACACGTTCCCACTAACGACGCGATAAGCTCTCTAGCAAACATTAACACACCACACACTTATCAAGTAGACCACAATATGTGACCATAATTAACAACATGTTTATTGAGATATAAAAGTATTAATTAGTAAGGTTTGGTGTGTTTGGCACGTTTTATTTCCATCACTTGAAAAACAATTTATTATGATTATAATAAATCGTGATCATATAGCACGTTCTACAATAAATGTGGAATATAGGCATAAGTAATAAGTACTGCAGTGAGAAGTGTGGGATCGGTGCCACATGCAGCAAGCGATCAGCGGATGCGGTACAGTGATGAAACTGACACAGATTGTGGCATGTATTTGGTAATCGACGCCCGCCGCGAAAGCCACAGGACGGTAACATCTCGCGCTTTGCGCTGATCCACTCATGTGGCCCACTTTGGGATGAACTGTGAATATGACGACACCGAAACCCAAACATAACTATCTACACGGTCCGATTGTGCCGTGTGGCTATTGTTCACAAGAGAGCTTGTTCGGTGCGTAAACGTGTTACTTGTATTGTGTTCGCGTCCTAGATTTGTTGAGCGAAACTACGATCGTTGATTGGCGAGTTACGGCGTTGCTACATTTTCGCCTTGCATTCAATTCTGTGGGACGTTGAAAGTTAAAGTAACTTATTTGCAAGTAGGCCACCCTCTACGTGATTGGATCATGTAACTTTGTTTGTTATTTTGGTATTATATAAGAATGTGTTAAGTCCTATAAAGGATTAATGGATCAGATAAATCAGTAACTGAAAACCAAGATCTACATTTATTCATTGCAGTTTATATTTAAATCAGTAGAAAACTGATTTAACCTAGTTTGGAGTAATTAAAACCAGTCCTTTCCATAGATTAACTAAATTATATTTTTTGCTGTTTCCAGGCACGTGTCGGGCAGCGATTGCGGAGGCGGTGGGTCGACCGGCGGGGCTCCGCAGTCGGCGCGCGTAACATCCAACGGCGCTGGCGGCATGTCGGTGAGCCGTGTACCCAGCCCGCTGCACGACGGGAACACGCCTGTCGCAGAAAACTGGTGCTTTACACAGGTTGGTATTAGTTTATTTTTTTATTTCAATAAATTTGAATAATTCTACTACACACGATGCACAAATATATCGTCATACCTATTATTATTGTGTATTCGAAATAACTAACAAATCTCTATTTGACGTCGACCTCGTGTACGAACATTGAAATAGATTTCCAACAATTCATGACTACATTCTCACTGAGTGGTCGTAAAACTAGCCGCGGTCGATGTCATAAATAATACTATTTTTAAAGGATCACAAGTTACTGCTACTCACATTAATGATACGGTTTTCGTTGTCGATGAACTTGAAATTATTGTACGTCTATGCTAATAGCAAAACCAATGAGCAGAATCTCATACAGAACAGGTTCCGCCTTTCGCTTAAATTCGACGTAGGTAAGACTCGTTGTGATTCGACATCGTCAAGCATGCCTTGACAATAGATACTATCTAAGAAATATTTTATGTCATTGTAAATAAACGTGTTTCTAACAATATCATATTAAGTGTGATATACTCGTCGTATGTTAGTTAACTATTCAGCATTTCATTAAACGTATTTAAGTTGAATAATACTGAATTGAGTGATCGAGGAAGTATCGGACGCATCGTAGGCTCCCTGCTTGGGTTGTGGTCACTGCTCGGAACAATTGGAACGACCGTTGGATGACTCGGTTGTCGACCATTTCCTTTTTTAAAAGTTTTTGCCGAAAAATCTATTAACTTAGACGTTAACGGTTATCTTGCTATTTGGTGCCTTCGCGTCTACTTATTAAGGTCTTGGCCTCTTCGTCTATTCCATTTTAGAGTTCTATGCTCTTGTTCACACCGTTAATAACGGAATTGCATTTTTATATGTGATATACAAAATAGATATTAAGTAGGAGAAATAAGTAATAGGTTTAATAGAAATTCCTTATTCGCGTTTAACTTATTTATACAACATAGAGTTAAAAATCAAGAAAATATATGTGTTAGTTGTCCTAGAGTAATGTGGGTAATTTGAGCAATTTCCATGTTTAACCTTAAACTGTCACTAACACGTGTTGGGCAACATCCACGTGCTATCATTCATGGTTTTCATAAAACCCACGAATTACTGCATTTGTTTCTAACGCCTACACGCTGTGTGTACTCAACGCTCGCATTGTTTATGTGACAGAGCCTTCTCGGAAATGTTAATGAGAAAATAAACTTGAATGATTTAATTGATTACATTTGTTGCGAAACATTGTACATTCTATAAATGTTTACTTTTTGATTAATTTAATTAAAATGTATTTTTTAATGTATCATAAATTAATTTCGTTGTTTTCTAATGGTTGTATTGCATATGTTTGTGTGTATAACATCTTAACATATAATATGAATGTGCGAGTCAACATTCCACGACATGAGGTTCGCGAGTGTTATCTGGTGTGTCCGCAAATCGGCGGGGATGATGCGGGCGGCCTTGGTTCGGGTCGGCGACCGGCCGTAGACCCCATCAGCACCGCAAGCCAAGCAACGGTCGGGGGCAACGACCAGCCACGAAGAGTGCTGCGCCAGCGACTCTAGCTGAGGGGTATCTGGCCTCCAAGGGTGCTCCTGACGCGGGGCCTCAAGTGTACATGACCACATCGCAATATTGCTCGTAACATTCGCGTCACGAATTTCATATTTCCGGACACTGCGCAGTCTTATTTCTCCGAACATGCGAATAGTGTTATTGCACTGTGATTTTACAATAGGCGATTCCATGCATTATTATTTCGAACGCATGTTAATAAATTTCTTAGACAAACAGTAAACAAATCGGCTTATTTGTTTGTTAAAAGATATCGTTTATGTAACTGTCGTCAAGGCAATTAGAGACACGTAACAAAGAGCACGCCGGGCCTACAATAAATATTGTTTCGTACCTGTTAAAGATTTATTACAATATACAGAATCAACAAGGACACTACAAAAGTCTGACACATTGGCCTTCCAGATTTATGCCTTTACATTATTTATAAGTGTTTTGTTTGTCTGGGTCATATGCCGTTTTTTATTCGCTTTAAGCTTAAATCTACGAATGAGCTTTAATATTACGCATGGTAATAAATACGCCATAAGACAGACATGCACTTGATAGGTTTTGTATTGTTTCAGGTGAAAGTCGTAAAATTCAGTTATATGTGGACAATAAATAATTTTAGTTTCTGTAGAGAAGAGATGGGTGAAGTGTTAAAATCATCAACTTTCTCAGCGGGTGCTAGCGACAAGTTAAAATGGTGTCTCCGAGTGAACCCTAAAGGACTAGACGAAGAGAGTAAAGACTATTTATCATTATACTTATTGTTAGTGTCGTGTAATAAATCTGAAGTGCGTGCTAAGTTTAAGTTTTCAATATTGAATGCGAAGAGAGAAGAAACGAAAGCAATGGAATCACAAAGAGCATACAGATTCGTCCAAGGCAAAGATTGGGGGTTCAAAAAATTCATTAGGAGGTGAGTTAGTGTGTTTGATATTATTTTAGGTACGGCCACTCGTCCTGCTTGCAAACCGCGATAGGGTGTTCCAATTTTATATCAAATTGGGTTTTAACGCGCTCGAATCGGAAGTTTGATACATTGTCGTTATCATTTTGCTTTATGTTCAAAAGTTTTGTAATAAAAAAACTACAATGCGCATACAGTGTAGATTGATAGCTAAATTCAATGAGTCATAATTTTTGAGTACCACACCCTATTTTGTTAGCACGTACGTATTTGCCTCTTTGCCTATCGACTCGGCGCACTTCGGTTAGGGGACTACAAGCACGGTATTTCCCAACGTTTGTTACATAAAATATATCCAATTGATATCATCCACGTTCTATTGAAATTGTTTTTAATAATATATATATTGCCTTATATAAAATATAATATTATAAATGTAATAATTAATATTGTATCGAACATCGGCCGTCCAGGGAAATTTCGGCCTGTCTAGCCAAAATGAAATAGAATAACAAATCTATAAAAAGCTGACTTTGAACCCCTCTCATTGGAGTCATTCAATATCACTCAATGTCAATCGATTCAGTCGTATTTGATGTGAACAGAACTAAAATTAGCGGAAAGCGCAAATTTAACATAACATGCTCGTATATCGTGTATATAAAAAAAACTTAATAAGGTTAATTCCATAAAAGTAATTTTCCTCTAAAAATATTGTATAAAAATATCTTCTTAATCTCTTATCGGGGAAATATGTTTTCACTATATTTGTTTTATCTACTAAAAGTATTAGGAAAACTCAGGTATTCTGTTAAACGGGAGCGCAAATCCCTCCATCCTCCTCCTTCCTATGACCTAATAAAGTTACCGTTTCCACAACCGGGTAAGACTATGTAGAGAGATATATACACGATTCTATATAACCGAATGATTGACTCTATTATTTAAAACAAAATAGTTCGCTATGTCGTTCTTACATGCGATGCAGAACCGATGAATTTATAATGGTTTTTACAACTAGGGTGAACACGCCAAAGCTCGACTTGTTTAAAGCTATTTATATAATATTTTCAATATTGGTTAGTACGTATACCAAAAATACAGCAAATTAAGTATTAATAAACTGTGAAACACATGAGATCATTATTGGAATAAAACTTATAGTTCTCACGAATTATATAAATAGATGTTTTATTACGTCTATAAGTATAATTAACACCCTATAACCATGATTACGTCGCCATCGAATGTCGATTCTCTGTGTTAGATATCTTTCCCGGTACGCAAGTTGTGGGCCTGTTGATTTCTTGTATCGAGGAAATTAAGATAACAATTTGTACAGCAAATGCGTCACGATAGTATTCGAGAGCGTAGTTTTAAATAACAATAATGTATTTAGGTTATGTGATAGTTAGTACACACTAAGCGCATTAGAGGATTTCTTTGTCATAGATCTTACGCCCTCTGTTTTGGGGTCGTTTTAACGAAACTAGGTTACGGCGGTTAATATATGAAATAGTAAGAACGAGATCACGTTTTGTATTATACGGAATTTTTAGATGGAATTTGTTGATACATTTTAAAATAGAATGACGCGACATTTAACCATTCAATTCATACTAAATCTATCTGATAATAAGATACTGTTAATTTATTAAATAATATCTATGAACTAACTATTAATAAATTGAAATAAATTTCAGAGATTAATTTGATATAAAAATTAAAACAATATCTTTGCTTGATTTCAGGGATTTTCTATTAGATGAAGCAAATGGTTTATTACCTGAAGACAAACTAACGATATTCTGTGAAGTATCAGTCGTAGCAGATTCTATAAATATCAGTGGTCAAAGTAATGTAGTCCAATTCAAAGTACCAGAATGTCGACTGTCAGACGATTTGGGAGCGTTATTTGATAATGAAAGATTCTCAGATGTGACGTTGGCTGTCGGTGGAAGGGAATTTCAAGCGCACAAAGCCATTTTAGCAGGTAAATATTAGCTTTTGCTTAACCATTTCGAGAATATAAAGCTTGAGACTGTAAAAGAAGGAAAACAAGTAGCGTCTGTGATGCGAATAATTGTAGAAAATATGAGACAGTGTAATAGATATGGAGTCCAAATTAGAACTTTAAATGTCAGATATCCATTAGTAATACATATTGACGTCTGAGAAAGACATTCTTGTAACAAAAATTCTTTCCACGGCAAAACAGTGTCGCAATATTTATAAATATCTATTAATGAATGTTATTATCATTATTAATTATTTAATAATTGAAATTCCAGCGCGAAGTCCTGTGTTTGCTGCAATGTTTGAACACGAAATGGAAGAAAGGAAAAGAAATAGAGTAGATATAACTGATGTTGACCATGAAGTATTAAGAGAAATGCTCCGGTTCATCTATACTGGGCGTGCACCTAATTTAGACAAAATGGCAGACGATTTATTAGCAGCCGCTGATAAGGTAAGCACATGGGACATACAATACCTCAGTCTCGTCATGAATACGAAAGTTTTCATAAGGTCGGATTAGAAGAACAAAAAGAAATAGTTAAATAATAAATGGCAAAAAGTGTTTAATTCAAATAATGTTCATAAATAACCTAAAACAGCACTCAATTTAATACTATTAAATGTTATTATAAACCCATAATCCTTATAAATATTAATTTCATAAGAGTAATTGTTCTTAAATATTGACATTTCAGTATGCATTGGAGCGGTTAAAAGTAATGTGTGAAGAAGCGTTATGTTTGAGTCTATCAGTGGAGTCAGCGGCCGAGATACTAATACTGGCAGACTTACATTCTGCAGACCAACTTAAAGCGCAAACTATTGAATTTATTAACACGTTAGTATCTGTTTTCATTTGTTTTTCATATGACCTGATTGAATAATAAATACAAGATACAGAATCAGCATTCAAAAAGTTTTGTAAAAACTAGTGGTAATTTCTAAATAGAATGTGACTGAAACAGATTTTTTGAAACTTAGTATAGTACTTAACTTAGTATAGTACTGTGAAAATTTTATTTACAATTAAATTCTGTCACTCCATTCTTTTTTATGTTAATCATTTTTGAAGTCCAGTGTACAAATATATAAGTTTCGTTCTATCAGTAGGCATGCAACGGACGTGATGGAAACGGGGGGATGGAAGAACATGATCGGGTCTCATCCGCACTTGATAGCGGAGGCGTTTCGTGCCCTCGCCACGCAGCAGCAGCAGATCCCACCCATAGGGCCTCCCAGGAAACGAGTCAAGCAAGCCTAGGGCCAACAAAACACACATGTCAAACCAAAGACCCGGAGACCAATTTCCTTATGTTGATAGTATGAAAAGGCTGCATTCTGTAATATTACTGTTAGTCGACGTCACGGTGTACCATAGAGTTGTGTGAGTGATGTTTTTATTCGTGGATCTCGGGATTCACTCCTTGTTTACTATGATTGATCTCAAGACAATTTTCGATCCTAATTTTTTTGTCTCTTGCGGATTAGTGCCGCTTTAAACTGTTTAATTTTAATGTATAGGTTATGAGGCAGTGAACGCCGTAGTCGGAAATAGGAGTATGATTGTTTAAGGCTTCAATTATATTATTATACAAGGAAACTGTCAGTGTGGTTTTACAATTTAAAAACTTTTTAGTGATATTAAAACTTAAAACAAAATTAATGTAAGGACAGTCAATAGAATGGTTTATGTATCAATATTGAGGTTTTTAATGTATTATTATCTGGTCATATGTCCCAGCAATGTTTATTATTACGTAAAAACTCTCATTAATGATATTAAAACTACAAATGTTAATTTAATATCAGTATTAAGTTTTTAAATGTATTGTGAGTCAGATCACACTTTGTTTCCGTTGTGCATTGTTTTCGTGCAGTTTTATTATTGTAAATTATTGTTATGCATAATTTTTGTCCATATATTGACTTATAAATATATTATTAATTCTATTTAATTGAAATTTTTAGATGAATTATTATTTTCGTTTGATGTTATTTCCATTTTGTGACTACGATTGGCTTGTATAAATAATTCGGGTAGAAGTTTGTGAGTAGTATAATTGGATATGTTGGAAGTAGCGTGATAATTATTGAATGCAATAACATATGTATAACGTGTATGATGATGTAGGTGACTCGAGCGTAAGTTTATTGAGATGCTGGTATTGTATATAGTCGAGCTACGATCCCACCATTTAAATAATTCTAAGTACTAAAATTTAAGTGTTAATACGCAGGTTTTCGTCATAAGTATTTTATTCCAATGACTGTGCGATTTCTTTTTTTATTTGAGCGTAAATGAGAAGCATTTGTCTATAGTTGCCTATGTTTTATGTTGTTTTATTTTTCACTGTTTTATGCTATTTCGCTTTCTTGTGTATGTCATTGCAAAAGTTTGGTCACTTTGATCGTTGCTCAGATAAATACAATGATATTATAATTATTTTTATTCTGGATTTTTATTAATATGACTATTATTGTATTTTGCATGAATTTTTATTTCTTTTACTGTGAATGTGATAAAACTCAATTTTACAAATAAATATAGGATTCTGACATAAACTAATTATAAATTATTGTGGCCAATTATTGAAATATTTTTAACACCATTTTATACCCTTACCGTAATAATTAGTACATGAACATCAACTTGTTCCTGTAATAATATTATATTGATACATAGAATACTGTAATAACTGTGATTTTCAAAATTGTCAATAATTTGAGCAAATAAATAATGTAATTTAAATGGTCTGTGGTTTCTTTTATGCATCCCAAAATTACGACATAAATTCCCGAATTTGGAAGGCTTTATATGTGTGTAGGCATGGGCGTAGCCAGCCATGGGCTCAGGGTGGGGCAGCAGTCTAAAATAATATGTAACCATCAAACTATACCCACGGTCTTACCGCGGTTAATTTTTTTGTGTCGGCTGACGACTGTCTAGTGTGAACTTTCTTACGGATATTAAGTATTGTAGTTAGTATCTAGATAGTTAAGTTTTTTTAGGTTCGATTAGGTACCTTATAGGTCAGAGCCAGGGAGGGGCAACTGCACCACCCTGCCCCACCTTGGCTGCGCCCATGTGTGTAGGTACGGAAGATATCGATAGTCTCTAGTGGCAAGTCCACATTTAATTGAGATACTTAAAAATCAGTGTTAACAAGACTTCACATGCGTGAAGACAGACATTAATATTTAATAAGTATAAACAGATATCAGTTGAAATATGTGTCTGCTTTGACAGCATGCATTATTATACTGTGAACACGTTATTAAATTCTCTTCACTATTTTTTTTTATGAATGTAGTTTGTGTTTTCATACTTTGTCCCAAATTTACACTTTAAAAGAAGTTGAATAGTTTCAACTCTTGACTTTCCATAATGAAAATTTCATAAAATCATATTGTCAGTCAGACCGTTGTCTATGGGTGGAGTTTCATACATTTAACACTGTTTTACGGATTTTTGAACATTAATTCTAAAATATATATTCCATCAAATAAAGAAGAAATCATACTATATAAATGCATTTCGAAATTTAAAATAAATGGTTACTAGTTTGGTGACCAATATACTCTTTGCCTTTAATAAAACGACAACTACTGTCTAAGTGTCTATGGTTTTTGGCGCAATTTGCGGTACGCGTGGTCCCAGCTGTTTGTGTCAGAAGCTAGTTTTCTCGCTATTTTTGTCTCATTTAGTACCTAAAACTCGAGTTATATTTGTTAAAAATAATTGGTGTTAATTACTAGATGTTTATGTGTCATAGTAAATAAATACAACATAAAGCTAGTTAACTCTCGTTAACCATTGTAAATCATAATAATATACTTTAATTATTAAGTTGAATATACAATATTTACAAAATACAGTTGTTGATTCCTTTCTTTCTCTGGTTTTAAAACGATTTTAGAATGGATGTTGAAGACAGTGAAGAAACTTGCCTTAGTAGTTCGTTAAAAGAATGTCATGTTTACTTAGACTCTTCTCAGAATTCATGTGGTGTATTAACTCCAAGAAGAAGTGTACGGCAGAGAACAAAGCCTAACAAGTATGGTGAATTTGTAAATTTGGATACATCTCCAACTAAAAGAAAATTACGCACCGATAGTAAAAGCGCAGAAGATGAAGACGATGAGGATGACTTTAAAAATACATCTCGGAAGTCTACAGGTAAAGTTTTTTTCAATTTTATTTGCGATTACACAAAAAACCTCTGATATGTAGTAGTGAGTGCAAATGTATAAGGTAATTTTATGTCGATTTACATTTTCAGCTTTGTTTGATGGTGATGATATAGAAGGTCAAGATATTTTCAGGTTTCGTTCAAGTGTCTCTAGTCAACATTTACGTAATAAGGTAATTTCCTCTCCAAATCCAATTAAGAGGCTTGTAGGCGAGTTGAAGACTATAAATGAGACTACTCCAAAGATAGTCAAGGAAAAAATTAAGAGCAGTAAGTTAATATTGTATAAAGTTACCTATATTTATTTATACTAAAAGTGTATTAAACAAATGACACTGCTACGACCACACGGTTTTCTAAACATCTGACTAAAGCAATGATGTATGAGGTTATTCACCAACAAATTCATTAAATAAATCATAATAAAGGTGATAGTAAACTTCATAAGCATGATCAGATACTTAAAACAATGCAGATTAATTTAGTTGTTGCCCAGTTGGCTTGCAATTTATGTTATTATTATTTTGTTTTAAGTTTGTATTGCCAATCATAGGTGTTGTAAAAATGAAAGATGTT
This sequence comes from Tineola bisselliella, assembly GCA_028551675.1. NCBI lineage: Eukaryota > Metazoa > Arthropoda > Insecta > Lepidoptera > Tineidae > Tineola > Tineola bisselliella. The sequence goes on along the minus strand of JAPWLS010001443.1, from coordinate 153,912 downwards.
TGTTAATTTATTTGAGTATTTTCATATTTGTGATGTGTGCAATGGTTGCTAAATATAGCGATTATATGAGCTGTGAGCTCTGAAACGCATCAACTCATGATTTTAAAAATGGATAGCAGGCTACGAAGTGAACATTTGCAAGGAAGTTGGAGTAATTTATATGAAATTCATTTTCTTACTTATTACTCTAGTTTTGTGTTCACTTTCCTGTTTATGTAATAAAAGTTGCTCTCTTCCAGGAATAATCAGTGAAGTATTGGATGAAGATGAAGATGATGGAGATTTTTCTGAGACTGAAAGTGAATATACACCTTCTGATGCTGGAGTGAGTAATATATGTTATTATTTTTGAAGCAAACAATGTGCTTTGATATAACTATACTTAGCATTATCGTTGGGTTAAATGCCATATTAACAATTTAATTTGATGTTTTTGTAATATTTAATGCGTAACATGGAACGAAAAGTGTAATGGTGGTAGAAGTGCAGATGTACAATAATGTGCCACTTAATATTGTTAACAATAAAAGTACAGCAAAACATTAAAATTAATTAAACATCATGTAATGGGTCTGATTGCCTTGTACTAATATTCTACAATTAGAGATCTGTTTAAGTCTATAAAGTACTTTGTGTTTATATATTTAAAAATAAAAATTCTTAAAGCTTATATTTAATAAATAAATGCATGGATTGAACAATATTTGGAGTTACAGTATCAGCTGCTTCCTCTCAAATAGTTTTGCCGTATGATGTCTGTCAAAATTTACTTTTCAGCGAATTAAATTTATTATTAACATTTTAGTCTAAAGAGTCAATCACATCTGATTCTGAAGAAGAGTCAGATTCTGAACAAGAAACGGAAGCACCAGTGGCCCCAACTAAAAATAAAATTCAAGTGAATAATAGGAAAAATATATCAATGAAACAACATGTGCCAGATTATATTGTTGAATCTGATAATTATTTTATGATGAATTCTAGTAAAAAAGTAAGTTTATTTCTTGTTAAGTTACTCTAAAATAATTCTATTCTATTAATGGTTATTAAAAAGAAAAGTCGTTATAATTGCATAACTTTTAAAGTCAAATTTAGTGGTACTGCTGTCTAAAAGTATTCCATTGGTTGAAATATGCTACAAAAAGTTCTTCAAAATTATCAATTGTTTTTGTTGCTTGCTCACTCTTGAATATTTCTTTATATATATTTTTCAGATAACAACGTCAGATCACACATTAGAGAGGTTAAAACACCTGAGAATAAGTGAAGAAGAATTTTTACAAGACAACACATGCATTTCTGAAACACACAAAATCAAAATACAAGAATTGAACCAATCATATGAATCACTTTTCAATAAATGGTCATTTATATTGAGTGAACATTTTAATATAATCCTGTATGGAGTCGGTTCTAAACAGCTAATATTAGAGAAATTCAGATCACAAATGTTGCAGAATGAATCCTGTGTTGTTGTGAATGGATATTATCCGAGTTTAACTTTGAAGAATATACTAGAATCTATATTAACTGATTTATTAGAATGCTCACACGTTCCAGACAATGTGAGCGATGTAGTTAATTTAATAGATAATGAATTAACTACTTATAATATAGAATTGTATTTAATTATACATAACATTGATGGTGTAATGTTAAGAAACAGTAAAACGCAGACTATGTTAGCTAGTATCTCGCAAATTAAAAGAGTTCACACTATAGCTTCAATTGATCATATTAATGCACCTTTGAGTAAGTATTGCTACTTGTTGCCATAGGGCAGAGGTCTTTTACAAATTAGCCTTATATTTGGTTAAGATGTGTTTTGCATCTATAATGAAGTAATTATGATTAACAAAATAATCTGAATTGATCTCCTGTTTGTGTTGTCTGTATAGGGGTGTAAGGAACAGTGTCGATTGAAAGCGTTTCTATACTAATTAAGTGATTTTATTGAACAAAGTTATCGATAAATGTTGTTTTTGCAAATTTAACGTTTAATTTGAATTGCTAGTTTGCACGTATCAATAATATAGACCTTATTTTAAAATGAAATTATCATGTATTGAGATAGTACATTGATTTTTGAATCAAATTTTAGTGTGGGATCAAGCCAAACTAAGCAAATTCAACTTCTCGTGGTGGGACATAACTACTTTTTTACCATACACAAAGGAAACGTCATATGAGAACAGTTTCTCTTCAAGTACCAGCGGGGCTTTACAACTTGCCTCATTGCAGAGTTTGTTTAAAGCTCTCACTAAGAATGCTAAAGGAATATTCAACCTTATCATTCAATATCAACTTGATAATCAAAAACAATCGCATTACCAGGGTGAGTTACTTATTTTTATTAATATAGCTTCACTAAATGAAAAAATTAAAATGTCATGATTTATTGGCATCTTAGTTTTATGAGATAATTTTTAAAAATTATTTCAGTGTGGATAATAAATAACACTTTTTTTTTTATTTTGTATTATATATATTTTGTAACGCAGTTTTGGCTATTCCAAGATTTCGACATTCTTCAAAAAAGTAATTATTATTTTTGCCCAGGTCTACCTTTCGAAGAGTTGTACAGGATGTGTCGTGAACAGTTCCTCGTCAGTTCTGAGGCTGGCTTGCGCGCACAACTAACAGAATTCTTCGACCACCGCGCTGTTCGTGCTCGTAAAGACTTCCTTGTTATTCCCATTGACAATAGTCTATTGCAACATTTTTTACAAACTCAAAATACCTGATAACGAAACAGGTTTTTCAAAAAAAAAATTTAAAAAATTGTTTTGCATTCATTTGTTTCAATATATATAAATAAAACAAAGGATTTACTGTTTAATTTTGTTTTATTTTACAATCCCAGAATTTAAGAAATCTTATTAGGATTATAATATAAATATTATATCAACAGGCCAAGTTGTAAATTACTTAAACTTAATGACTTACATAATACAATAAAATTATTAACTAAAACGCTCATCAACAATTCTGGCACTTCATAATGCAACAAACAAAATCTTATTGAATGCTAAAAGTGCGTCAAGTTTTTTTTAGAAACATAGAAAAATACATTCATTTATAGATGTCAAATATTTATTAAAATTTTCTTATTTTTAGAGAAGTTTATTACGCCCATTGATTTATCATTCCAATTGAAAACCTTCAATTATAATTACTGAGATTACTAAAATTATGTAATTTGAAGGCATCAACAATCTAAACCTAATGTTCTCTAAAAACAACTACAGAGAATTTAATTGCGACGTACCTAGTTTATAAAAGGGAATGTGTTATTATTTGAATATGAATTATTATGAAATTTACTGAGTATGTTTTGTGGTTCCTATAGAATTCTTTTACAAAGACTCGCCGCCGTTATACAATGTCTATAAATAGAATTTCTTCCTACTTTACCAATGTTGTTTTACATAGATACTCTCAATTATACCTTTACAGATAGTGCAACTATATTGAATTCATTCACAGTAAATATTTGTCCTAAACGTATATTTTAGTTAATAAAGTAGGTACAGTGTACAGTGCCATCTCGTAACAGTAATAATAAATCACATCAATCAACAATCGTGAAATTCATAAAGTGCTACTAAAACATTTTAAACATATGGACAGATTTTTCTAACTGTGCACATGAAGTTGGAGAAATAGATTCATAATCATTTAGCGTGTTTATAAAACTGTTTCTAAACGTGTTCGCTGCCGCTGCCAATGATGTTAGTATTAGTAAGTGCACAGCTAAAAAAAACAGATTAAACATAACACTATTAATAAAAATAATAATAAAGTATGTCAAATATATATTATACATTCTTCTCGGACAATAAACTACAAGACCCCACAACACAAATTCATAAAAATAAACAGAAAACTTATACACGCATAGTATTTACAAACTTTAACTCAATAACTGCACACAGGCTCAACATGTATAAGTAATCTGAATGATCAATCGAATTATACTCATACAAATGTCAACTAAAGCTATTTCACTCACTACAATGGATCTTAGATCGGAATTTTATGTACAATAGAAACAATTGCTAGTAACTAAGAGAGAGAGCTAACGCGCAAAAAGTGAAATTCATTTTATTGTAAAACAATTATTATAACAAAACAAAATTTTATATAATCACAAATTTTTACCCTAATTCATTCTACAGCCATCACTTACAAAAACATTTTATAATTTTTGTCAATTTTTTTTACTACTCGTATCAAAATTGTCATAAAACTCCGATTCGGTTTGATCCTCTGTAGACGCTGCTACAAACATTTCACTATTTTGGACGACAAACATATTTTACATGAAGTTTTAAACAAGTTCCATAACTACAAAAGGTATTATTATATGGATGGATTATGTAAAACCCATCCTGTATAATTTTCTATCAAACGCTGTAATTAAAAAATAAAAAGTGTCTGCTAATATTAAATATTTTGAAAGGAAAAACCAGTTGTATAGGCATGAATAGTTCATAATAAATATGAACATACATCAATAGCCTAGTCAAAATTAATAGGTTCATAAATAAAAGATATTTTTGTCCAAAATAGAGAAATATAGCAGCCGATCAGTTTATTGTCCGATTAATCGGAGTTTGCTTACACCTAGTAAGAGTTCCCCCGCATAAGGCAATCACTCAGTTTTCGTCATCACCTTCATGTTTCCGCTTTTTGCCTCGAGTGCTCTCTTCCTCTTCTCCACCAGCATTTTCTAAAAAAACAAGATTGGTTAACTACAATTATGATGCTCCTTGCATAGGTGCAATCATTAAACTTCAAACTCTAGTCTATTTTCTGAACCAACTTCTTCCCACTTATATAGGGCTTTTGTTTGTTACTTTAAATTAAGTTAAAGATCATTATTACCCAATAAATACATCAAGGTTAATATTATTATTGGGAATAAATTAAAATCTTCTGTTTGCCCATAAAAGAAAATCCTTAAATTCAAGAGCACTTTTGATAAATAGTTCTACAATTATAATATCAGTTACCAGTGGTCTTATTATTTTGTTGCACTTCATCTCCATCCTCCTCGTCCTCCAGAGTGTAGTCCTCACCCTCCACATCACTGCCATCATACAAAGAGCTGGCAGAACTCTCCTCCTCTGCAATTGACGGGTAAAATTTAAAATGTGAATTCAAATCCTATATTATGTCATATTTATGTTGTTCAGAAAATGGTAGAAAGATAGCTGATTATCAATCCAAGTCCAAGAAGGGAAATTTGCCTCATCAAACTGAATGATGATGAAATTCAGCTTTTCAAGTCAGTATACCAAAGGCGACTGCTGCCTGCATATAGACCGCACTGCAGCTTTAGGTAGTATGTTAAAAATGTTGACATCTATTTTTATCAAATGTAAATTTAGCATAAGTATGTGAAACTGTATTTCATAAACGGTAAACAATGCTCTAACCCAAACTAGGATAAAAAAGTATCAAGTTTAAAATATAAATAATAAAGATTTATAAATTAATATTTCAACTGGGAATCAAACCCAAGATCTCTTTATCCCAGCCAGCGCACTACAGAGGCCATCAAAGCGATATAACATACCAAGATTCTCATTGTAGACAGCACTTAAAGACATTTCATCATCCTCCTCATCATCCTCTTCCTCCTCATCAGATTCTGCAACAAATTATATTTTTAAATTACATATGATAAGAAAGTTTGTAAGCAAATTGTAAGGCAAAGCAAGAATATCAATGGCTTCTCTAGATATAATTCATTTCCTAAATTTGACATCTCATATCAGCTATATTCATCTTTAGATCGTGACTGTGAATGATGCAATCAACTAAGGTACCTATCTACATAAATCTACAGCATTTATTTTAATTGTTGAACTTAGTCGTCTTTACTGTGCCGTCTGTTGGTTCCTTTTTACGTAATGCTTACTTTTCAAAAGATACCCCATGTGGAACAGTAGACCATAAACTGTGTACATTAACATAGGAAGTGGTGTGCGGTTACAAGTCGCACCTTCTGATAAACAATCATCAATGACAAGGGAACCAAAGTCAAGGCCCAAATCTGGAATTTTTCATTGGCTTAAATACCAGACTGATATGTTATTCCTAATATAATTATTTTATTATTCGCAGAACTTGTATTAAGAAACTCAATAGATAAAATTAATAGATATACCTTCATCATCATCACTATCATTGTTTCCATTCATTTCCTCTTCATCAGCTGTACTGTCTTCTGCCTCCATATCGTCCTTGTCGAAACTGAAATAATAAGAAATAGCAATAAGTTTTAGTAAAATTACAAACATTTCAATTCACAAACATATGTTTGAACCTACCCATCCAGATATTTTAGTGTAGGTAATAGGACGAAGACCTTATTCCTATATTCCTCAACAGTGGTCACTTCATTATTGAAAAGATCCAAGTATTTTAAAACTTTTAACTCTTCTAGCGGCTTAAGCGCTTCGATGTCCTTTATCTTGTTTCCCGATAAATTTAAATGTGTTAATTTCTTGCAAACATTTAGGATATTGAGGCCATTTGATATCCTGTTGTCTGATAGTTCAAGTTTCTTAAGGTTACTTAGAGTTGGGAAACCTTTGAGTGATGTAAGACCAACATTGTTAAGACTCAATGTCTCTAATGCTGTATAGTCATCTGTGAGACCAACAATATTAGTGCTCCGACAGTTGTCCAAATTCAGTTCTTTGACCTGAAATAAATAAAATTAAAAATATAAATAACACAGCGGAATGCGATTCAAAAACTTCGCAGTTATATGTATCGTCAAGACGCCATCTGCCCGAAAATTAAGTAACTATTTTATTCAATTGGGATTTAGCTCTAACAATAAATTATGTAAATACAATAAATTTAAAAAATAAGAGCATCTAATATTAACATAATTATAATAATATGAAAACAAATTGTTATGAAGCAATAAAAATGTTAAACAGATAATAAGTCTTGAAACGACCAGCCATTCTTCCTTGTTGAAGCTTCCTAGATGCTATGTCGTTTTCTTACTAATAAGGGAAAATCATGCCAACAACAATAATCCTTGGTGTATTTAGAATAATAAACAGATACAACAATTATGAGCAAAAATAATTATAAAACACGGGAATGATTAAAAACTCACACATTAAGAGGAATTTACTCCATCAAGTAGCGAGAAAATCCGAGCACGATAAAATGTCAAAGTTGTGAGGTGTCGAAGCTCTTGCGTAGTTACTCAAATAATGCATTTCAAGTGGCATAGCGTGCAAAATATGAATTAAGTTATCTAAAGATTTATTTTGCATGATATTTTATGCAGTATATGTTATTTATGTGCTAGCACCGTTTGTATAAATGAGTTTCTCTAAATTTTGCAATGGCGGACAACTGACACGATATCTACGTCGCGCGACGCAATAAAAATGGCCGCTATTATGGTAAGGCGTGCGTCAAAATGAAATTGGATGTAAAAAGATTTTGACAATGAATTTATGCGGTAAAGCCGATACAACGTTATTAGATGCACTTTGACTTTATGAAATCTAAAACTTTATATTATTTTCATTAATATTTCATTGATAAGTGAAAGGGCGCGAAATCACGTACCTATTGTGTGCTAGTTATATGAGATGTTATAAGTATGTAATGTAAAGCATGGACCCATTTTTAAAATTGGTTAGTCGTTTTCGTAATTGCATTATATATTTTTCAATTATTATCTAAACAGCATGCCGAGAAATAGGCCTATCTACTTAGCTGACATTGACAATCTGTAATCAATGAGCCCCAATTGTGATGTAAAAATGTTATAATTAACACAAAAATAGATTGTACAGTGTTTTTAAAGCGAATAAATTACTTTCGAACATTTATTTACGCAGATTCAATAAATTTGATAAATAATTAACACGTACACATACCAAAAATCATAACTTTAGACACCAGCATTCTTAACCTCAATATGCTACATATTCCACGAATTAAGTGAATTTTCAAAACTACGTTTATATTCTTCTACAATTTGTAAATTAGTGCATATCTACAGTTATACAACCTTAAATTGTCGTGAAATAATAATAGGAAATGCTCTTAAAACGTAACAAATGGTAAATGCAATTTTTATGTTAAAGAAAGCCAGTGCACAATAGAGAATTCATCACAGCATTGATGTAAGTAGGAATATGTTTCGGAAACATTTTATTTTCCAAAATAATTTAGATTACCGTGAATATGCAAGTACCAAATACAATACGTATTGACTAAACATTCCAATGAAACTAATTTAGAACAACTTACCTGAGACGGCGACCTCCCCCGTAATTCCAAAACTACTCTTTTCTCCATTTCAGCAGCCGTAGATAACTTTTATCACAATCACTGTAAGAGCTTCAATAAAATTATTAAAGAGCCCGAAATCACTAAGCTTGGGTTTCAAAACAGAAGGAAACTATAGATACACGAGTGACGTTTCGATACTAGCGCCGCCGTGGTGTAGAGCGGAATATAGTCGCCCGGAAGCGGCGCGATAAAGTGACTAATTTATTAGTGTTGGTTTTTAACATAATATAAAATTAACAATAACTTTTAAAAATAATAATACAAATTATTAAATGTATTTTGCAATATTAGACTTTCTTATTCTCAAGAGAAAATAGTAATTTCAAATTGTTCTCGTTCGTCAATTGGATCGCAATTCAAAATGGCGCGGTTTTTAAATATGTGCCACTACTATGCATTATTTCAAAGGTTATGTTATGCTTTTATGATTTTCAGTTATTATATTATAGATTTGCTGTTTTTATACATTTTATAATTGGATTATTGTAATGGTAAGTATAATTAAAGATGTGATAAAATGAGTGTTAGGGGAAGTCATTTGACTAATAATAATAAAGGTATTGTTTGAAAATCGACATAAACATTTGTATAATAGTAAATGGGATTATAATATTTTTATTGGTATAATTTGTGAGAGATTTGTACATGTAGTTTCCTCTCCGTAAGTCTACAGCTACACTCAACCATTAGACCACGGCCATTCTAAATTTTAATACAGTAATGCCCCGTTTTACGCGAGGGATACGTTCCGGAAAAAACTGAAATTCTTGCGACCATAGAGAAGTTGATGACTACATTATATTACATCGCGTAATACGAGGCAATTGAGCGCGAAATTTGAATTTCGCGTTATAGTGAAACCACGCATAACGGGGTCGCGTAAAGCGGGGCATTACTGTAATACTAAACATGTTTGAATTTTTAATGATAATTATGATTTTAAAAGTTCTTTTAGCATAGTTGTTAATGTAACATGCAAAAACAGAATTTGATTAATAAGATTGTAGCATTTAGTATGAACTGTCCTGCTGTAGATAATATTACAGTCATCATAGTTTATGGTACTATATCCTAGTGTAATTTATAGTAACATTGGTAATAGTATTTCATTTCTATATTAATAAAATAATAATCAAATGTTTACTCATCTTAACAATGTGCTTTGGTCTGGCTGGAAGAATTGATATGTGTTAGTACTCGGAACTATTTTGCGAATTTTAACCTCAACTAATTGCGCTTAGGTTAGGTCACCTACTTTCCAATGGGTGTTTGCGGCCTTCCTACAATGTGCGCCAGTGTTCGCTTCCCAATTGATACAACTAATTTTTGTAATATTTATTAATATGCACTAACGATATATAGGTGTTTGAATTCCTATAGATACTTGGCACCTTGGGAGTAAAGTAATACCCGCATGTAGCATTTTCTTTCATACTCATCTAAAATAATAATTTCGTTAGTGAAGTCGCATTGATAAGGAGACAATGATTGTGACATTTGACATGTCACAAGCCCTATGACATCCGATACGAAAAGAGGGAAGGGTGGAGAATGAGGGAGGTAACGCAAGAGGGCATTTATTGCGCGCGCATTCACGACCGGGTAACGTCCGGGGCTGAGCAACAGTCTGCTCGCGTGCGTCCACAGCTCTCAGCTCGGCGGTCATCACGCCGCGCTAATATGACAAACGGTAAGATACTACGCCCGTAAATCATATAATATAACATAATAAATATATTTATATAATACACAAGTAATAATTTAATTTTTTTAAAAAATTAAGTGGAAATTGAAGGATTGCATTAATTGTTTATTTACGCTGCAACTATTCATATTACAGAGTAATTATTGATGAATAAATTATAATTGTCGGAGTATTGTTTTCAGTGAAAATTGAATTAATAAAACGCGCGCGGAAAAATAATTTTGTGTTGCTTGTAATACATATTAACAAATTGAAGGTATCTTTCGTATCGTTTTAAATTTCCTTTGTGAAAAAGTTCAATTGTTGACGGTTGCTGACATTTGGTGAGTTGATAATAAATACAATAGTACTATATTATAAACAAGACCCACGCCTATTTGAAATTATTATAAATAGGCGTGTGTAAATAAACATTAAGACAATCGTGTGAGGTTACGAACTATGATTTTGATATTGTCTTAAATAAATTGATAATTAGATTATTTCTACTAATTAGAAATTGCAGGTAGTCCTCGCACGCGTGTGAATAACGGACCCCTAAATAGGGGGCTCTTTTTGTTAAGCTTTATCCTGTCTCTTTGTTCCTTTTGAATAATTTTTACTTATACTTCTTAGTATGCCATAAATTAAGAGTGGATAAAGATTTTATTTACACGGAAAGTGTTTGTTTGTATATTTTTAATACCAATAAAATTGCGGCGACTAAACTTCTTTGTTAGAGCGTTTAATTTAAATCACAAAAATAACAGTAATGCTAAACTTCGAATACATCATTTTTTAACAAAAGAACGGCGACAATAAATTTTAATAAAATCTCAGACGACAATTAATTGAACAATACGTCGTACTATTTATAATGAAATAAACGTGATAATAAGTCTAGTTAAATCAAATTCACAATTATTAATCTGTACATATAATAAATTTATGACTAAATTATTTGTCAATATACTGGATAATTGTTACTCTAAAAAGACTTAAATAAAAATACATATATATCTATAAATTATAATGTTAATATTGCATATATAATTATCTGACTATAAGTTACATTATTCATATATTCATCAGTTATGTATTATAAATTACACCGAATATACCTATTTGTACGTCCAATTGTCACAGGTCATAACTATGAAAGAAATACTAACATAGGTTTAGGACCAAAACAAATCCACAACGCTACAATTAAAATATTTTAGAGAAATACAAAGGACGAATGCAAAAACGATTTTACGAAGATATATTCAAATTACTATTTAAAAAAATATACTTTCTACTTTTCTCAAGTTTTCAATTGTTTTATGACATCTTTTATTAATTTTAATCTTCAAGGTTCCTTTGCATATTAAATTAGATTGATTCACATTTCAACGAAAACGATAAATTTAGATTTGTAATCTGTTTCTTTGTCTAAGTATTAGACACCCACGTGAATTTATTGTAGATCCTTTATTTTGTTCATTTGTGGTTGCATTCATTTATATTTGATATGAATAAACTCTATGTATTAAGTAATCGAAATCAAAATTGTATAATTAATAATAGAATGTAATTTACGCGCAAATTATTTAGCCAGAAACTGAATAAAATTATTGAAGTCTGCGTAATTATCTGTGACGGACAGTGCAGAGCAAAAGCGATTAACTTTCAACTTCAAAATTATTCAACTTGATATTGTTTACACAAGATTTGGAAATTGCTTTTTATATTGTTGAAATATGTAGATTTATCTATAGAGTCTATCTGCTACATGCATAAGTAGACATGCAGTAAAAATAAAAATAAAATGAATCAGCATTGAATCGTTAATATTAAACAATGTTGTAGAGTTTAAATTGAACCAATAAAGATTGGAGATTAAGTGCAAGATGAAAGTTTTCCAATTAGTGCAACAAACAATGTAATAAGTACCCTGTCTTTGTTTCGCATGATATGCTGCGGAAGGGTAGAAGTTTGCCAAGACAAGGCGACTTTATTGTTTGCTTTTACTAATTGACAATCTCTGAACTTTCAGCTATTTTATTAACATTACATATTTCCATTTAATGGACTCGTTGTTTTTTGAACAAAAAAATAGACACGTTTTAAACATAAAATTCGAAGAAAACAAAATGAAACTACGCCGTGGTTAGGAAAGTCACTAGTCACAGTATTAAAGTGTAGTTTTAAACTCTACACCCTAAACCACATCGCCTTTGAAGTCATCATTATAGTTTGCGAAGTTCTTTTGTTTAACATTCTAATGAATAAAACAAATTTTGTAAAGTTTCAAATGTTTAAAACAAAAGCTATCGAACGTTTTTAATTATTAAAAAGCGGCAAATTTCGTTATAAAGTGATTTGACTCTTAAATATCGAATTATATAAAATATTAATCAACTGTTTTTTTTTTTTTGCAAGCTATGCTAAACTTAATTAAAAATAATATCCTGTTTACATACCATTTAGGAAAGGATAAATAAAGCGTTCGCAAAACTGAAATAGAAATAAATTTACGAGACTGTTAAATTAAAATTAAATATAAAATTTTGTTACGCTTTTTATGGTATTCTGTATTTAAAAGCAACGTTTTGGTGCATGTCTTTTAGCTCTATAGCTATAAAACATCATTGTTATGTCCAATTTCCTTTCAAAACTTTCAATCAGAGTCAATCTGTACATTAGTCATTATACAACACGTACAACAGTAGAAAGACCGATATTAATTGTTAGTTCAATATGCCTTCCCAGGATAGTACCACCACTTTCAAGGGTAACATATATGAACAGGTCGTGTTTTAGAATCAGAAGTAGCCAGCAAGAAGAATGCCCTTTATCAATTTTGTCGGTATACATTCTCTTCAAGCCGAGCCAGGCTATGAACATGGTCTTGATATATTCGCATTTGAGATCACGTGATATAAAATATATAGAATGAAAACTAAATTAGTATTTTTATATATCTTTATTCAAAAACCTCCCTCTAATAATTTCGCTAGGAATGCACCTAAATAAACGCGTAGTCCGAACATTAATGTAATTATTTTAGTTATATTAAAGCTCAGTTCGTTGTGTAACGAGCTGCAGCTATAAAAGTAATACATCCTTTGTAAGCATCTCTCCTTACGTAGACAAGGGGCTAGATTAATCTCTCCGGAATCCAGTCATTAAGATAATCGAATCAATTCATATGATTGAATCGAATGTAAAATAAATCCAATTTCTATCGACAATTTTTATTATTTATATTTACAGTTTTCATTGTGCATTAGAATTGCTGCAGTTTTTAATCTCGTTTATAAGTTGTGTAATTATTCCATTAAAATTTGTAATCCAGAATATTATAATTAATATATTGTTATCTCGGTCTAAGTAACCGAGCAAACTAACTTGCTGAATATTCCACTTAGGTACACGTAATCAAATTAACCCTAGGAAGTAAATGAATCCGTTTAATTATAAACGTGAGTTTCGCACGGTGGGATCTTTATGATAATTACTTACCTTATAAGCAATTCTCTGTAATTAAAAGGTTAACTCAATGTATTCTTTTGTTTTCGTTTCGTAAATACTTTTTACATTTTATAATGTGTAGTTTGAAAATAGTCGTTTTTTAGTATATAAAAGAAGTATATGCCTAACGCATTTTTGAAATTTATTTGCTGATAAAGTATAAACGAAAATAAAAACTTATTCCTGTAGTCGAAGTATGTATTGTAAAACAAGTATTTCTAAGATAACGCACTTAATAATTTGTTGCTAAATGTTTTATTCAAAATGAGATGGTGTTGTTAGACAGTAAGATATCTCCCTTGACGGGCTTAAATCTGTTTTACTACCGAATAAAAGATGTTGAGATCTGCCAGACTGAGTAGGGTTTTCTTTATGCTTTTGTTATAGGTTAATAATAACGTATTACGTAACTCAGTACGTTATTTATTATGCTTATATCAAAAAGTTCTAATCACTCATCTGCTTTACGTAATGAATTGAAGATAATCTTCTATCATTCTTATATTATCTACTAATTTTTATATCAACTATTATTGGTTGATATAAGTATAGTTCAAAAATATACGTAATTAACGGATATGAATTTTTTATAAATAAAAAAATAATAGATCTGTATTTAAATAAATCATATAACCGGACTCTTCTATTTTAAAGACGTAGGTATATATTTTTAATTAGTATGATTCTGTATAAATTGATATTGCTTTACATAAACATACTTACATTTGTTTTGTTAAAAATTCTGAATAAAAACTAATGTAACTTTGTGAATTTTAATATTCAAAATAAAATACGAAGGCACATTTGTGAAATATTAATTAAAGTCTTGTTTTGTACGCACGGCTTGAAACCACAAACAAGTAAAACTCGGAGCTCGGCCTACGCTCTGTAAGTGGATATGTCTATAAACAATATTTAAAATTAGGAGAATGTGGATTAACCTAGTAATAAAATATTATTTTCCATAACTGAGTAAATAATTCACATTTATGCAATTCAAAGTATTGTGTTTGATGGATTTTAATACAATATGGGAAATATGAAAGACACTATTGACATTTGACACATTGAAAAAGAAAATCGTCTTGGCATTGGCTTTGTTGTTAATACACCGAAAACATCTAAAAGAAGATTATAAATTAAATTTTAAAATTCACTCCGTTTAATTTGGTAATAAATACATATAGATTAGTCCTTAGTATAATTGACGGCATTTTGAACTTTAACTGTGACACTCGTACAACGAACCGGTATCTACAGAACCCGACTTCATTTCCCTGACAAGGTCCGACCTCAAACAAGCATAATTTTCCATAACCCTTTTCTTGAATATCTTTATTTATGTGATGATTTGGCAATATATTCAGAGAGGATTGCCTGAAATTCATTTCTAAGACGAAAATAGATTTAACATTGCCTTTGATTACACTGATAGATGTATATATATATGAATCACAAGTCAAAAGGATAATTATTCTTTGAAGGCTTTGGAGCTTTATTTTTTATCTTTTAATTAAAAATCTCTGTCATTTTATGTTCTTTACTCAAGAGAAATCAAATGAAAAATTTAATTATCCGCTTGATATACATATCCAGTTAATCCAGTGATGTTGAAGAATCAGGGACCCAGGGAAGAATCATGGTGTCAAAGTGGGATAATATACTAATTAAAGGTTATAATTTTTAAGATTAATATATTATCGCAGTGGTTTGTTACAGTCTTTTGTTTTATAGTTTATTTTTGTTTTATAAAACTTAACTTATATTTCTGCGAATTTTGAGATATCTGTATATTTAATTAATAAAAGTGTAAAATTAATTTTGATAATACGATATTTTTTTACTTAGCATGATAAAATAATAAAGCTTACCAGCTCAAGATAAAAGTTTATTCAAGCGTATATAAAGCTGAAGCTGCGATTGAAACGCGATATTGGTGAATAATGTTCAGTTTCGGGAGA
The DNA here is from genome assembly GCA_028551675.1 of Tineola bisselliella. Lineage (NCBI taxonomy): Eukaryota > Metazoa > Arthropoda > Insecta > Lepidoptera > Tineidae > Tineola > Tineola bisselliella. The sequence goes on along the minus strand of JAPWLS010001443.1, from coordinate 138,411 downwards.
GAAATATTTTGATAAATTTATTTATTCACTTATTTCCATATTTCAACTCAGTTTATCTGTATTGATTTATTTTCTTGTATTCGTTTTCGAAAGGAAATTATCAAAATTAAATTTTTCGGTCACGAATTTATCTTAGTGCGTGTTTCTGATCTCTTGATAGCTCAGGACTTTCGTTTACCCGACTTAAATAATATTTGAAATAATAAGTAAATTTTTAATATAATGTAAAAAATGCGTTTTTGAAAAGAATAATATAATATGATGACAGCCGAGATTGCGTAAGCATCCAATCGTTACTCACATTTAAGATTCAAGTTAATATTAGAACGGAACCAAATTAAGCTAGGTACACTTTAAGTTTGAGTAATTGGTCGTAAAAGATACAATAAGTATGTGTCGTGAAATCAAAAATGTTTAATTAGACACTAAATTATGTTTCGCTTTGATTCATTTAAATAGTTTATAATTAAATCGGATCTAATAGCTAAGAGTATTCCATTTCATTTTAATTGTAAAACAGATTCATTTCGAATAAAAAAGGATTTTTAGTGAACACAGTTTATTAGACAGAAAATCCAGAAAATTCCACCCTTTAAGGGATGAAACAAGCAAATCGAATCCGAATGTCCCTGAAGATATAAATGGAGATTCTATAAAAATCCAAGCACTTTTACGTTTCTTTTATTACGAAGATTCGATGAAAAGCCTTTACAACCTTTGCCGACCTTTTCTTCAATATCGTAATGTGAAGCCTTCAATATCGTATGTTGGGTGTAAAAAGGTGATTTCGGACAAAATCTTGTTGATTGTTCCAGCCATTACAACAAATATGTGACCCAAGAGATAATAAAAACTATCTATATTGCATTGAAGGCCTACCTGGAGTTCATGAAGATATTATTAAGATAGAAGCATAGAAGATGAATATTACTCCAATAGAAGTAACTTAACAAGTGGAGATACTAAATTCTTTTAAAAGAAAAATCTTTATTATAAAATATCTACATTTTCGTTGTTCCACTTGTTTTTACATATTAGTATTGTTAGGTTTATCAACCTAGATAGTCCTTTGGTACAGATTCCGTTCCAAAATAACTAAATAAATATTAAACTGTGTTATTTCTCTACGCAATATTTAAAACTTTATTTACTTTTTATTAATAAGGTTATTTATCTTTGAAGTAAACAAAAAAGTAATAAATCAACTACAGCTAAAACTTCTATTAAACTTTGTACACGTTTCTTTATAAAGATTGGATGGGTAATGTGATTTCAAATATTAATGACTCCGTGAAACTTTCTGATTGGTCTGTTGAAACTCGTAAATGATTAACGAAGATGTAACTGTCTAAAGGAATATTTTTCTAATATTCAATGCTTTTATTTTGAATATAATTACTTAAACCTCTCTGATAACAAAAAATATATATAAACCAATGTTATAGGTATGTAGAAAAGAATTCTGTCAATAGACAATATGCTATACATCTCAAATTCCATTAAGATACATTTCCTATTCACTGCACTCCAACTGAAGCCGTGTTAAACGTGTAAGTCTCACAGGCGTCTTTTGTATAGGCAGGGAGCCAACGAATCACCTACGTTTGACTTTTAATATAATATTTAAGGCTCAAGTCCATTGGAACATATAATAACATCATACTTGATATGCGTACAGCCATACACATACGAATACAATTTCGAAAAGGATCTTTACGTTGACTTACCACAATTATATCAAAGACTATATGATATTTAGTATTTAAATGTATAATAAATCTACATATAAATGTAGGTATATTAATTTATAAAGTAAACTGAAACAACAAAAGTTTTAAAGACGAAGGAAGGAGTTTCTTTAATGTCAGAAGATTAAAACCATTTTGATTTCGTAATTCAAAGAAATATTTACAAGAAATGAGATTTTCGTTTTTAAATAATAAACTATTATATGAGAGAAATATTTAGTATTAGGTAACTTACGCTTGGTCTAGTGCGAGTACGTACTATGTGGGACAATAACAGCCAGTCTCTCTCTCGTCGATCTCTTCCGTTACGAGGAAACTCAGCCGGTTGTCGCCGGGAAACTCCGGAAACCCTCTGATAGACACACTAAATATGCACCTGCATATATGATGGCACTAAATCCGCTTAACAGGTTTTGAAGGAAGTATGTATGTGTGTTTCTTTAAATTATTCACAAGAGTTAAATCTTTAAACATACAATTTTTTATTTCATCTTTTCAAATAGATTATAAAATATTAATTATATTTGTAGTTTTGTCTTAGTGATATGTAAATATGATTTAACTAATTTAAAATACATTTTCCGGCTTATTATCGCGTTTATTTCTATTATTTTTAATTCGACGTTTGGAAAACTTTACAGCCATCTTTCATAGATCAATCAGCTATAAGCACAGCGTAAGCTTTTGAATTTATTTTTTAAATTCCGCTGTAATTAATCAATTATACTTAATTATAATGTTTTATTATTGAATCTAGTTAAAACTGTTCTTTATTCAAACCGCTTTAAAATGTAAATGTTCATTTATTTCTATGTGGTGACAAATTTCTTCTGTCGTCGTTAAGTATATTTTTCCTCAATGATTAGATAAAACGTTAGATAGAATATATTATATGTATTAAGTATAATATGACTAAGAATAGACTAGTGAAAATAGAATGAACCGTTTGTACGGATACGATCTCTAACGACATCCGTCAGTCACAAAGGAACGTTGAAATAAGAAGTCTAAGTGGGTATTTATCTATATTAAGAGTTCGTAAACGAAAATTAATTGTGTGAAATAAAATTTGAATTTTGATTTTAGAAAATTCTTGTGCTGTATTATTTTTTTATTTTATTAAACCATCCACGTCGCTTTATACATTTTCATTAGAATCACATCAATTTTTTGTTTCTTAATGTAGACTTAGTATAAACTTATAAAGTAAACAAAATACTGACGATAAATTCGTAAATAATGTTCTCTCATGAGTTAATTTCGTTTTAAGGATAATAAAAGAGTAAACAGGCGGCTTTATTGTCATTTTGTTAGATTACTACTACATGTTTATGGGTGTCGTTATATCCTATATCGAAACAATGTGTTAGTATTTTCTCGGCAATTGTGGTAAAGTCTTCACGGGTCATTGCGGTTTAAGCGTTTTGCTGATTTTGAAGATATTTTATGTGTTTTTATTATTATTTTGATTTATTTGATATTTATTGATTTAAAATCAGTTATTATTAATGTATGAATAAAATTCTTATACTTATAATTGTTTATGTATTGACAATATATATACTATGTGTATATATTGTTAAAGACATGTTATTTCTAAGATATTAAATGACTAAACTATAGGATATTATTATAGGGTATAGAACTAAATGTAATATTATTATTGTAGACATTGTTCCTATTAGGGGGGAAGATAACTTTGTTTGAGCCTCCCTCGGGTCTATACATCATAATTTAGGTTATCCACAGGTTAGTTGCAAGCTTCTTACACCAGAATAGAGGCATAAGTAATTGTTCATAGTTTCCAGCCCAATTGTGTTCAAGTTCATGCTAATTTTCAAAGAATTTATATTAGTTTGTTTTAGATATTTCATTATAATTATTGTAAAAGCCTTCCAATATACATGGTTACTACAGTATAAGTAACTTTATAAATAGAAACGTAGTTAAATGATAGCGTGACATCTATGTCTAATTAGTTTATTAATATAAAAATCAATATTGTTTATTCTGAATTTTAAAATTATTCACGTTAATACGAAAAGTTTAGTTTTCAGCAATATTAACGTAGCTTTTGTGTGAACTTTTAAACAATGTAATAACGACGGAAAACTTTCTTAAGAGTCATTTTGGAACTTTTATTGGTATTTTCCAACTTATACAATTTAATTTTATGTTACCATCTTGTACAGATGTGAATTTTTCTTCTCACATGAAATGTGTTAATTTGAATTTTAAAATGTATACAGTAAGTTTTTCCATTCATAATTTCTTAGTTCGAGGCCGCAGAATTATATGTATAATATAAGCCGGCTTAGAGGATCGTTGCTTGCATACATTTCTGTTTGGTAAGAATTATTGTTGTCTTACGAACAGCACTTTTGCCATAGTGTGTAATGCGATCACATGCCACGCACTATCAATTGATATGATAAATTTCTGCTCCCGATTATGATTGCCTCAATGGCCAATAGTAACATTAATAACTCTGTATATGATTGTATAGAGATTAATATCCAAGAGGCAATCGATATGTCATCAATCATGTTTTGTAACAGTCATTGTTTATGATGAAAATATGCAATTTACTTCATATATTTTCATACAAGTATGTATTAAAATTTCTTGTATAGAATTCGTTATAAAACTCCCTATTCAGATATACTATTATTGTACTGAATCATATATTATTTAAGTTACAAATATTATATCAATAACTACGTATAGCTTTTGAAACATCAATGTAAATTATTCAGAATAAATGCGATACTGAAACGTAGAAAGTATATTAAAATAGTTGCGATATTGTGTGGTTAAATAAATCATATTTTCATATAAAACTGACTTTAGCAACAAAGTAAGGCATGTGTTGTTTCGTGGAATATTGAATTCACTGTCTCATAGCCCCAGACGCATCAACTCCATTGTAAATTCAACATGATTTATATTGTATTTATACACGATATTAGGTTTATGAAACTTTAAACAAAGAAATTAGGTTTCTTTTGTCTTAGTTATCTGCATGTTTTTCTTCGTTTCACTAATGCTGATAAAATTACTATATTTCACATATCTATTGAGTTCAGTTCATTTATAGTGGACTCTAGTTAGCTTAGATCTACATCTTTTTATTAATTACTAAACTAAAAACGGAGAAGTTATGTTGTAATAATGTATTAAATAACTTAGGTATTGATTTTAATACGAGTATTTATCTATATTTATTAATAAAAAATATTTTAAATTCTTTTAGTTACATTTAAAAAATATATCGTTTTTTATTTCTGTTTTCTTTTTTAATGTTACCTTAGTTATTTTCAGTGATATGGATGATAAACGACACACTCATCGAACAAATTTATTTCAATAATTTTATAAAAAATATGTTCGTTATTATAAGTAAATAAATAAATATCGGTTGGTCTCCGAAGTCAGAGCCGCCACGCGCGTTCCGTTTTTTTGTGCTTATTTATATAAAAGTTTCCGCCTTGTATTTTTTGTTTGTCTTGTGCATACGAAATGTGAATATAAAAGAGGTTTTCTATTAGGAGATCCGGAGAAAATATATCAAAATAAAGTAGCTTATTTATTGGTTTTACGAGTTCTTTTATTTGCTACTCAGTGCCACAATAAGCTATTTAATATCACTGCTAGTAGGTACTTTGCCATTAAGATTCAATTGGCTATATTTTCGTAATTTGATATTTAATGTAATTAATTATTAAAAAAAGGAAAAACTGTACATAAGTTTTAATTGCCTTTAAAATATAATAAATTTTTAAAAGTTAGGCTAACTGTTAAATTAGATTATTTATGCATTTAACAATAATCGATTGTATTTTTAAATCCGATAATCTTGTGATAATAATTCTATCAATAAACTTATGAAGAAAAGATCTCTCTTTTCAGGATATCTTCTCCCGTTTAGTGTTTACTACCGCTATAAATCCAAATGATTTTTCCTCTTTTGGCCTAATTCGGATTATATTGCTTATTATTAGTAAATAGGTCAATCACTACTTTCTATCTCTCGAATCGAAAAACCGTATTAATTTTATATTTTCTTAATTAATAAATAGTTTCTATATTTTTTTAATTACCTTCCACATGAAATGCAGACAAAGAAACGTAAAGTCCTCCACTTCTTTTGTTTTCTTCACATCTATTTCCTTTATTCTACAACAATAGGAATTATGTTTTTCACTTTTTTTAACAGGATACCTTTTTGCCTTTATATTATTGACTGTAATTTTACGCCCTCAATTTGTAACGTGTCATTAAGTACGACCTGGAACATATTGTTTTGGTTAACTAAAAGCAACTTATCATTAATTTTTTTATGGTAATTAAGATATTGAAAATAAGCATTAAAAGCTTTTAATTGAAACAGGTATAGAGTAAAAACAGTTTATATAAATACATACATACGTACACATTGTATGCTACTTTGTTGAAAGTGACAAAAGCTCGAGACGAGTTTCATGTTTTACCTTGTATGGAACCTACTGAGACATTTTTCAGTGCCAGTAGAATTTTTGAGTTTCCTCAGCTGGCGATAAAATGACCTAAATAAACACCTAAAATGAGCGGTGGTTCAGCGCACTCAAAGGGTCTATGGCTTTTTTCTTATATAAATAATTGTTTTTGTTTTAATTATTTTTTATTCAAGCGCTATTTATAAATGTTATTCGTTTTTACTTTTTTCTTCTACATTTATTTTAAATGAACATTATTTTTATGTAAATATAAAACATTTTTACGCACATGTTTATGTTCTCTATCTTAGCTCATTCGTTTGTTTCAATGTTATGTTTTTTAGTTAGGCATCATAAAATACAATTTAATGTATATTAAAACTGCTTCTCGAATGTTCATACACATTTTCATTTATATTATGTGTGGTCTAAAATATCTCATGAAGTTTAATTTGAATGCAAATTAATTGCGGCAGAAATATAAGTTGTGGTATGACTTGTTTGCGAAATGGATTAAACCACAAAGGCAGCGAGGCTTGATAATTTATTTTGCATATATGTACATGTATATTGTATGTTCGTTAACTATTAATACTAACTTCTATCTCGAGGTAGTACCATCAGTCTTAAGTGTAATACGTGTGATAGGATTTAGTCGCTTTTTGGGATCAGCTTGGCGTTAGTTAGGTATCAAAAAGAAGTCTGCATTTCATCCGTGCTCCATATGAGTTTAAAAGGGCTTTTTTCTTATTATTATTTGATGAGAGCTTAGCTTTAATATTTTTAATGGTAAGTGTAACAAATAGGTACCTATATAATGACGTGAATGAAGGTATTGACTAAAATTAATATGTCAAAGAGTCTAATAGTTTATTGTCATTGCTCGTATATTTTATCTGAATAGACAATTTCTACTACAAAAGGAACGATAGATTGTTTCTTTATTTACTGCCAGACTGATTGATAGCGCCGAGTCCGACTTCCTCCACTTTCTACTTCTTTGTGTACACTATTCTATTTATAATAGCCAATTTCATACTGAAAAGTAGCGTCATTGAGTTTTCTTTTCTGTAGTCAACTTTTTCATTATTTCTTTAATAATTATTTATGTTCCACAATACATTTATAATCCGCGAAATCTATACTGTTATTTGTTTTTTATGACCTCGTATTTTATATTGTTGTCAGTACATATAAATAATTACATATTATTGTCTGAAAATGTAAATACTGCATGTAATAAAAAATAACATCAAATCTAATAATATTATATCGAGTATAATTAGGTTACCAAACGGTAAATATTTTGTATTCTAATATTGTGTGTTTCAAATAAAACTTATTATTCACTCAGTTTGAGAATAACTAATATGAAAACCTTCCATTACGTTAATGGAAGCAACTGTACCCTTTATTAATTATGTATACATATCACTTTGACATTGTACACGTCAATTCTTAGGTTTATAATTAGGTTTCTTTACTTTTACTATATTAGGTATATCCTATATTAACGTCTTTGTTTTTTTCTATGAAGTTTAATATTTGTACAGTTAATGGGTTCATTTCTAAAAACTTTTATCTGTTTAAATCTCATACGTATCTTTCGCCACCCTTACACCCATCAACATCCCTCGTGCATGCCTTACAATTGAGGACTACGGACCCCCACCTTTTTAATACGTCATTGATTTGATCGATGAAGGTTCTTCTGTGTCCTCCTATTTAACGCTTCATATAATCGATTTCATATCAATTACGTCAATCTATTGTAATCCCTTTTGGTCTAATTACAAAAATGTTAGGCCCGTTAATTCAATCCTTCCTTGTTTATTAGACGAAGTGGAAGCATGATAATATGAGAGAAGTAGCCGTCATGGATATGTTACGATACGTGCAAACTTATTAAGTGTTATCAGTTACGCTAACAGCAAGACAACCTTAGTGAGCTATTTGAATTAAATTAGAATTGGAATGTCAGCCCTAAGAGCAGTTTGAATGCTTCTAACGAGTAGGTATATGGAAATAACTATTTTAATTGATAAATGCATTTTATTAACGTATTTAACCACACAGATGCATCTTTAAACTTGAACATGCTATATATGCAAGAACAATATGCTATTAATTATAATATTACTCATATATTAATGTAACATATTAATATTCAAGATATTATGACATAGTTTAATAATAGTGTACATTTTAAAACAAACAAAGTGGAATATAGGTCAACAAATGTATAATAGGCTTTTGTGAAGAGCTTGGAGAATTATTAGCAATGAATTTTAAATAACATTCGTGTGTACACTGCTTTTAGCAATATGCAAATGTTATTTATTAAATTTTTATTTGTTTGCGAATCATTTTGTTTTTGAAATTGCGCAGACAAACAATGAATATTATTATCATATATAATTTTAATAAAATTTAATTTAATGATAACACTTTATTTTTCTCTATGATAAATGAAAATATGTTTCAGATGGCGATGGTAGCGCGGTAGGAAGCAACACGAGGCGATGATCGGCCGCAAGAAAAAGGCGCGCGCGCACCATGCGACAGCACTCGACCGAAGTAAGTTAACTTTTCGAGTCATGTGTTTTGAGTGCCCCTTTAAGAGTTACTAAGTGACTTGAGTTATCTATAACTAGTAAAATTCTATGTTATTATGTTATGACCCAAATTTTAGTACCAAAAGACTATATTATAAGATGTTCATAGTTATGTAGTGAAGCTAGTAAACATTTTAAATGTGGCTACCACTGTTACTTGCAATTTATGTGCGAAGTTTCATGCGGTAATCCCTGTTGCTCCTGCAATGCGGATAGTTCTTATATTATTATATATATATTCCTTTTTTTTTATTATTTTAGTATAAAAATGTTCTTGCTAATTTTAAGAAGCTCATATTTTAGTTTAGCCTAGTTGCGCTAAATTGAATCAATCGCTGAGAATAGCTTTTCGGAAATTTATATTAGTTTGCTTTAGTTTATAGTTTAAACGTTGCACAAAGTTCAACTAAAGCACAGAGTTTAAAAGTTATACATTAAAAGAAAAATGTAAATCAATAAAGGTAACATCAAATGCTTCTAAAGCGAGTGAAGTTAATGAGTTTTTTATGTTCATACAATTGTCCTTTCAATTTGGGCGACCTAAGTAATTAAATATTGTATAGGTATACATACATAGTTGTATATATGTATCTATAGGTATTTTCATTATGTAAATTTTCTTTGTTATTGTTTCAAAAAATTTCTTAATATTTTTCTAATTTAGCTTTATGTGCGATTACTTTTAAATATTAAATTTTTGAATAAAAAATGTATTTATAAATTATTGTAGACTGTCGACAAGGCGGTGTGCACAGACGAGGGCGGTGCAGCGCGTTTGGAGGCGATATTAGTTGCCCTCGTAGAGAGGAAAGCCCGAGCTTTGCATGCAGAACAAGCACGTCGCAAAGGGAGACTGCATCCATTACTAGTTCTACTTCGTGATAGTGCACCAGAAGGTAAATTATTTTTAGTTGGACTAGATTTCAATTTTCATTACAACGATTCTTTGGATTTCTATACATTAACAAAAAAATAATTTTTATAACTTATTTTACTATAGTTTTATTATTTTTAATAGTAATAGTTATAATAATAAATACGAATTCACTTTTTGTAAATTGGTGCAATAACAAAATTATCATTAAATAAGTGTCCGAGATCATTTCACCGACACTAGCTTATCGATTACTAGCTTTTTCGATTTTAACCTAAATGAAAGTTGAGTATAGCTAAGTATTAAAGTAGTATGCCTGTTAACGAATTTATTTTCTTAATTATTTATTTTTAATTTGAATTTGAACGTATTCGTAAGATAATAACAGTTGGTATTTTATATTTACAGAAAATGAGACATCGAACGCCGAAAGCCCGGGCGAGGTGCTGCCTCGTCATTGGTGCGAACACGAAAACAAACGACATAAGAACCTCAGATTGAAAGAGTAAGTATACACCAACATAACATATTACATAACAGGTCATTCTACAAATTAATCCAGGGGAAGGTATCTTATAATACATATAAGAGATAGCGAATTTCATTATTTTATTATTATTATTATCTTGTATATATTTCCTTATGCGAACAAATCTCTGTCTTATAATAATTAACAAGATGCAAATACCGAACGTAATAGTTTGTGTTAAGATTAATAAGACTTGAAATACTTTAATGAAATCTATTAACTAAGAAGTCTCTTTTAACATATGAGTACCTACCTAAAACTATATTTACATAACTGGATGAAATAGGTAACTCCTATATATGTATACAAACATGCTAGAAAAATAGGGAATGAAGAAAAATAACGATTTTATTGCTTTGCTTATCTCAACGTTCTTGATAAATATTTTTATCGAAAACCAATAAAGTTCAGTAGTAAAGTCGTTTTGTAATAAATTAGTAACTTCTGATTGGAAAATATTTTCAACTGCATAGAAGTAAATGAACAATTAGTCGCAAATAAAATAATTCTGATAAATTATTGATATTTAGGATATTCATAGTTAGGAATAATTAGAGTCAACACATGTACGTGGTTAAACTGATTTAAAAAACTATAATTAATTTCATTACAGAGAGCTGGACAGCCCTGAACAATTAGAACTTGAACGTAGAAGGCGCCGTCGGAGAAGAAGACGCAGCCCTCACTCACATCAGAAACCACGAAAACATCGAACACTGCTTGTATCAGCCATTGATGAGCAAGCTAAAGTGATCCATGTAAGTATCGTATTAGCTAACATAAAAATATACTTTTTTTGTTTTAGTTCTGTAAGAAATATAAGATAAAACATAAAACTGAGATTTTCCGGCTAAATCTATCCACCGTGTAAAGCAAAATTCGCGTCAAATTATTTGTTCGTCTATTGGTTTAATACAGCACCACCTATCGAGTAATCTGAAGAACCAATAGCATTCGTTCAAAACAAATTGTCAGTAGTACTAACATTTGCAGCGCCACCTAGTAGCGATTTCTGTAACTATTTTGTTTTAGACCTTCAGCGATAGGATTAAGTTTTAAAACCTGATATTGGATGGCGTTCATTACTGTGAAATATAAACTATTTTAGTTTTTATTTACGTTTAAATCCCTGAATAAGTACTAAACTTAAAAAAATGAATCAGGTCCTGGATCCAGATGAGCTGCCTCGACGTGCTCGCTACACGATTATGGTGACAGCATGTCTGTTACTATTTCTCTGCCTTCTTCTTGTTGGTGTCACGTTGAGGATGGCGCCGTTAATTGACGATATGGGTAAGTTTTACGCATGATAGTAGGTATATAGTATATTACATGTGTACATGAATATACATGTTGATTTCTCCTAACGGACCTGGAGTAAGAAGATTTTCTTCTCTTTTTTAAAAATATCCATGACCATGTATCCATGACTATGTAACTGTTTCGAAATATATTTATTATAACAAAGCTGTATACAAAAAATAAAACAAAATAAATTAGTAAGATGTAGGTAATGACAAGCACCTATGTATTATGTATTTATTTTTCGTTGCACTTGCGCAAGTGCATGCGCATAAAGATAGCATCATAGATATCATCAGCACATAGTTAGGTGCTAAATTGTGGAAATATACCACCTTCTATGCGGGGAGTATTCCCATTTAACGTTTAAAAAGTTCGACAAATTTTTAAAAAGGGATGACCTTTTTTACCAATTCTGTTCAAAATAATAAATTGACACAAAATATTAATATTACGAGAGACCAGTAGCTCGTTAATCCTCTTTGTTGAAAATAATCCATTGTGAGTTTGAAAATCGATTTAAAAATGAATTTAATTAAATGTGTCATCGCTATTAAGCTATCAAAGGTTATGAATTATAAAAGTAATAGCTGAAAGATTTTGAGTCGAAGGCTTAATTTAATTTATGGAGAACGCCCACTTAGTAAATTCTTAACAAGAGAGAGTTTTAAATCAAATTTGGCCCTTGATGCTTCATTGACGAAGTTTCAGAATTACATTATTTTAATAAAAGCTATTTTAGTTATTATATATTTACTTATACTTATTAACACCAAACAATTTTACTTTAATAAAAGCAGCTCGCATTTTTTCACTTTAAAATCTTTTACGGTTCTCCTCATCATACCTACGTGATCCGAGTTATAATCTAGCAATGTGCACTGTTGTAGAATAAATAATTTAATGTGCACTATCATACCAACTAAAAATAAAGAACAAACAAATGAAAATCGGTAATATTTTGACATTCGTACTACAATTAACTAACTATCAGATAATTGCCTTTGTTTTGCAATTGCAACCATTTTACTATTATAATAATATTAATGTACTAATTGTTTTTATGAAAATTGATCTATTTTAGAATAAAATATTAAAAAATTAAATTGTTATTATATTGGAAGGGTTGTCCTATATTTAACAAAAAAGAAATATTATAAAGGGTATTTGTAAATTTGACGTGATATTGTCAATGTTTTGATTAATTAATTTTGTTAAACTTTTCATACGAACAGATTCCTATAAAGGATTAAATATTTTTAACGATGTGTTTATAAAAAGCATAGGTACGTGTTTAAATATAGTTTATTCTTATTTGAGGCCAATATTGTGCTCTGCTGGAAACAACTTCTATCCCAAATAACAGAGTAATAGTATAACAGAGTATCCTGTTTTTATTTAATATAATTGTATTCTATTGACTTTAAGAAAACGCTTTGTTTCTTTCACAGTAAGATACTGAATTATTTTCACAAAAGGTCTTTGATATATCGTGAAGAATTTCGGGTATTTTATAATGATATTAAAGCGTTACTTTCAACCCACACTAATTTTTAATTTGCAAAAGTTCATATAAAAATATATCATTCATATAATAATTTTATTAAAATATTTAATAAATTCGTTTCATAATTGAGCTAAGTAAGACCTTTATTACAATTAATGAACCAGCAGGTAATTTTGTGTAATAATATTATTTCACACAACTTTTATTACATTTATAAGAAAGTTGAAGAAAATTAAATTTAACTCGTGTTATATAATTGACAGCCACGAATCCAATGTTCAACTCGATCTGAAGGTCTATTCTCGACATAAAAATTTAACTTTATTATATCTAGATAGAACTTAAATAATTATATTTTTAACAATAACATGCAATGCAAATCTATTCTTATACCTGTTATAAGATTATGCGTTACTTTTATTGTTTTTCTTCAAATGGTTAAGCCCTTTATATATATTTTGTTACACATATCAGGCCACAAAGTAACAGATATATCAGATTTTTGTAGTGTAGCTAATAAAACTGGAAGGTAACAAGAATTGTGCTGTAACAGAATTTTAAATTATCTATGCAGTGAGGAACTGAGACTTGAAATTGAGGGTTAAAATTGAGTTGAGATCGGAAATCGATATTATGAGGAAATCATATTTAATATTTTGCAGTCAGTTCTGTCGTATTCACTAAATTACATTGAAAAATATGACTGTTATTGTAATTAAACTATTATTTCCTAGTGTAATTTGAATTTTTCTATCCCAGAACAAAACTCGAAAACTAAAGAGAAAAAGAAAACAAAAAATTAAATTTAAAAACATAATACTTTGGCCTCTTATCTCTAAAGGACAATTCAAAGAATTCTTAACAAAAAAAGAGCATGTTAATTGAAACCAGACGCACAGACCCCACAAAAGAGTAATTATAGTCTGCGAAAACAGATGTTAGCTCTTGATAATTCGTTTTCACCCTCATGACTGAGAAAATCCTACGCCTGCTGCAGTCGACCTCCGATAATGTCAGAAGAGCTCAGCACTCTTGTTTTATTTTATTTCCTTTTTATAAGTAAATACACATTCAAATATTTTGAGAAAATATTCTATTTTCCAAATATTCAACCATAATGTCCACGTTATTTCGCAAATTTATTGAACTTATAGGTATAATTACGGCGAGAGTGCAGTTTATTTGAAAAAACCTAGTACTAATTTATCTTCTATAAAGCCAGATGCAAGTCTGTGTGTAATGAATCTAAAAAAACAATGAAATAAAGAATAAAAAGTAATTTACATAATATTATTGTGGTATTTAAGCTACTTTTAGTTTTACATAAATCATATTGAAATATTATATTTGCAATTAATTTGTCAATTAACTTCAACAACGTGTACATTTTAATCCTCATTAAAATTCCTTCTGAGATTATCTTTGTACATCGCATTTGAAGTAAGCAGGTATTATGATTAAATACCAGCTACTAACGCCTTTCATGTTTTCATAACGACTTCGTAATGAGAATTTCAAACGCAATTCGCGCATTTTTAAATACATATCTAAAATATTAAGTTAATATTACCTTAACAATTTGCTTTATTAAATTTTTATTTCTATTAACATTATTTTAAAATTTCATGTTGTTATTTGAGTTGGAATGGAGCCAAATAGCTTCACGTATCGTGGTTTTACTGTATGAAACTAGATTTCGGAATCTACCTTCCGAGAGCCAACCTTATTATGAAAATTTACCTGTAACCAAAATTTATTCTTTAAAAAGAAAAAGTTAAAAAATTAATAATTTCCATTTTTTGTTGTATAAAAACTTGCCCAGAAAATTCTAGTTACAACCTTTTCGTATTTAATATAAAAAGCAATGTTTTATATTTAAAAAATTATAAGCAATATAATTGTGGTTCAAGTTACGTAATTGCACCCATGCATGCGTTAATTCAAGCTTGTTAAATTAACGCATGGAGTCGGGTCACGTACGTTATGAGTTTACGTTGGCGACTGACTGATGTCATAGGTTATTTCCGTGTAATTTCTATGTAATTTATGTTGTTTTTTGCACACACAAATTGTTGGTTTATTCCGGGAAATATAGTAACTTTTATTAAACGTAAAAGCATTCAAACAAGATTTAAACTACAATAAATATTTTTAAAGAATAAAACACTAAAGAAAATTAATACATTTAAAGGCTGTAACTAACTATAGAAGGCGAATTTCTAATTGATTTTTAATGAAGTAGGTGGGCATCTCTTTTTGTTAAAGTTAAAAATTGTTTGTTACGAATACAAAAGTAAGTTTTTTCAGATAAAAAGTTTTATTCTTTGATGGAAAATTCACCTTTACTTTATAAGTTAATTTTTAATAGAAAATATAATTGTCTTAAAATATAACTCCTAATAAAAGTTCAATATAAATGTTGTTATGTTTTAACTCGAAAATGTTTGTTATGCTGGAAGCGCTTTTTTATGAATAGACACATTTTTATAAGATAAATACAATAGGCTTATAAGTGAAACATATACAAAGCTCACAATATATATAAAAATACATTTTATAGTGTAAAACTTACAAGGAAATACATTATATTAATTAATGTTTACTGAGAGCTCTGACAACCTGAAATACAGGTTCCCAGTAAGATTTAATTCAAGCGCCAGTCTCCTATTGTAAGAAAATAATATTCTTAATATTATCTATATATACCTATATTATATACATGGTATTATATGCTCGTGTAACTTGATACAAAAAACAAAATACAGTTCGACGTTTAATTACGCCACGTTCTTGTTTCTTGGAAAAGTATCTTGAACAAAAAACGATGTCCATATTATACAAAAGTCATGACACAAAAGATTTGTAGAGAAAATGAATTTCTTTTGTCTCGTAAATACTCGTCTTTCTATTTTTCTATACAATCCACTGTGTATTACCTCATCATATACCTACACATTTATATTTATAAGTGGTTTTATCAAAATATTTTAAATAACGTAGTGAATTCATCCATGATTGGGTTCTATTCCCGCTCGGAACAAATATTTATTCGTAATATTGATTTATTAATAACATGAATTTAATAAAAAAACATAGGCATTCGTTTCGGGTCAGGGTATTATATCTTTGTGTTGTGTATGTCCTGATATAGTTCTAGATTGCAGGTGCACATTACATTATACAAATCAGTTTATCCATGTCATCATGATTACGCGATGAATGTGCTAATATTCCGAATTATAATATTATTATAAGTAAACTCGAATCTCTATTTTTTTTTTCACAGTCTGTATAATTTCCTTGACTCGCTTTACGACTAGAATAGGTGCACTAACGAACCTGTACCGATTTTTTTCTGCAACAGTCTTTTTTCATGCAGTAATTAACCTTTAAGCGTAGCAGCAGATCTGACGAGCTTTTTTGTTAAGAATTTTCTTCGTTCTTGGCGGTTGTAGCTAGCAAAGAGACGTGCTTTGCCTATATCAACATAGTTACGCCTCCACAATCTCCCACAATGCGTGTCTGGCGTGAAAAAGGAGTTTTTGTAATGCAATATTCTTTCACTATATCTCTTTACATTTAAAAGCTATGTAGCATGGAATATTAACTTAGAATATAAAAACATATTTTATTATAATATAAAGTAATGCTAATTAGTAGGTTTTAGCAACGCAAAAATATGTATATTTTAAAGAAAGTCAGATATTTCATACAACGATATATGAAAATGTACCTATACATAATTATTAAATATCATTGTACGTGTACATCATGCTACATGTGTGGATATTTATTTCGACTAATAATATAACAATTTGACCTACAAATAAACTGGAGTATTTAATAAGTTGCTTTATTTATAGAAGCTTCAACCAAACGCATTCGTAAGTGTAACTATAAATTATTCTATGTGTCTACACCTTTAGTACTACATATTTACATCTGCGCATTTATTTGTCGGTATAGCCAATGAGCACTACCTTTAACCTAAATATTTACAGTACATTCAAGTATCTCCCAATTAAATCCGTAAATAAAAATGCTAATACAATACTGTATTTTCATCCCAAGCATTGAAAGGAAAACGTGTATTTAAATTGATAACAGACTTATTATATCACGTACAAATGTGAGAGGTATTTTAGGAATTTTTAATTAATTTTGTATCGTATGAGTTATTAATGTTCGAAAATTAATTCAGAAAATTGAGTAAGATTCAGAAATAATTTAATATTGTTTAAACGTATGTAGTAGGTATCTACCCTTCTTTCTGACAAAATATATGGAGAATGAAACAATAATTGAGGATAAGCAAACAATTCTATTTTGTTGAATTTGTATTAGTGTTGCCATTCTTAAAACGTGATATTAAATTGTATCACATTGAAAGTCCGCTTTTGTTTCATCGAAAATGCATCATGCATCCGAATACAAATAAAATTGGAAACATTGTCAATAATAGTTACTGAGACGTATTGAAAGCTTCTATAGAATGTTCTCTCTATTATGTTGGTATTTTGCTGAAACATAATAAACCAGTGAATTTGGTATCTTGGGAATTCAATATGCAAATATTATTATCGTCTGGCAATGTATTTATTTAACCACAACACAAGATTCTATGAAAATATTCTGAATATTATGAACATTTTTCAGATCTAATAAATGTAGCCTTGAACGATACAAACGTTAGAGTTAATATATAGTATTTTATTAAAAGATTTTGGTACATACTGAATTTTTGAAAAAGTGTGTCGTTACGATTATATTCTATTGTGTCTGTTTACCCTCACAGGAAAACCGTTATAGAATATTTGTAAATAGGAAAAAATCGAAGTAATATATCACGCGCAATGAATATGTTTCGAGCGTTGTATAGGAGGTGTAATACATTCGCTGCTTATGTCACAATAAAATACGCGAAAGCTACGAATTGGAATTCCATTTGCAAAAGTTGATAAAACTTTATTTCAGTCCTTACAATTTAATATGAAATGAAAAAAGTTATAAAGACAATGCGGAGTTTTTGTGAATTTCATTTTTAATACCCCGTTTTTAATATATTACAAATTTCAGTTAATCTCTTTGAAAAAGACTGTTTTTTTATGTAACATCTAATATTATAATATCAAAGTTGAATATTTTATTAACTAAAATGCCTTTCAGTTATTAACCTGACGGTGTCTGATAACATGAAGACCAGCTAGCAACTATCTAAAGCCTTTTAACTAATTAATCATTATTAAGTAAAAGCCTAGCGTTTAGTGGCGTCATTTACTTTAATATTATTAGTAGTGTTTTATTTCACGGATAGATGGCACCACTGTTATATTAAATCATCAGGATCTATGGTTATGATTAAAACATATACTTTGCAAAATGAATAATGAATGTATTCAAGCAAGCTTTGGTTACATTAGTGACTTTAACACTTAGTAACAGAGTCAAATTACAATTTTTACTATGTAAAACAGTTAAGAAGTTTTAGTTATATTTTATAAACTATTATTATTATAATATTAGAAAGTTATTAGTGATGTTTTTACTAGTAAAAGCATTATATTTTAACTCATTTTTAGTGCCTAATATTTAGAGCTATTGCATCGTATAATATTAATAACTTTATTGGACATAATTTCCGTAATACAGTTTAAGTGCTCGAAACCCAGTGCTATTCCAAGGACTATGTATATAAAAAACAATATGAACAATAAAAGTATATGAAGTAGGGAAACATAAATGTTACATACAAATCACTGTATATATTAACACAGTTGATAATTAGGTACCAATAATCGTAATTCTAACGTTCCACGTTAATTTTGAAATTGAAGCATTTTGAATAGTTAAAAGGTATATCCCAGAAAATAATACAAAGCTCCGTATTGTGCGGACAGAGCGGCAGTAAAGCGCAGTGACTAACTTTTCTGTTGGCACGCCGTGCAAACACAAGTCAGCAGATTTTAATGGGCGAGCTTTATGAAACAAACAATACGTTTAGGAGTTTCAGATATACTTTATAAGCAAATTTTAGTGTGCTTTAAGTGTTCCTTTTCTTGCACAATATGTATATCATTTATGCCGCATGCCTCGATTGATAGCATAAATTTTACTTTAAATTTTTTAAAGGTTTATTTGAAACTGCAAAAAAAATTAAACTGCAAAGCTACTGAAACGTCGAATTACAATAATTCATTTAATAGAATCGATAACTAGCTGCATAAAAAATATTTATCGATTTCTGCATATTTAAATTGTCTAAAAACATGAAATAAAAAGGCAAAAAAGTAACACAAAAGTAGTCGTATAACATATTTGCCAACAAATACGTAAACAGAACTGCTTGGAATAATCCTTTAGTAAATAGGCTAGACAAGGTATTTGAAGAAAAATCACTAAACTGGAATAGTCTATAATATTTATATCACAACTTTCCACTTCAACTAATAAATATCTCTCATATTTGAGTTACAATTTTTTTGCGATGATTTTTTTTATCTACAAAGCCGTCTGTATTTACACTTGTGGTACCTATGTTTATATCTACTGATAAGTTTGTTTGGGTTCTCGTGTAAAAATTATTTTATTCATTCTTAATACGGCTACTTTATTTTTAGAGCAAATTGAATACTTGAAATGAAATAAATGTTAAATAAAAATTAATTTATAGTTAAACAATAACCAAAGACCAAAATAACTGGTCGATGAAATGTTTATTTAGGTTTGAGTAAGTCATGTAACATATTTTATAGGCATGTTAATGTCAAAAATAGATTGATTGGTTCGCCTGAACATTTCGTTGCTCTACTTATGGTACTATTAATACTAATCTTGAAAGCTTACTTTTGTTTGTCAGCTCATTATTGAGAACAAACTCATTTTGTAAATGAAATTATAGTTACTTTGTATTTTGCGCTTCCATGATGCTGCTAAAACGCCGCGTTTTTTTTACACCAGACCCTCCATATGCTAATAGTAAACGTAAATTCTTTAATACACTTTCGTTTATTACAGATATAATTTGTATGCAATTTTAGGCCTTAATGAGAGGAATAATAATTGTATTAGCAACAGAATATTTTTCTTTATATCGTAGCGCCATTACACGTAACAGAATGTGTTAACATAATATGTAGACGCGCGTGACTGACGTCACAATTGAGTTGGAGACAGTGACTGTCATTCTAGGAAAACGTGATAACGGACACGGGTAACAATAATTACCAACCCTACTCAGGTGTATTATTCTCGAATAGGTAGTTAAACATTTTTATAATTAACAATGTTCATTTTACACCTAAGATTTCTTTCTAAATAATGTTCCTTTTTCTAACTTTCAAAATAAAGAAATATTAAGTAAATATTTAAAGTTAAAAAAATAAATAAACAGGCTAATATAAGATTTTTTAACGATTGTAACTGCAAAGAACATCTTGGCGTGGAACTACTTTGATAGTTTAGTAAGATACAATATTTTAATTTGTGTCAATTTTGCAAGATTAGGTAGGTACTCTCATTTACTACTTAAAGTTGTTTTGGTTATTATAAGTTTTCCAAAGCTTTCGGCGTGGTTTTAAAAAGTTAATAGTACTATACTTGATGATTTTTCATTTTATCGAGATTTGACCGCATTATTGCTACAATTTGATATACATTAATAGTTTAGATTTAAAACAAAGCAGCGATGTATGTCAAATTATATAGACTAGGTTACATTGTTAGGAGAGCAGCTTTGAAAGGCCGGTTTTATGAATATTCAAATTAAATCAGTTCAGAAGATACAGAAAAATACAATATCCTAAATACAGGCGCCGATGTGTGTTACTTATGTATTGAAACTAATAAAATATACAGATTTGTGGTTTTTAAAGATATACGACAGCTCGTCTGGATAAAAAGCTTAGTCAATTTTCCAACTTTAATTTTCTATTTGAAGGGTTAGCTATGATATAGCTGTATATGATATTATGTTTACGTATCGGAATACCTCCTTTACATATCTAAAATTGTTTACCGGTGAAGTTATGGTACCCTTAGAAGCGCTTCGCGGTTAAGCAAGGTCGTCGGAGTAGCTGTCCCCGGGATACCTATTTTTTTGAAGCTCTGGATGGTTTTGGCACTCCGTTTAATTGGAGTGCGACATAGATAGGCATTTCCTTTGTATAAACAGTTTGTTTTGTTTGTTATTCTAAATGATACCACAATGTTGTTGTCAAGATTGCAATCATCATGTTAGGTAATTCATTTTCTATCGAATACACATATAAGATATATAATAGAAAGTATATTTTAAAAAAGAATTTTTGTTTCACGCAGCAATCGCTCTATACCTTTTTACATTTTATAAATCAAGGAAAATAATTGTAATAAAATTCTAAAACGGATTAGTATTAACGTAGAGTTTAATAACTGGGAAATATTTCCAACAAACTCCGGAGACAAAGTTCAGAAATTCTTTTATTCATTTGAAAGGAAAATACAGATAACAGTAAAGAAACTAAAATATTAAGAATTTATTTTACCTGTTTTGAAATTGTGTCTGATTTAAGAAATAAATTTTAATTGAATGTTACATAATCAAAATAAAAATAAAAATCGTGATATTTTGGATATTCACGTCTTCCAATTTCCTTTTCATAGAAATTTCGTTTTCTACTTATTTCTAAATCTATTTGTTACCTTTTTCAAGAATCATGGAATATTTCAGATAAAAAGCTAGGGATAGCAATTTCTTTATTCCTTGAGTTTTAATATCCAATATCAGAGATTATCTGTACTGTGCAAACACATGTTCGTATCTCACTGATCTAAAATAGCAATTTTCAAAGCAGCTTTATAATAACTTGTGTGTGATATCCGAGCTCAATTATTTAGTAATCTCTCACAGTGTATTCACATATTTATATTCTAGTCATTATTTTTATTTTAAAATTATTGGAGCTGAATGTATTTGGAAGTTTTCTACACTGTCCATAAAGGATTCGTTCTAGTGTTTGTACATGCCATATAACAAATTGTTTTATAAAAAATACATTAGTGATTGATTTTTTACGATTGTATATCCACTATACGCACTTTGTTCAATTTTTTTTCTATGAAACCATTAAGATCAGTATTAGCGAGGCCCAAGGATATTGTAATAAAAAGTTTAGCTTCTCCCTTTCGCTTTCTTTTAAGTTTTAAGGTCATTTATCTTCGTCTAATATGGAGTTAGTGGTTCTCGTTTCAGGTCAAGTGAAAGTAAATAGTCCTAGATCTTTTTAAAGTGACCAGTTTATGTTGTTGAGAAAAATAACAGAATCTATCACACTAGAAACAAACATAAAAAAGCTTTTAAGCCCTCTTTAGCTACTTTTTAAGGTTATTTATTTTACGACTACACGAATAGGTCGCTACACTAACAAAAACCTAACATGTTATTTAATTGGTGTTTATGGGGGGATTTTAGTACCTATTGTTAGGGACAGTATAGAACAAGCGATGTACGAAGTATAATATGTTCCACATGTACATATTTATACTTAACACGATATCATAAATAATTAGCCGAATGAGAGCAACTGCAGCTCCATCTTGATTCAGTGTCACGTGATGTGCGTTACACGTAGTACAATGATTTGTATTAATTAATTTTAACATGCATATATCAATTATATTGCCTTATGCTATGTACCTATACAGTGTCAATACATCGTCAAGTCTCGGGACTAACTAAGGTGACAGGTCTGTAGTTTTTTTTTATAAGTACAAACATATTTATAAGTTAATGCCTCTACGATTGGAGAAAAATCCGATACTTCAAAAAAATACAAATTAATTCGAAGTTTAAGTAGTAAAACAATAGATAAATCTCAGTCACTTGAATATAAGTTTTAGTTGAAGTACGGTATTGAGTTGGAATTAGTGGAAATAAATTCTTTTTTACTTTGTTTTTCAATAAAAATCCTTTTTCCTTTTTCTATTTTGCCCGTATATTGAAAGCGATTTCTGAAGGGTCATAAAATTACTTCTGAGTTTTTAGATTTTTGAGTATTTTTGTTACCATTAATGTTATTGCTTTATTCTTTAGAGACCGTCAAAAAATAGGAAAACATACTTTTCTTCTCTTTTAAAATAAATTTGTATAAAAGTTAAAGCATTTATTATTACAATTAACGTAAAAGTAGGTACAATAATTATTGTACAAATACAGATTTATTCGTTGTTTCGGGATAACTCAATCATTTGTTCAAAAAGTCTACAATACACATTGAAATAAGAATCTAATCAGTGTGCTCAAATATTGGTTCAAGATAATTGAATACAATCGGTGGTCTATAAGTAGAGTTTGAGTCAACATTAGGGTTGGTGTCCGATGCAAATATACACTTTCAGGTTAATCAATCATTTGCGAATGTAGGTATGTTGTGGCACGATACATCATACTACGAAGGATCTGTCAAGTCTGTTTCCGTTTGACCTAGCTCTTGTAATTTCTATCGATTTCCGCAGGTACTTGTATTGCTTATCTATTATTTCGTATGTTTAATATTTAACTGAAGTTTAAGTTTAGATCCTCCGTCACTTCCTTTGCGTTGTTCTTCATATATGCTCATCAATTATGCATTTACTTTCTCTGGTTTTATAATGACTGCCTTTGATTAGACAAATGAACGCTTTCTCGAGTTTTCCATTTAAATCTTCACACATATATACTAATTTAATTAACGTAAATTATTATAAAAAAGATCTCAAATTAATATGTATATTTTAATTTAACAGAATAATTTGCTTCTAATATCTACCAGACAATAGTCACATATTCAACGTGTTTATATTATGGAATCTTATTGAACCTAACCGCAGCAGAACGTACAGCAACCGCGTGGTTTCAGATCACAGTTTGTCATGAATTTAAACCATTTTCAAATTCATATCGTCCTTGTTAGCTGCATTCTTCATACGAGATGCATAATTTAAATGTATTTGCATATACATTTTATCTTAATAATATTAGTAGGTACTAGATGTGTCCGTCTTAAGCTTAAGGCTTTTAGACATTAAGAAATACAGTTAGTAATAAATAATTTAAAAAATAATAATTTATCTAAATAAGACTTATATTTTTTATTTAAAAAATATAAGTCAATAATAAAAAGGTAATTTTCATATGTCTTACATGTCAAAGAGACAACGCAAATTTTCTCAATCTTCTCTTAACGTATGAGATCATATCAGATATTGACAGATTCCATTTATTATATTTGAGGTTTGGTATATATGTATGTTATCTATGTTATTAAATTATTTAATTAAATCTGCGGTAGGTATTTTTTTTAAACGATGTATATGATTGGTATAATCGTACTATATGTAGAAAACTATATACAGTATAGATTAGGAAATAAAAATTAGCCCATGACCATTTACTTACATGTAAAGCAAACTCGAAAAGTCGGTCGACGAAATATATACTTTAAAGATCAGTTCAGTTCAGTTTAGATGGAAGCAGGTGTATATTTCTAGAGGTCGCAATTTACATAATTGAGTTCTGGAAAAGAACTCCGTTTAAAATCTTCATTTCAAGTCGAGCGCTGTTCGTTTAAATACCTACATCAACTAAACACAGTTTTTGGTTTGAAATGAATACTTTATAAAAGTAAATAGCTAATCCTGTTTACAAATTATGGGCATCGAGACAAGAATATACTATAGGTATATCTTATTGTAAACTTGTTTTCATTAACAAAACAAGCCCTTACAAAATTCAACTCATACCGCGGCATTAATGTACAAATGCGCATTGGAACCAGTTTTTGGAAATACTCGTAAAGATTTGATTAAAAATTAAGCTTCGGGATAGAAGATAGAAGAACTGATAGAAAATGAAAACCAAGTCAGCGCGGACTAACAGTAAAGTTTTATAAGACTTAAATGTCTTTAAGAAAATATGGTATTATCTTCGAAGAAGCTACTTTCCTTCAGATTTTCAACTCCTTTTAAAGTTTTACAAGAACATTTGCAGCAGTAAGTGGTTATAAAAATATGCCTGTTCGGCATAGCGCTATTCTTTCAACTTAACGTCTGTGCTGGCTTAAATTACTACATTGTTCGCAACTCCACAGGAACATTTTATTCTACTTTGGCCGTTATTACATTGATATACAGTAACTTCTTTATACAAAATCGGACCCATTTCAGAAAGTCATTGTTAGGTGTACTTCATACACAAAGATAAACGCAATTAAGAAAGCTGACTTTCAGTGAGTATCATTATTATGTATCCTCGGCCCTATGTCTAAAGGAAAAGGTTTTTCGTGCCATGAATATGCTGTTTTTTATTATGTTTGTTAAAAATATACTTACACGTAAAGCTATGTTTAGGTATTATGTAGGTGTTATTATTTTTTTGTCTTGAATTAGTTTCACTAATATCAAACGCTACATTATCTTTAGGTGTTTAACAAAAGAATTAATGACAATTGCTGGTTTTAATAACTTTAAAAATACATATATAGTAAAAACTGTATTGAAGATTTTTATGGTTGGGTCGAGGAATGGCCCTATACATTATTCATGGCCGCGGATTCCAATAAGTGTCACAATGTCAACATCAGTTGCTGAAAAAATGCTTTGTACATTCTTTCCTGTGTTATAGATAGATTATGTATTATTCGTAAAAATAATAAAAAAAATATTTAAAAAATGTAAAGTATTTTTCCCTCTTTAAGGTACTATGTATTTAAGCATTTTCTCTAAGGGGAGTATTTCCCCAATGTATTAAAACATATGTAATTCAATCTAGGGTTTTAATCAAAAATTCCTTTGTGATTTCGCGTTAAGCAAACTCCAAAGCGGCGTTCTAAAACGTTTTGTTGCGACCAATTTACTTTATTACATATCCTTTACGTTATAGCACTGGGGTTAGCAATAATTTATGTTTGTTGCCTAATCTAAAGAGATTAATAATAATTTATTTAACATATTAAATTACTTATATACACAATGTTTGTGGATGTATTTATTGTGCTTTAGATGAATGATGTGCTTAGAACAGAAGCGTAATAGCATACCCGCCGTCTATAGTTTTTTAAATGGTCCGAAGTAGTAAGTCATCAAAAGGAAACGTCTCGGGACTTACTTACCTCATGTCAGTGTATGTACTCGGACGATACCTTATCGTTTGAAGTCCACGAGCTGATACTGTTTGCTTATTGTGGCGTTTCTATTGTTGAAACGCCAACCACATTTCAATCGTCATTTATATAACCACGTCTATACACCTATTAACAATGAAGCTAGTAAACTGAAGTTCAAATAAAAATATAATTTTAAACCATATATCGGAGTAATAAAGTTTACAATAGATTGTAAAATATTGATAGTTGTATTAATGTATGTTTGCGTAGCTATTGAATAGTGTCGATGTGGCGGCCCCGAGACAACTTCGCGCCTATCTGTTTCGTTTCCGCGGCTCCGTGGGACAATTTAACTTGACAACGTAGCAAAGTCTCTAACAAAAGCGGCTTCGCTCTATTTAGCGCGGAGGAGACGCGATCAAATGCCTCGGAATGAAGTTTCACGTAAGATGATGCATACTTCAAAGCTAGTACACAAATTTAGAAGAACAAAAGAAAAAAATAAATACTGGTAATGAGATACAATACTAATACAAAATGGTCTTAATGTTTGTTTTTTTCGGTAACCTTTATAAATAATTTATAATAATTTATATATACATTTTAATATTATATTGTAGGTATAATAATACTTTACTGGGTATATTGTAATAATATATTATTGTTAACAAATAGAGCGTAACAAGAAACTGAAGAATACATTTCATTCTTATGTTTTTAAAAATAATGTATAATAGAGTAAATATTTAAAACACTTTTAAATAAATACATAAACCATTTTAAATATTTTTCAGATCTTTAAGTTTAATATTTGTATTTAAAGAAAAGAAGTAAAAAGTAATTCAATAGTTTAAAACAATAGACCCATTAATTCATCTCTTTTATTAAAAATCTTTCCTACCACTATTTGTTAGAAAAGTACAAAGTACCTATATCGAATTTTTTTAGAACTTGTATGTAATGTAAATAAACTGACCTACTGCTATTATTTATGGTATAATGACAGATCTAGGGATGGGCATATATAAAAGTGACCGATTGATCAATTGATCAAAAGTAAAATAAATTAAAACGTATTTTGATATTAATTCTCTTTATTCGATTCGTCACAATTAGAGTAACTGTAAGATTCACTAGTATCAAAATTCGTAATGTGTAACAATAAGTCGTCGTAAAATAGTAACCAATAAGCAGAACAAAGCCATGAAAAACAATGAACTTGCGATGAAATTGCGATGGTCAGTGTTGTCTATTATGCCTTTTTGTCAGATCCACATTTACGATTTTTGTGATTTCTTTTATTAAATGTTAAAAAAATGCACTAGTAATAACACAAAAATAATTATAATTTGTAATAATTTACATTTAAACTATTTCTTATCATTGTAACAATTTCTAATATTTGCCACGATCATTCATAATTCTACATTAGTACATATCACTATTGTTTCCATAGACTAACCCAGTTAGAGAAAAAAAAAAGTTTGACAGATTTGTAATTTTTCGGATGGTTATTTTTGTAGTTAATTATTTATAGTGAATTATATCGTTTTATTTGTAATATTTATAGAATATCGAAAGAAAAAACTTTGAAATATTGTCTTAGTTTATCAGATTTTTTACAGTGTTCGTTATAATGCCTGTTTTTTGTCCACAAAGGTTTGTTTACACAACATGAAAGTTCTAAAAAATTTTGGTATAATGAATGCATCGCAGCGTACGGAGGATTACTACTACAAACAATGCTCGTAGCTCCGCTCTACTACGATGATGCATTCGGAAACTCGTAATGAAATGAAATTTGAAATATTCCATATTGAGTTAACTTCGAGCACCATTTAATCGTGTTTTGTTTTTTAGAATATATGCTTCTAAAATCTTAAGTGAGACAGAGATTTAAAAGTAAAATTGAAGTTTCCTGTTTGGGCAGCAAATATTAAATAGTTTACTGAAAGTATGTGTGTCCACTTCTCATGTTTGCTTTAAATTAGTGACATAAAGCTATTCAGGTATGTTCGCAAACTCGAAATCCCTGAACATCATTGAAAATGTGTTAAATCTACGGGACGAGGCATCAAGAATTTGTGAGAGTGCGCATTCTTTGTGAGATCGGGGCCGAGTGTAAACACGGTCGGGTGGCGTTGGCCGAGTGCGACGGGAGAGCGGAGAGATCCGTCACTACGGCGGTCGCCGCCGCGCGTTCCGCCCGCAATGTCGGTGCGTGTAGATAGAGACCGCTTCTCGCGGCATTCATCTCGTGCTTCTGTTGATCTTGCTTTTCCGAGCGGTTCGTCAAGAGATCATTCGTTTCGGTCGGTGCATTCGGCACGTGTTCCCCGCACATCCAGCGATGATTTGATGCTCCCTGTGAGGACCCTGCGGTCGGCGTCTTGCCGTGTCGCTCCTGGGGCACCTCATCGCTTGCGCCGCCACCACTCTTCGGCGGCGGAATGTGAGCGTGCGCGCCGTTCTCGTCGACATACGTTGGAGTTGCCGTCCTCCCGCGGGCCAAGTGTTCGTAGTCGGTCGCCAGAGCCTGCTCCGGTGCCAGTGGAGCCAGAGCCGCAGCCAGACCCTGGGAAAGAGGCACGCAGACGGCGGGTGGTCGCCACCGTAGCTGCTTCGTTCTTCGCATTGGCGCTGGCGTCGGTGCTGGTGGTGGTGGTGACGCTGACCCACAGCTCGGTGCAACGGGCACACAACCAAACGGCCAAGTACTACACGTTCTCCGTGCCGCCGCACCATCCTCTCAGTGAGCCCCGTTCATGTTGCCCCACCGTCGCCCCTCCCGCTTCGCATGCGACTGTCGACTCCGACCCTGAGAGCCCGGGGCTGCGAACTGTGAAGCTGGTCATCGGCTGCACGCCGTTGGCATTACAATCGGTACTTACATACATGCCACGCATGTTCGCAACCCCACTTCTGCATGACTAGTAGATGTTCTGTTATGTGTTTTGTTGTATATTATTGTTAACTTTTTATAAGAATTATGTTTAAAGTAACTATTTCAGAATTAATTGTTGACAATACTAACAGCGACTACGAAATACGCTTACAATTTGAAAAAAAAACACAATTCGAATTTAATTCAATAAAATGATCTGAACAATAGAAAATCCAAACATGTAGGTCCATACAGCGTTATTTAGAAGCGACTGTCGGACTATAATATTGAAAGATACCAACCAACCCGTACAGTTTATCAGAATTGCAACGCTCATTTCATTAACTTCCAATGCCTATCTATATATACCGTTTATATTATAGTATATCCACTCAAATAGATAACACTTACCGTAGAGTGGGCGAGCGGAAATAAAGGCATTCCCTATTACAAATGTAGACTATTATCACTTAATTAAAACTGTTGGGATTGCTTTTTAAATTACTTTCTCATTTTATATTTATATTACAAAATGTCAGACAAGGAGAAGTTATGCATTTTTATAAGTTTCTTTTGTTTTAACTAATTTGGCATCTAATATTTATTCAATAAAAAAAATTAACAATGTAATGAATAATTAGACGTAGGTAATTCAGTGTTGAGGCTTGCTCAGTTCGCTTAATATTATTAGAATTGTTCTCATTTCTTGACCGCGATTTAGTATATTAGTAATCACTATTTTAATTAACCGTTGAGCTTTCAAATAATGGAATTAATTTAAAAGACTATAACGTTTACTTTGATTTTGATCCAAGGCTTGGAAAACTTTAGAGCCAATGCCGCGAAGCAGGTGCTATTCAAGCTTTTTAATTAAGGTAATAACTAAGGGTGTCTTAATAGTGTATTAATAATTGAGTTCGAAAATGTTTGTTCGTTCTTAAATAACATTTATATTTGATATAAAAGAAAGCAATTACAACATTCTAAAGTTCATATGTTTTCCACGGCGGTTCTAAGTTGTTGACATTCATAAAAACCTGAATAACTTTTACATTTCAATTCGTTGTGATGTCATCGTAAAAGAAGATAGATTGCGTCGTCGTTTTTTCCGTATTTTTAAGATCTCGTTCTGTTTTGACCACAACAATAGGATCAATAAACTCGTAGTGGTTTTGATTTCAAATTTGCTTTTAAAATTTAACAGTAAACTCTTTAGAAGAAAAGGGCTTTAAAGTTAACTTGTAGATCCTTATATAGGTTGCCATTATTATTGTTATTTTCTATAAAGACACAGTTATATTGTGTATTTTGAAGGAAGTTTCAGTTTCATCTTCGTGCATATCTTGTTTGCTTTGTACGCTGGCTTCAAAAATGTATTATATATTCAAAGAACATAATTTCTTTGACGCTTATTCTTTTGTTAGGTTATATTTCATATTTTCTGTGCTCTCTCGTGACACACTTTTCATATATGTATGTTTTGTCATGCATCAACTCATTATTTGTACTTTTTATTTGAATATTCAAACTCAAGAAATTTATTATGGAATACAATGAGTATATAAGTATATTTAAATAAGATCGAAAATCAACTATGAAGGTAAAATATACACGTATCTAATGACTAGTTAAACAATATTAACTGGGTTAATAAGATAAATAATGTGTTTTCTATCAAATTTAACTTAATGTTTATTAAAAAATAATAATCAGTTAAATTGAATTTTAAATGTAGGGTAAACAAAAGAAGAAATATTCAAATTGTTTGATTGAAGTTTCAATATTAGGTACGTTCATTTCGAGGATACCAAACTTTTTCTATAAGGAAATTTCAAGCTGCGATTGTGAATTGTTGAACATTTTAAAGACTGGTATTAGATCATTTTAGGACAAATATATTTCTATAAGATTTTTGCTTTCATATTTTTATTTATTTGTTTTGATTTGTTATTAGTAATACTAGTAGAATGTAGTGTTTTAATTTTGGTACAATATTAAAGAACTTTATATCCAAAATTAATAGTAGACATTGGTATTTTATAGTTAGATGTTTTGGTAAAAGAAAAGTTTAAAATGAGATTAACTTGGGATAAAATTATGCAAACCCCCAGTATCTTTACATATGGGGCCTAGCTGATTTTTACCTATGTAATGTAATATTTCTACAGTTAGATTATTAGGCTCGGCACTGAGAGGGTGAGTGTAAACTTGTTTATTATATTTATGCACGTTGTTGTTGTATTGTCTAATTTAACATATATACTAAATTAATTAAATTCAAAATTGCTATTTTAAATACTCTATGTCTTAATTCGTTAGGTATTGGCTTATTCCAATAATTCCTCCGTGGGTATATTATATGAGATTTAGAACATAAAACGTTAATTAATTTATCGGGTTTCCATTTAGGGTGGTTTACATATACGAGTACCTGTACATATACCGCGGCTCTGAGCGTCCCCCAAAAAGCGATTGCAACGAAATAGGTCAAAATAGCCAATGTTTTTTTTTTACAAAATAACACAGAAACCCCAACAACCTGAATATACGTGTTCTTTTATTTACTTTACAAAAAGTAAAAGAGCAAATATTTGAGAGCAAAAAGGAAAATCTGGATTAGGGACTTCATTGAGTCACAGTCCTGCCCATGCGTATCTAAAATGATTTCCTTCTTCACACGAAAAAACGCGATTTGCTTATTAATTTTTTTATGTCTCATACGTCAGCAGACTTATATTTGCAGGTTATTTTTCTCTACCCACGTTTTTGTGTGATATTAATTTGAAACAGTGTTTGCATTTGGGACTCGCTATTAATATAGATTTATTTATCTTTATATCACTGCGTAGATAGGGATAAAGTGATCATAGAGAAGCTTCTTTTTACATAATAACTGTGGCATCTACTTATCAACTGCTGTCTATTCTAAATCAGAAAGACTACGTCTCTGCTTACTACAAAAATATTGAAAAGTTGGGTTACACTTAACTCTTCAATTATCGCTAAATCCCTAAACCTTTTTTCAAAATAAAACTTTAATTACACCAGGTCGATCCTTTTAGGGATTACGTTTTACGCCGCAGTTATTTTTAGTATAAAATAATGTAACTGCGTATGAGATCGTAAAATCCTATATTTAACTGAAGAGACCGCAAACTGGAGGTTCGTATTTTTTATTAATTCTTTCGACCACATTTGACATCGACGTGTACCTAAATATTTTTAATTTACTTCATGACCCAAACAAAAAGTTCTTAGATACGGTCATGTACTAAACAACAGTTTTAGTGGTCATAAATATTGAGGCTTTAGGACCTCTATATAATTCATTTGCACACACCATCGCCTAGTCTGTCCCTACTGAAGTTTTTAGTACTATTCCTTAATATTAACTTTTTATCTTGAAATTTATGGACATTTATTTTCGATCCCATATAAAACTAGTAGCTATTAAAATGTATATTTACGAGTCATGTCTTTTATGTCAAACTTTGTTATATTTTGCCGTTCAATAAATAATTTATTATTTCTTTCGTTATTCTTAATGTATTGTTTCATTTTTGCAGAACAGTTTAATGTTTTCACTCTCTTGAAAATAAACAGCAAATATCTAATAAGACTTAAAACATTTAATTGAGAATTTCTTTTAGTAAATATTAAAAATATTGAAGAAATTTATTGCAAACCAATTAATTATACCACTCGATAGAGCACAAAACGTATACTTTCAACTCTTTAATCATTAACTTCTAAGAAATGCTATTAAAATTTTAACTGTATTGTGTTTTGTACGATAAAATAAAGTGACATTTTACGATAATAAATTTATCGTAAAACGCAAAACAAGAGAACTCGTGAAAAACAGCTCTCTACCTGTATGTGGTGTAAAACTTTTTTAATTTCATGCTAGATTCGTTAACTTTCGCATCAGTTATTATTTCCCATAGCTAAAGTTATCTATCTTCTGTCAACATGATAATGTATGCGGTTTATTTAATAAGTGTACCTTCCTTAAATGCGATTAATTATATATGTGGAGTTGTATTTTGTTAATCTATTATATGTTATTTATATATTACCTATCTATTATTTTATCTATCATCTATTATTTGTTATCTATATAAAAATCTTTATGGAACTTATGGCGAAAGAACTATTGAAAAAAGAAAAACGAGAATTAAATTATACCTCCTCTGATTGTTGCAATTCATAGTCATAAAAGAAAATTTTTCTTTCGCTTTTCATAAACCAAAGTAACCTACTTTACGACTATTGAGGAGAACAAAAGACATTTCCAATAACTTGACATGTTTAGGTACGACATAGCGCCTTACAGTGACATCCCTACCTCGATTGTCACCGTGATGATTTCAAATACTCATTGTATTCCTATAAATATGGTAGCAAAGCTCCAAACCCAAGTTTATTAATATAACTTCAATTATAAATTATACAAAATTCAGCAAATCTTAAAATATAACAAATTTGAAAGAACAACATTTATTATGAAGTAGGTATATAGTATATGCTTTGTTTCCATGTTAAAATTTTATAGTTTTGGCCCTATCTATTAATATTGGATATATCGATAGTCCTAAGGTTACATACATATTTTACGGTTACATGAAACGTGACATTTTACCAACATACTCGTATATTAAGTAGTTCAAATATTTCATAGACCTCAAGAAAATATTACGCTATTAGTACCTGAGCTTTTTGGGTAGAAAGGAGATCCAGCAACAAGTGTCTCGACCCAACCAATGATCGTGTTTCGACGTCAAATTACTACCAATTTAGCAAATTGCCGATTCAGCTGAGAAGTGCCAAATTAATTTCAATCGCACCTTTAATTTTGCTTTGTTAGCTTCAATGGCGTCTTTGAATTAATATACTAGTTCAGCATATATAGTTGCATATATATACAGTATCTATATATAGATTAAGTATAATATAAATTAAGTATTTTTAGCCAATATGTTTTCTATGAAATCGGATATCTAAAGCGCATCAGAAGTTAAAATAGAGCAAGAAATATTTCCGGCTTATCGAACATGATCGTAATTTGTACCTAAACTAAGCCGATAACTTTGTATAAATCCCCTTCTAGCGAGAATATTATTTGAAGGCCGTTTCTCTGAAGATAATATCAATGTATCTTTTTTTTTCGCGTTTAGCAATTTTTAATGTTGTATTATATTTATTTCTTTCATTCACTCCTGTTTTATTTTTTTAATTCTATATCTTGAAGGTATATTATTCAAGATTGCAAAAGAGGTGTGGAAATTTAAATAAACAACTACTGACGTCATATACACATACGATTAATTGCTTGTATCGACGTAAGATACGGTATTATATGTAGTTTTCAGTATGGTGCGTTTTAAAGTATGTATGCTAGATAGATGTCATTTATTGTCAAATCTTTATAGTTCATGTAGCTTAAAAGCACATAAGATATCATCTCGTAAAATATTATAAATTGCATATAATATAAACACTTTTCCTATCTTCAAAAAGTAGCTTAACTAATTCTGTCGTGTTTTCTTCACTTTTTAAGCAATGAACAAATAATAAAGAGTTGTAGGCTGACTGATGATGGTTATTATGCACTTAACGTGACGTGACTCAGCTGCGTTTTTGAATCAGTGGGAAGTAGCAGCGTGTGCTATATCGACTTGGAGATACACATTAGTTCATCTTAACATCAGGCAGAGTGTCGTCACTGACACTATTATAAAGTGTAAAAACAAAAGTCCGTTATTATAAAACAATTAAACACGAAACAATATTGAACACAAATATTTGTAATATACGAGTAAGTGAGGAGTTATGCAATATGGAAGTTGCGTACCATTCAACTCGAGGCGCGCACATTTTCATTTTCATTCCTTTAAAATTCCTCTACTATAGATTTATTACAGTTCGATTATTCCAGTTACATTTGCTTGTAGAAAGAATTGAATAATATTCGTCATTCAATTTTATTTTATACGCATTATTTAAATATGGAATACGAAATTAATAAATAATCTTATTAATATGCTTAAACATTTTCCATCGTAAATTATTTATTTTCATTTTATTCTACGTCAGCAAACCACTATTGCGAAATGGATTAAACTCGACACTAATGTAATTGTTTTTGCGATGTACTTAAAGACAATTAATTTTAAATGTCAGTGGAGTAAATGAATTACCTAGGAACATACCTCACTCAGCTTTCATTATATTGAAAATTATGTTTTTATTTATTATTAGTTATACATTGCGAGTTTTATTCAAACTAAAGACAAATGACCAGCATAAAAGTAGGTAATGTATAACAAAATTAAAATAAATGTTAGGAGAGCGTTATGTAGCGCGTAGTAAATTAATTATCCGTAATTGAAGGAGGAAGTTTACGATACATTTAGTGGGGGTAAGACATAATATTAAGTTACAAAATTATATTGAAGGTCATTGGATAATTCAATATAAGCTAAGTAATTACTTTTTGATAACCTGATGTAATAATAAATAAAGATGATTTTACTGAAAAATATTGTTTTGGGATTTTAAAAAACATTTATAAATTAAAAAATGTGTATAAATTTAGAATAAATGAATATTTGTTTATATTAAAAATATTATATTAAATGTTCATAATAATTATATTATACATTTAATAATTATTTATGTTGTTTTATATATTATTTTAAAGATATTAAATAGTATATATAATAAATATAATATTTTCGAAATTAAAGTATTAACATAACAGATGATCTTTAAACGTGACTTACCGAGATAATTTGAGTTTAGTTAGAAATTCGATGATTTATTGATGTAGAAAAGCTTTCATAATGATTTATGTAACAAATGTAGGTCGGAATCTGCGAATAAAAGAAAAGCAACTATTATTGTAGCTTTAGTAATTTATCATTTGTGACTTATTTTGTTTGCTGTCGAATAATACTTTTAATATGAACAAACTTGTGAAAAGTAAACTTAATTTTTCTTAATTTTATTCTGCAAATTATCATGATGTCCAGTAAATAATGTTTTATAAGAAATTGCATATCATATGATTTAATTACTTACAGTTAACATAAATATTAAACAATTAGGGGTGATCAAACCTTGTGAATTAGCCGAATATCATAAGAGACAACTGATTTATATTACTTTTCAAATTTTGCGTATGTAATCAATTTGAGCTGCGCTGTGAGATGTCTGCAAAGCTTTCGAAAGGTGGGAATGTATTAATCATGATAAATACGATTATAAACTCCACAAATAATACTTATTTTACAGACATAGGCATCGAGTTGGTATTGAAAAAATATTACATTGGTTTGCTATTATACACGTGCTATTTTGTTCTTACTTTTTGAATTTTTTATTCCGTTCTTCCCTTCTGACTTAATCCACCCTTCCTTATGCATACATTAGTGTTCGTACCATCTCATTGCCTCTAGCGTAATAAAGATATCAGCTTTTGTAGCTCAAAATATTATGCAAGAGGAGATAGTTTATGAACAAAGTTCGCTTAATCTTTAAACTTACAAGCCCTATGATAAGTTAGGTACTCATTTCAAATTAATATTTAACAATGTCTTTAGTACGTAATTTCCTTTACACTAAACTAGTTTTATATACATATGGGTATAAGAAACTAGTTACAAAAATATATAAATATCACTGAACACAACTTCCTTTTCATTTTCGAAGACAACTGTTATCGAGACATCACGGTTGATAGCAAATATCAATTTATAAATTAATTAATAATTTTGAATATTATATGCATTAGAATGAGAACAACTAAAACATATTATAACATCGAGACCCAAAACAAATATGATTTTTTGGATAATATTTATATTTTTTAATTACAAATTTATAAATATTACAAAACAAACCTGAAATTGAACCAAGGGCCTAGACCTAGTAATTTGTATATATTATAAGATTAATATAATATATGTATGTATGTAAAATAGAACACAGAGTTCATTAGTATAATCAAACGTGTACGACGACATAACTATTAATTAACATTCAACAATAACTTGAAATATATCAATAACGACCCCACCCATCTTCTCGAACTCTCTCTAGTGCTGTCCCCGTGCACAATGAGGCGGCTTCTATTATTTGAATTATATATTAATCGATCCAAGAGTACTAACTAAAGTAAAAGACTATACGACTTACTATTACGTTTATTTTGATTATTTTCTTAGTCTATAATTTTTTACTTAAATCATGACCGCTCTATATATTTCTACAAAATACTATATTTAGTCTGTACCTATTGATGTTTAGCTAGCCATAAGTACCACTCATTGTATTTATTCAAGCTTGTAATTCAAAGCATTAGTAGATTCGTATTACAGAAAAAAATTAAGTGTTATTAAAATTTATATTGTGAAATGAAATATCAATGATTGACTTTTTATTCAATGTAATATATTAAATTAAAAAATCGTACCTCCCGACTAACAAACAAAACAGTAAGTACTCCAAAGCACATGAAGGCACTTAAAAACTACCGATCTGTGTAAATTTTTGTTTAATTTATTGTGTACCCATTTACGAGTAGGACGAAGTAAAATACTTATTTATTCCCAATTCCAAAAATTTGTTTGTTCGTATAGATTTCTTTGTCTGTAAATTACATACATATAATTACAACTCTATATATCATACACTTTTGAATAATCGATGGTAATGGGATAACTATCCCAAAACCTAATAAATGCATATTTGTTTAAATGAAAATGCTTTATAATACTACTGTACCTCTATTTAAAATTTCCTTTGGTTTTTATTTTATTCGGAGGTAGATTCCATCACTTACAAGCTTGAAGTAACGTAATCACGTTTCAGGTTCATCTTTGAAGTAGTCTGATATAACGAGAGGCACAGTGAAGGTGACTGTTACCTGTCTAATAGTTTGTTAGCTTCGCTCATGCTCTGCTATAGCTTAACATTAGACGGAAACTCTACATGTGTTAGGCACTTATAGTAAGTGAAAACAAAAAGCAAACAAAAATCTTCACAATGCCGTTTACGTAATTATACTATAACATTTTAAAGCATTTTCTTTTAGTTTGTTGGATCTCCCTGTTTATTTTATGAATTCTTTTATTTCGACCTTTTTCAGTGTTTTTCTCGAATGTTTCTTCAAATAGAAAAGGGTTCTTGAATTAGGAAATCCAAAAAATATACACGCCATAAGAACGACTTTAGTTTTTTACAAGCGTAAATTTTGTAATGCAAATTTGAATATTAGAAAGCTAAAAGCTTATTCTATATGTAGTATAAGTGAATCTGGGCTATTGTTATATGAAGTTATGCGGGCGAGGCCATTCGATTGATTTCGTTTTAGCATTTTTTTTATTTTGTTTCATTTATTTTTTCTTTCGTTTCATTGGTATTTGCTCCCGACTTTTACAATATTAAACAGGGCTTTGTTTCATTAAAAATATCTATTTTTATTCGAATTTGCTCAAAATACATTTGTTTCCATTTTGTAAAATACAAGTGGGCAAATACATTTTGTTATATAACTGTTCTCCATTTTACAAAACTAGGACATTCTATTATTTTGAAACTTGTTTTTTTATTGAATCGAGTTGTAACGGTCATTGTAAACAATATAAATGGAATTTTATAAAACTTTTATTTGCATTATTGTTTGTTCATTAATCAATACCAAAATCTACTGCCAATTTTAGCCATAAGTACAAATAAAATACTTTCATCTCTTCCTATAACCAATCGTATCAGTAATTCGACATATAATAAAATACATCATATATTATTATATCCAACTCATAAAGTTATAAGTAACATCGTGCGTTATAATGTTATGATAATTACTGTCTTGGGTAGGGTTTAACTGGTTCTAGAGGCTTGAATATCCAAAATTAACATGAATGTTAGTGGTTTTCATTTTAACCCTCGTTGCTATGAGCATGTGATCTAACACATTGTTAAAATATATTAGGTATACTGAATTATAATGGTGTTTCATGTTATTCGCCAACTATAAGTAATTTTTATTTAAATAATTTGAATCCCATATCCCCACAGTCATCATGGTTGCGACGAGACTGTCAATTTTTAAAATTATATTTAAATTATTCTTTAGTTATTTATTTTTACATAGATTTTATTCGTCTTCCCTAATATACTTAAGTTAGAAATATGTACATATAAATAATATAATATAATAGTTTGTAGCGTAACTTTGAATAAGTATCGCTTGCTGTAACACAAAATTTTCCACGTTCAAAAACTCTCACCAAACTACTTATATTGAAAATCAACAAAACTAAAAACTAGACGTTTAAAAACTTCATAGAGCAAATAGTCTAGAAACGTATTAGTGCACTTCAAGTTGTCTCAGTTAGGTAGATTCATAAAATGATGTGCAGGTAGTGGTCCCATTTACAAGTTTATAGTTACTCCAGTTTAGTTTGACCTATAAAGCAAAATCCGTGTTTCCCGTCAGACGTTAAACTGAATATTCATCGGGTAGTGATTTTTATGATAAGTTTATGTTTGAAAATATTAATTACATCTTAACGATTAAACTATCCATGGCGATCTTTATCATTTAGCATTCGACCCTAAAATATTGCATATAAACTACTTTTATCAATATAACATCTATCAAGCCGGCATAGTGGAAGTACGTTCAGACATGGTAGCAGTAAACGTTCTATCTTGACCTCAGGTCCATTGTGGTCACATGGTGGAGTACTAAATAGTATAAAAAATAAGATGACAGGTCTGGAGCTATTTTTGAGTAATAAGTTTATTTGATAAGATAAAATAACTAAATATTGTTTTATGTAAAACTGGCATTTTATGATTTTAACATCATTTTAGACTTATAAATTTCGTTCAAGGTGGCGTTGTGTTATAGTTGAGAACTTTTTCTCCCTTTTAGAGCTACGGTAGAAGTTTGGTTTAACAAAGTAGAAACAACCGAAGAACATGTAGAGTTGCGAAAGGGGCCATTTAAACATTCAGTTAAAACTCACCACAAAACTTGTTGAAACCCAACAATGTCCATTCAAATTTACTATAAAGGAATCTTGAGTTCATGTTTTCATGTTTCACTGCTTTGGAAGAAGCTTTCAATTAAAATTGACCCGATGTTGTTATTAATTCTTGCGTGGTCTGTTGCATATTCTGACCGAGGGAGTTCTCGTTTTGAAATTAAAGAAATGGCGTATATTTGATTAAATAATAATACCTATATAAAAAATAACCAGACAATATACATGACTTCTAAATTAATATGCTAACGATTTTGACCGTTTAATTTGTTATTTTTTTGGCATGAGTATTTTCAAGTAAATTTTAAATTTTTTAGAGGGCATGTTGCAATATTTAACACTGAAAGAATTCAATTTACAAAGAAATAATATAATAATAATAATACATTTAACTATAATTTAATTAAATTAATTAACAAACAAGTTTAAATAACAATTACAAATAAAAAAACACAGAAATTTCATAATCTCAATTTTATCTAATCATGTTCTGAATAAAGGTTTAGGTAATTGTTCTTCAATCTCACCTCAGCGGCTGAATAGATTTAGGTGCCGTTTACTATTCAGATGGTACAGTCTCTGTGGGTGGCATGGGCTATTATTATGATAATCCTGTAACTAGAGTACCTGGATGATGATTGATGAGGGGAACTATAAGATATAAGGTACAGTGATTGAATCAGAGTTGTAAACTTTTTTGTACCATCAATATTTTTATTATTTTTCACTGCATTAAGAACTTGACTAATGGTGCTGGTGTAGCATAAGATTAAATTACTTTTAAAATATTATAAAATTACGTAACTAGAAGAAGATTGAGAAACCACAGCGTTTTCTTTGAAGAAAATGTAAAATTAAGTATCTACAAGTTGAGAATTTTGGAGGAACTTCTGTTTTAATCTCACCGCTTTTGTGGTACATAGAGATCCACGTATTAAGAGGATGACTTAATAATGGTATTTGTAATAAACAATTATATCTATGTATGATTAAACGTTGAGCAATGTTAATAAAACCGACGTAAAGTAACCGAAGTAAACATCAAAATATGTTTAGTTATTTAAGCCTGAAGATACTAGAAAATTTATACTATAATATGAAGTTTATATATATAATATTTTTAATCATGTTTTAGAAATTTAAACGTCTGTTTCTACGATGTTACAAATTTTATAATAAATATGTATAAGATAACATCATTAAGTAGAAAATGCCGACCGCAGACATGTGCGTTTAATATTTACACCCTTAAGGTTTGTTTTGAACAGTGATTACTCAACGTACTGCCTTATTAGCGAAGGGCTTAAGTTAAGGGCTATATACTCATAAATCACCGCTTTTAGCCTCGGAACGGGAAGTGATTTTCTTGTGCTTTAATTTATTAATTTTACTATTTATTACCTATAATGTACATATAATTATAATGTATATATAATCTACGGCGTAGTTTGCGCGCTAGGCTGTTACGAATGTGTGAAATCCAGCATTCGATTCCCGATCATTACAGGTATAAATTAACTGATTAAATATCTTCACAAAAATGGTATTATTTTGAACCTAACTTTTAAGCCAACATAGCGGAGACGATTGATGCCTGCAGACATTTTTTTGTGGTAGCGGCCTGTCTTCACTCATAAACCGCTCTAGTTAAACTTAACAACAGGTAAAATGCGGTCAAATACCAGGCAATTATAAATATATGATATTCTTAAATTACGTATCTAAATCTATTTTTTATACAGCTTCTTCGACAAACTTTGTAGTTTTGTTGTATGTTTTATATTTTAATTTCCTCTGTAGTCATAGTTTTTATAAAAGTTAATTTTCTTCAGCCTCAGGCTAGACAGCGAAACTTCACAAAGAAGACTCAGATGGGATGCCTAATACATAAAAACAATTATTTAGAACCCTTTTGAAGAGTAATGTTATTTTTGAAGCTCTAAAACTAATTAAAATGAATTATGCAAAAGGGGTAAGGAGAGAAAATTTATTTAAAAATATTGTACCGGGCTTTCACATACTAGTCTTTACTTACACACGTTTATTGTGTAAAATAAGCATATTTATATATAACGATTATAATATTCAAATTCCTATTGTTTATTGTGTACCTTGTTATAATATAATTATATCAAAATAGTAATTAGCCTTTGCACGCCCTGTTAAGGCACAAACTATATAAGCTGTATGCCAACAAATTATACAATTATACAAAAAAAGATATTGGGCTAAATACATATTATTATTTACAATTTTAAATAATTTAAATCTTCACGTAAAGAATAAATTCATTGCTACATGCTACAACAAAATAAGCGCTAGATAATGTTTTAATTTGTTTTTAAATCGTATTCAATTTTATTCAGAGCGTGTTATTCTCGGGATAACGTTATTGTAGATTGTAGATATATAGTATAATATGTATAGGTCAATGGTATATGCATATATAATGGTATGGTATATATAGGCAGTGGTAACATCAAGTGGGTTAGGATTTTCTCATTTCTAAGAAAGGAGTCTTAATCACAATGTGTTTGAAATATAGCCATTCCAATAAATAGAAGTGTCCTATTGGTAATTTGGTAACTTTCCAGTGCATTCAGTTGCACAAATTCGATTGCCGACTCTTCAAACGGTGAGCTTTCGTATCTCGAGTGAGTTACAACGCTAACTTTATTGTTGCACTCGTTCCGGAATGAGAAATGAAGCGGGTAATTGAAAATTGTTTCAATTTTTACATTTTATTTGATGAAAGGCGGTTGATTAAATTTTTCAACAGGTACACTTTTGTTTAGGTAAATATTGACGAAATTGTCTTTAAACTAATTTTCCTATTGAATATTTCTGTCATATGTATAAGTATATACATATATAAATTTTATACTGTATGTCTCTATGGAAAATTACCCTATTGTAAGTTCTTAAGTACTGAGGAATTTTTCATTTTACCAAGTGACAATTCCCACACCATTTAGTATTCCGTTATTTCTTTATGTACTCGATCACTTTTATTAGATGATAAACAACTGAATTTACACCGGTTTTAATCCTTTATTCACTGTTTGTATGTTTACTTAAGGCAATTAATGTCATTTTAACGTTTCATAGATGGTATGAATACCAAGCATTGTACAGTCTCCCGCGTATTTTAAGAGCAGCTTTGCAATCTAATTACGTTCATCACACAATCTTTATGCCCTTTCTCGTGTATAAGCTTAAATTAATTTTATTAAAACCTTTGAAGGGTTATTATGATATATTAATTACGAGCACTAAATATATTGCCGTCTAAAATTCACTTTTTCCCCACAATTTCTATTGTCGCGAAGTGAATGGCAATTTGATAATGATGTTAGACGTACCATGAACAGTAAATGTAATCGTAAATCCGTCTGTTGTTGTTGTCAACAGGAGTTATAATATAATTAGGTGTTTGTTTGAGAACAACCAACACTTCCAAACTTCTAATACCAATTAGAGACTCCGAATTTTGTAGATACAAATCCAAAAGAGAACTTGTATCCATGCTATTAACGACCTAACCCTACTCAAATAGTAACCCCTTCACTACTTATGTGCTATAATTTAATTCGAACTGTAATTGGTTTATGTGTCTTTGTTCGCAGTTCGCCAGGAGAACGAGCGTATGATGCACGACGTCCTCCAGGCGGGAGTCTTAAATCGCACCCAGTCCTCGGCGGCATCCCGCTGACACCGCGCTATTCTCCACGTCCAGGCATGGACAACATTCGCCCACCGGCAGGACCACCTGAGGACCCCGGAGGGCCCGTCAGCCCGCCTCCGACGGTGAGCGACGCCACTGCGGGCCCCGAGACGTGAGAGCTGATGGCCCACGCAGCGGATAGCTCGCAAATATGGCCAATACCATACGACTTGTGAATCTAACGTACAAAAACTTTAGTGTTTGCATTACTGCGTAGTAATGCGGTGTCATTGGAAACAGAGAGAGTTTTCATAGACTTAAATGTGAATTGAAAATTATGTGACGATTGTCTGAAGCAGTGTAGGTAGGTAAAGTGAATGTTATTTAATTAAGAAAAGATGTTGTTATGTTGCGGAATATTAAAATAGATTAAAAGACAGAAAAAAGATTGTAGATGTAAAATGTTGTCATGTTTGTAATGATATGATTTTTCGTGAACATGATATTCGTTATTATATATATATCGTTCGTTATATTTGTAATCTCTCAAACAAAAATGAACGATTTTATTTAATATATATGTATTATTTATACGTAGTTGTCTTTAGACTTCTATATTGTTTTATGAATGTCTTTATTATTATTATTTGTTGGTATAAGTTATTAGATAGTATGTGAGTGTTGAGGCGGGTATTTGATATAAGGCCATGTAGATGGGATTGTTGTTATTGGATGTTATGCTAAATACTAGCAAGTTATTGTGTATTGATGTTCAGGGAGAAGAAAATGTTGTACGAAAACGCTTTGATGTTACTAAACTCAAGAAAATCTTTTACATAATTGCACAATATTTAGAATCTGCATTAACTAAACTAAAAAACTATTAATGTACATTTTTGCTCCTTGCCGAAATCCAATGCTGATATTCGTGTACCAATTTCAAGTCTCTGAGAATTTATATACTGCACTTGAACCTGTTGAAAACTATGAGCTTTTTTTTGTATAATTATTATAAAAAATTGTAGAGATGTAATATATTCGGAGCAACGAGGAAGTCTACGGTTGGTGTGGTTTTAAACGAGAATTCGAATAGTAGAAGCATTGTGGTAAAGTCAAGTAAACATAAGCTTAGTAACTATAAGGAAGGCTACCA
The DNA here is from genome assembly GCA_028551675.1 of Tineola bisselliella. Classification (NCBI taxonomy): domain Eukaryota; kingdom Metazoa; phylum Arthropoda; class Insecta; order Lepidoptera; family Tineidae; genus Tineola; species Tineola bisselliella. The sequence continues at coordinate 93,485 of JAPWLS010001443.1, read as the reverse complement.
ACTGAGCAATTGCCCAAACAATTGATAATTATTATGGAGAGCTGTAACAGTATTTAATTTTCTTAAGAAGTTTCAGTACTAATTACAATGAATTGGACTTACATGCAAATGTCATAAGGTATGCAGTGGATTACTTTGTGGTAAAGTAGCAAACCACATGTAATATTTAAACTTAAATATATGTATATTAAAAGTGGCCTATTTAGACGTACATTACTTCATATTTTCCTTTCCTTTTAGTGGGTCGAAGAGACGTCTTAAATTGTCAATTTAAACCACTACATGTTTTTAAAATGTCATGTGCTACGAAATACTACGCGGTTCCTACTACGATTTGACGACACCCATGCGAGGTTGGTAGCCTTTGCTCTAAAACAGAAAACACATCATACATGCATAAAAGAATTTAATTTTTATTTACTTTTTCTTGTTTTATTTTATTCAAAATATATTTATTTTTTGTTTGGCACAACTGCCACTATAGAGAATTGCTTGTAGGCTCTCATCATCAACATTCAATTTGACGGAGTAGATTTCTTTCAATACATTCGGTTACTTTTAAACTAATATTGACTATATAGGTACATTACTTTATGGAGGTTACACTTGAAAGCAACAGACTAGATTTCTAATAACTATAATCAGTCTGTCTACCGCATGGAAAACCCAGCTGCATTTGCGAAACAATTCAGTTAAATTCATAACATTGTACATATTCAAAATGCAATGTTATTTGGTTTCATGACTTTAGCAAATAATGTTGTTGACTTGCGTTTACGGATTTATGCCTTACATTGTACGCATGTTTGGCGTGTTTTCTTTAACAATGAAGTTATGCTGCTAATTCATATTTGGAGTGGTTTCGAATAAAGCTTAAGGAATTATCAATGCTGTGGAATTTTAGTTTTATTTATTGTCAAAATTGAAATGAAAAAGAAATCTTGATTTAAAATAATTTAATACATTTCAAATCGTCGAATTATGTAACCCTCATATAATATTTTGGTATTTTGGATGGATTTATGTTAGTAGATGACAGCAATGATTTTTCAAAGCTAAATGGTTTATAAATTGTAGGTATGTATTGAGAATTAAATGTGTAACAAATGTTGTAAATTGCGTTCCGTATATCCCCTCCCTTCCTCCACCCCTCTTGCGTGATACGATAAGTTACGTGTTCAATGTTATAGTTTGGTGAATAAATGTCGTCATTTGTCATTAAATTATTGCTGTATTAGATGAACCCAAATTTTAACAGGACCTATTAAAATTTAGTATTAGAATGGAATACAAAGAATTTTATAGTTGTTTGTTGTAAATGTCAGTTTTAATTAACCTATTTTACAGAAAATGTTTAATATAAATATCTTTATAATTAATTATTGTTTTTTTTATTGTTCCTGTTCCCTATGCAAGGATTATATAAGAGTAGTGTGGCTGAAAGGCGGCTAATTTCTAAAGTTGTTGGTGAGTGGAAACGTTCACAAAGGGTCTAGCGGCGAAGGGGCAACGGGAAAAGGTGAGAGTACAAAGCTGAGACCGCGCAGGCAGAGTAGGCAGCATTCCTTTGCTATACCCTCCTAAACTATGCGGATGATTCACTGCAAAGGACGTGTTAAATTTATCAGGTATTATGTTGTGAAAGCAATGCCTTTTTTATTTGACTCCCGACTGTACAACTATTTTGATATTAAGAATTTCCCCCTTGGTTCTATATTTAATAATGTACGAAGAGTATGGCCTTGAAATACGTGTATACTAGAGTCACCCTGTTGTCTTGATTAATGTTATACTTATAGTTTGTCTATCGTTCAGTACTAACATAATGAATATGAAATATAATATAAAAAATAATAATAATAAAAAATACACTCTTAACCTACTCTAATTTAACATATCAAAGTATTAACATGTATTTATTGTATATATAATACTTTATTATATACTTTCGTCGTAGGTGTCAGCAACGTATGTGTCGATTTCTTTGGTAAAAGTTATTTTTAGTTTTCTGTCTACAAGACCGAGAGCGGTGCAATGAAGCAAATTCACGTCTTCTTTATTACGACGACGTCGAGGTAAGCAGCACGTAAATAAAATATAAAAAGATGCTCGAATTTCCCTTTGATTTTAAGTATAAAGTGTCTGCGCGATATTGAAGAAAATGAGAAAATGGATATTTAAATAACATTTTTATACTTTTATCAAAAATAATTAATTACCCCTTTTTAATGCACACTAATATGATTTCCATGTGAATGATAAACAATCAAATTAAAATTTTGGTTTCGATAAAAACATTTTTATAACTGTAATTAATCCGATAGTCCCTCTCAAAACAAATATCATTAATATTGCCAGGTTAATAATTAATGTACAGCAATAAATCTTTTTTGTTTGTCGTCACATTCTTATTATTGCCTATTGTCACATCGAAGCCTAGAGACTTATTGCGTAAGTTATTGTGTAAGAGATAATAATGGATACATTAAGAGAATATTCTTTAAAAGTATTTGCTATTATTAAGATTACAACTAATGAATGATTTATTTCAGCGCATCTAGTAGTTATCAATCCAGCTTTAAAACTGGTCTTAGACGTCATAAAATAAACCTATAAAGAAGCTAACTCCCTTGTTTTAGGCAAAGAGAATATTTATGGTTAGAATCTACACGTGTTTATTTTTATTTTAGTATTTTATTATTTTGCTTTATATTAATTTCGTTTAAAGTAGGTTAGGACCATTCATAAGTAAAATATGTCGATAAACTATTCAAAATGTTTCCGTATGTAATCTACATTAAAACCGCTACATCGTACATTGCTTAGTTTTGTCAGTATTTGAAATGTTTGCGGTGTTGCATTATGCAATGCGTTGTAGAATTTTATGTCGCATGTTTATGTCATGTTCGTATTCGTATACGTTGTAATTTTACTATGTAGTGAGAAGTAGACGGTTACTGTGGATAGCATTTGATATCTCATACAATAGATGTTACTCTTTAATTTATTTATTATTCACTACTGTTAGCGTATGGAATTTCGAACGTGTGAAATATAGGTATAACATAATGATATTCAATATAATTATTTTAATAACGCGTAATAATAATTAATTAACTATAACAAAGCCACCTTGACCAATTATCACGTGACGTTTCTAGTGTTGTATAGTACGTGTAGTGAAGTGACTTATTATAATTAAATTAAATATTAATTGGTACTAACTCTCGGCATGGTAAAAATTGAATTAATCAAATTTTAAAAATAAATATTTGAATCCGACGTTTCAGAAGGTTTTGCAAACATTGTGGTCGTGGCAAGAGCTTTCAAAATGACGGAATAAAACAATCTAGCTAAACGCGATACTAGAACAGCTTAAAATATTTTAGTTTAATTTTAGTATAAGTTGTTATATACATTTAATTGTAATGTATGCATATTATATATTTAGAATTACAATCAACATTTGCTTGCTGACCCGTGCTGTATAACGAGGCATGTAATGAGCTTAAGACATGCAGTCAACCTAGGCATAGCTATAGTAATCCCAAGAGAATACTTTTTTTATTGCCTTTAGTAATCGTTAACCTTTCCTAACTGTATTTGATGCAGTGGTAGACAGATATTTTATAAGTCACTAAATGTTTCGAGTCAAGGGAATCGTACTACCTTTCCTTATTTATTATACAAGTACCTACATATTTGTAATTCAAAACTACGTTATTTATATTAACAGCAAACCTGCTTCCTTTGCCCCGATACATTTTGTTCTTCAAATCCAAGGTTTAATTAATCTTTATATTCAGTTGTTTAAAAAGGAATCAGAGACAAACATATGTGCATTTTAAGTTAAACTCTGTTACTACGTTTTATAATGACACTAAAATAAGATTTAAGAGGGCGTATATTGGTAAGGCACACTCTTCTCGTTATATCTTAGATTAATTTGGGTACTACTCGAGACGTCAGACTGGGCTAAAACTACCACCATTTAGATAATTTATCCATTTGTAATTAATTTAGCCAGTGCAAGTGGATTCGGTCAGTCTAAGAATTAATTAATATGATAGTAATTCAAGTCAAATACTAACGTAAGTAATATCAACTAATATCAGTTACTGTTGTGGTTCATTGCCGACTAACAATGGCTGTGAATTCAGGCGGAACAAATCTACCAACGAACTGTAAACTGCCCCCTTGTTATGATACTCATTATAGGATAAATCTACTATTAAATCTACTTTAAATGTATTTACTAAGCGCGTGTTTGTTTCATAGGTACTGAAAGGCAAAGAAAAGTCTGAGTCATAAATATCGAAACTGCAGATTATATAATCCTAAACTATTATTTTATTCTGTTCAGTACATATTTAATTGTTCAGATAATTATAATTAGGTTCTTAGTTTTAAATTTGTATTGGCGTGTTTTTATATTTATTAACACTAGGTCTACGGGACGCGTCAATTTGACGCATTTTGACTTTTGTCAGAGAATTACCAAAAACTGTTTAAATTTTTATTTTATCTCTTTGTATGACTTTTATTCATTGATCGAGGAAAATATATATTGAAGTCTATTTTCTTTAAAAGTGTTGAATTACTAAACTTGTCTATGTGATATATTTATCTCTATGATATGCGTCAAATTGACGCGTTTTAGTAGAAGTAGGTATATAGAAAACGTCCGTAAACCTAGTGTTAAAGGTGTAAAGTTCAATAGAAAAGGTGAATGGCGACTATCTAATACTCGGGATTCAAACATAACACAACCGTATTAAAAGTATAGAACTGTCTACTACGTTTTTAAATAAAATCTAGAATCATGTGAGCAACATGCAACAATGCTTTATATGTAAATGGAGCGTGTGTTCGGTTAGAAGAGCATTCATAGGTTTTGCACGATGCGTGAGCTCTGTAAGCCGCTTATAACTTGTTAAACGTTTGTGTTCCCGTAAAATCTATTCTGAGTGTTCGCTACCTTTAGTAAAAAACTATGCATTCTGTTTAAGCCATTTGGGTGAGATGTAACATTAGGCTTGTATTAAGTATAGTAATAAGATTTAATTTTGTTCGTTAATCATATAATTATTGGGTTGGCATGGAATAAATTATATGAATGTACCCTAAAATTACACTGTAGTATAAAATTAAAGTTCTGTTATGTTCTATAACAATATAATAAAAATAAAATAGACAAACACTACATAACATTTATTAATTATTTTTTATTATATTTACTGCTTTACACCAATTTATTTAAGTTTTATAATAAAGTAAATTATGTACATGTAAATTTATTAACCACACGCAAATGATATTATTTTGTATAAATTTTCTCAAACCCTTTTCTGAATACTTTACAGACGATTTAGTAACACAGATTTACAAGGAAAACTCTTTGTGTAAAATAGTAGAATATTTGTTGTGTCCATTGCATTGGTCGTATTCTCTATTACAGTTGTTCTTCGTGGAATAAACACACTATTTCCTTGTATCCGGCTTTGGACAGCGTCACGTACTTGTGGAAAATGTTGTAGTCACTGCATTACCATGTTGTGGTCGCAGTATAATAGAAAATATTCAAGTGTTGTAAATATTAGCTCTTTTCAAAATAAAATCCCTTTATACTATTGTTCAGTGTATTTTATATAGTTTTGTTACATATACACACATCAATCCATACATATCAATCCAGATCAGATTCAAATTTACAATAACATCAAAGCCAAACTTACTATTTTTCTTCTGTACAAAAAAAATACATAGTTAATTATATAGTGTATAATTTTAATTTCAAATGCAAATTAGTAGATATATAACTGTAGTTAGCGGAAATTCAACAAGCGTCTAGAATTATTTGTTATATTAAAAAAAAAGTTATATTTATAAATTGTCAATATTACGAGTAGCAATATTAAAGTCAATACAATAGAGAAACTTTTATAAAAAAGTTGTATTTTTTACTATATCATTCTAGTCACGTTTTAAGAGTAGTCCCGTTGGATCATAGTTGGCTAACAGAAAACATTTTTCTAAGGTATATTTTGTTGAATTCAAACTGCTTAATAATACTCAATGGACCAATTTGCAGATGTGACTCAAATACTAAATAATGATGATAATAATAATAAATTTAAATCATAAAATAAGTATATAAGTTTATGTAAATGTGAAAATTTCGTACGATGTCTGTGTAAATAGGGCAATTCCACCATGATATCACTCAGGCCAGAACCAATTTAACTTTCTTTATTATCACATGCAAATGGTTAGGCATTAAATTTGAATAATAATTAGAGCCTCTGTCTATTTACATCATTTCAAATTAATGTTAAAGTTTTCTCTTTACGTTTACACAAAAACATTTTATTGGATCGTATTTTATTTATTTCATTTAAATTGGCAAATAATTACAAAAAAATATATATGAGCTAAAATACTATAATATATGCAAAGAACTGTTACAAAGATATCTAAATTTACAATTATGATATTTAAATCATTATATGTGTAACATATTCTCTCAATTGATTAACACAGGCCTTTTTTAAGTTTATATTTTTTCAAAATGAATGCTAAAAGTCTCTGATTAATTTCAATAATGACCTCCAAGTAATCCCTAAATAAAAGTCTACCCAAAGTGAGTAACCACTCAGGTTGACATGTAAAATGTGACACTTAAGCTTCAGTGAAAACCACATTTTTCATAAGAACTAAAAACGAAAATGTCACGTAAAAGTACTTTATAAATAAAAAACAATTCTACACAAACCTATTTTTTCACTATTTTATATGAAATATAGTACCTATATTATATTCTAGTAAAACATGAAAATAATTTTCCTTTCTTCCTAAAAACAAAACTTTTGCGGTCCTAAGTTACTAATAACATAGCAGGATAATACATGACAATTTATTTCAAAGGCAGTCATTATAATATCTAAAGAATATATCGTAAAAGAATACTGAAGATTCAAGCTTGTAATTAGATATCTTAATTTCATCCATTCTAGTCCAATTCTTCAAATTAATTAGAATAATTTTGTTTCAATAATAAGCTTTTGATTTATTACTGTTCATTAAAATGATTGTTTAGAGAGACAATATATTGAGAATTGAGACATAATGTGGTATTTTGTGGTACTGTTCTTCGTATAATTTTCTTTGTTTCAGATTTATTTTCCACTTATGCCTTCATTGACTATGCGCACGGTGTCAGTCTCGCCTATAAATCTAATTTGAAAATATTTCTATTCAAATACCTTCACAGTAAATATTTATGTAATTTATTTACAAAGCAAATGTAGACAACTAGGTTTTAATGTGTGGGTTCTCAATTAAAAATAATTTAAAAAAGTATTCGAATCTCTTTAAAATCAATAACCTATTATAAAATTACATTGTAACGATGGTAATAACAATATTCTAATTCGGATAACTAAGCGAATATAATACGAACGCGTAAAGTAGCAGACATCTTTCAAAGTTTCTTTAAAACTTTTAAACAACAATTTAAGTGTTCTGTAAAGCTGTTTACAACCATCAACTGTCCTTTTTCGTGAATAATCGCCAAAAACTTTTCTCGAATTTCAAATATTACAATTTATGCTGAACCTTGTCAAAATTTAAATCTTAATAACACAAAGGCATGATCTTCGCAAGAATAAATTCCCATAAAAGGCAAGTAAAGAAGATATTTACTTCTATAGTCGTTTATAACGATATTACCTAATGAACTTCAAAGGTACCAATGTAACTTGATTCTGATACAGTTCGATTTTGCATATAACTCGAAGTTACATACACGACACTACACTTATAATCATTATCAGTTTGATTACAAAAAAATCAACTTCACAAGCTAAATAGTTAATTCATGCCAAGACCAGATAATTAGGCAATTCTGATAACAATCCCTTTGTCTGCGCTTATGTTACGTCCAACGTCGAAGCAACAATGCCTGGTCGTATAAAATATATAGGTATAGTAACAGGTGAGTGGTGGAAAAAAATATATATTTGAAGTAAATGGCTGAAAATTGCATTTATTTTAAATTTAAATTCAACGTTTTGAAAGCCTTGGAATCATCGCAGATGAAGCAAATGCTCGAGAAAAATCTTAGGTAACACTTCAATTTTCTTCAGCTTTTTGATTTCAGTGAAGTAAAAGTAAAGAAACCAAATTAATATTATAATCTCGTTTTTTTATTTTATAAAATATTAATTTTAATTACCTATAAACGTGCTATGAATGTGGTAAAATAATTAAACTAAACATGATGGTATATTTCATAAAATATAATAATTTAATTAAATTCGTGCAAAAAATAAACATATGTAGTAATTTCTCTGAAATGTTACGAACACAAAAACATTTTTTTTTCAACGTAAAAAATAATACATTAATTGTTGTATATATTTTTTAATATAGTGAAGAACTTCTTAATAATTCTGATTGATTTTGTACGTGATAGCAGGTTTTTAGTTGGGTTAACATGTAACAGGTTTTTAGTGGTCGTAAAACTGTTGGTTCGCACTTTCCGTAATGGACAAAGAGAGGACTGTAATTCAGTCTAATCTGGAAAGAAAATTAATGTCATAATTAGAACAATCATAAATACCTAATAGGTTTTAATCGTATATTGACATAGCAGACGCGACGACTATACATTAAAACTAATAATGGTTCCTAAAACAATAAAAATAAATTACATTATGGCAATATCTAAAACAAACAAATTCTAAATGTTATTTTTAGTTTTAATTATAAGTAAACAAACATTAATTAAAAATTATATAATTAACAAAACAATATCCGTAACAATTGCTTATTATATTTTGTTTGCTAAACAATTGATGAAAGCAAGTCCAAATAATATCTTCGACGCCCACACAAAAGCTAAAAACAATATTAATGTTTACCTTTTCATTTGGAATTTAGAAAACAATCAAAATGAAAATAATTAAGATCTAATTTCCTGAATATATAAACTACAAAATAATAAAGTAAAATAAAATATTGAAACTAATTATCTGTTATAACAGACAGATTTAATTAACTATTTTTTATTGCATGATCATTCATTTACTGAGGCATTACGTTTATGAGAATACAAGCAAATACCACATAAAGAGTGGCGGCAGACGGTTATGAGCCCAGCGTTTCGCGTAGCCTAGAAATATGAACGTATATAGTCTGGTATGAACAAAAGAGTATGTACTTGTCTCAGAAAGTTGTTAAGTTATTAATTCTCTTAACATGCTGGATTACTATAAAAGAATATTTATAGATAAGTTATTTTTAATGAAATATTAATAAGGATGAATTGAATTTTATGTTACTCTCTCAAACCTGAATCAATCATCAAATACAAATAAAGGCAAATATCAATATCCATTGTTTATTCGCAGTGTACGATCGTAAATTACAAAGGGTTATTTCCAATTTGTTAGACAAGGGTAAATTCAAAAATTAATTTCGTCGAAAAAAGGTATATTTTTATTTGTGGAATTATTAAAAAAATCTTGCATTCCTTTTTTTATAAAAGAAATACTAAAAGTTATTTTGGAATTTAAAACAATACCTATTTATAATGGTCGTACTATTACCTTGATATTTGAAGATCGGAAAGAAATGTCTATTTCGTAACGGATTTTGGCAGAAAAAGTTTTCCTAAAACCTTGATAAGAACATCAAATAGATACCACGACACATCGCGGCATACGACGCGCGACGGCTTCTATTTGACAGGTGAATTTACGCCACTCTCCCTTAGGAACGACACCGTAATGTCGAACCCATATATATATACACTACTACTCAAATATTATGCAAAGTGCTTTCAGACATTTCGATTAAAGTGTAGAAGGGTTTAAAAATAACGAGATAAAAGTCAGAGGAAATACAAGCTTTTATCCTTTTATATAGTAGTACGTATGTTATCATCCTCTTTGCTTTTGAAAACTATACAATGCATAATACTTGTAGGTATTGCGTGTTTGATTTTAAGAATATTGAAATAGGACATTGTAAGTACCTACTCGTAAAAGTAATAAATCGTTCAGTTTTGCGCGAATATGTTTTAACTAAATTAAAAGACGGCTTCTGTCACGATGGGTGCTAAGCCTTACAAACGTTGGATTAAAAATAATGAATATAAACGTGATACTAAGCCGCATAAAATCACTTAGATAATTAAATTTAAATTATTATTATAATTTAATTGTCTGCTATTAGCAATTGAAATATTTTATACAACATATGTACACTCTTAATTTTTTTCATCAAGTAATTAATGATAAATCACCAATATTTTAGTCTCTTTGACAGATGTTCGAACTATTTATTCAACAAAGGCTGGATTAAGATTTATTTACGGTTCTTTTTTCCTTTTGTTTCAACGGATGATCCAGAAGCTAGTCCATTAGGGAGCGGAAGTCGTACTCTTCCTTGCTCGGGATTCACTTACAATAATTACTCTATTACTCGCGCTACTAACTTTTTCTGCAATATTTCTTATTTGAAGTCAACTTAATGTGTTATTTAGAAGAAAATATTGTTATTAAAATAGTAAGAAACTACTTTTCAATTTCAATGATACTGTTAAAAGTTAATAAAAATAACTTACTTAATTAGGATTAAGGAATATGAAGATGAGTTATCTGATGCATATTCAAGTTAAAAACATATTATTCAAACTTATCCTATAATTAATAATAGGAGAAACGTTTACTTTGACGAAGGTAAATTGTCACAATATAAACCAAGCTATACATAATTACACATCTGCTCATTACTAAGCGACCAATTTCTTCCAAGAATAATACCCTAATTGTGAATAACTTGCTTTTTGTTTTATTTATTCGATAAGCATTATACTAAGATAGTAATTAACATAATATATTATAGATTTTCGCACAAACTTTGTTTGACATATCTTCTCTAGTTGTTCTTAGCATGAAATACCTATATTCTAAAACGAGTTAAATCTAGTTGCAATTTGCTAAGAAAGTTTTCGACGTATGTAAAATATGAGGAAAATCGCATTCTAGATGCATGAATTTACTTTGAAGTTGTTGAATTGTAAGTCACACTTTAGGTTAAATTCACACATCTGACTCAAGGAATTGTAATATTACAAAACTAGCGTGTATTTACGCTTAACTCGGCTTAGCTTTAAGGGTTAGATTAATCTTTAGAAATGGCGCAGTATTAAGCTACTTAAGCTATATCTAATTAGGGATGGGTTTCATGTGAAATTGCGTTGTCGATATAAATTTTGACATGCGGTAGATATTTTACAATTCTATTTACGAAAAATAATTAAAAATACATTGAACAAAATATCGAAACATCAACTCCAGGCAGGCATATGTGGTAGCCCGTAACCCGCACACTCAGAAACGTCAGCCCCGGTTATAATGCAATATCTCTAAAACTGTATTTGCTGATAACGACAGATTTCCAATATTGTTTGTTGCTATTTATACCGAAAATATATTTGAATTTTGAGTACCTACTATTTATTAAAATAATCTGTGTAATAAATAAAGGGTTATTAATTTTTATAAAGTATTTTGTTGCAATAATTTTATAAGAGATGTACATAATTATATTCATTACACGTGTAAATGTATTTAAGATTGTTATGTCAACCGTACTAATAGTTCCCGCTAAAACTTCGTATGAGCCTAATTATTCCACGGAGAAAAGTCACAACTTCCTCTGCACGTATTTAGGAAAATCATATTATTGTACTGAAGGAATTGCTTGACACAATTATTTTTTTGACAAAATCTTCAAGCTAAATATATAGTATTGATGGGATGTTCGAGGTTATCTTTAAACGTTAAACCTGATTTGTCTAATTTAATATTCTTTTATTTTAAATTTATAATTAGCCAAACGCTAAAATAAATTATTCATTTCTTTGTTTCATTTTAATTTACTTTTTTGACAGGGGTTTATATTCATAACCACACTCACTGATGTTATTAATAGCAAGTAACACTTACCCGTTATAAGGAGTCCCTTTATACAAAAATAAATTTAATAAAAATATAAAAAGAAACATAAATTACTCAACCTCTTTCATGTCTGCTGAAAAGGCATAATGATGAGCGTTGATGAACCAAAAGGACGTCCATAGTGCAAACTCAAATTACATACCGCCAGTTCCTGCTTCAGTCGCAAAGAGCTACATAATTATCATATCATTGGAATGTAGAGAGGATCCGGGCTAGTCCCAACCAAATGTGGTGGTCTGCCTTTATTAGAATACTCAGGGCTTTAAAACGTTTATCATCACCTAAATAGCTTTATACTTGCTTATACGTTTTTACTTCCTTCAAGTCACGTTTATGATTTGACAGGATGTCTGTAGTTATTCGCGAATATGATTTAATTATTATGAAATACCTTATTTGGTAAATAATTTATTTGGTTAATGATTTTCTTATTAATATCACGCATGCTGCAACATACTTGTTTTTTTTAATCGAGTGAAGAAATTCGAGTAAAAAATAGAAGAGACATCATGTTATAATAAATCTTTGTCGCTATCTAAAAAGTATCAGTAGACTTTCTTTGAAGACATTGAATACGTGAATGCGACATAAAATGTTGAATGAATTGACACTAATATGTTCGGGAGATAGGTCCAAAATCACTCTGCGTAATAACTTCTGGACGCCACAATATATAAAGAAAATGACCTTTTCAATATTGACATCATGTCAAAAAGCGACCCTTGTCACCTTAAGTCAGGACACTCGAAACATATTGTGGTGTAAAAAGTATATAGTTGTATATATAAATAGATATATGAAGGTGTGTATGTAAACATGATACCATCGGTTTATTGGTATCTTTTTACTACGTCAACTCAATTTATCAAAATGAGTGATATTTCATGTTTAGTAAATGACACTTTCTTCTTACATAATTACATTTTACAGTAAGCATTTTTTGTTTTTATTATGTTACTTTATATTTAAAATTGAAAGATATATAAAAACAAGAAGAAAATATATTCAAAAGATAGATTTAAAATCATTGAGCTAAATATACTAGAGACCTTCAGCCCATAAAGTAATGCGTAAACCAGATGGGACTCTAACACTTATTAATATCTAATATGCTATATAAGATTATATTTATTTTATTTGTAAAATTATATTAGCAAATATTGGTAGTGTAACAATTTAGCTCCTGGCGTTTGCTCTAGTATATTTAACTCAAAGTGTAACATACGTGAAACAATTTGTAAGGATTATGTAAAGTGGGGGATTTATCCTATTTTTATATCCTTGTGGAACTAAAGGCGCGATAAAAAAGATAGGTAGTTTGACTAATTTGACTTCGCGCATTTGTGTAACCCATTGACTACTAACGGGAGCCTGGTAGACAAAAAGTAAACGGGAGGTAGCCCATGTGCCATCTGTGTTCTATACTTTTTTGTAAAGGGTAATGATTATTTTCCCTTAAAAGAACGATGGCGTAGAAAAATTGGGAACCTCTAGTTAGAACCATCTTTATTTGTACTTTATTCTAATATATTTTTGCGAACTAGACATAAAGACGTTTTCTTGACACTTGTATCCAGGTTGTCTTATAGTATGAATATTAAATGTATGTCTCAGATTCTGTACTGTCCGCGGCGCTTTGCCTTTTACCTGCAGTCATGCCTGAGGCGAGGTCTCCGCGCCACAAAGAAAGAAGAAAGCCTTCATTTTAATTACTCCGATAAATTATCACAAACGAAAGTTTTTCTAAGCCACTATATTCTAATATAGATGGAACTTTACGTACAACAGGTAGAAAATATAACAGTTATGTAAATAAAATTAAAATAGATTATTTATTTTATAGTAATATGGCATCTAGTGAAAGGAATGAAGGAAGACAATGAAATCTTCCACTTGAAACTAAATATAACCCTAAGGTTTACGCCTACACATTGTATTTTAGACATGAAATTTAGTATGGAAAATGTTAACTCATAGTCAAATTTTACTAACATAACATTTATTTTACGTTTCCTTTGTATATTTTATTCATTATTGATATTTTTTCTTAAATCCTATTAATAGTACCTATTACTCATAAAATAAATATAGCAAATAATATTTAAATTATCATGTAGTTGTAAGCGAAAAAGCGGTATTTAGACGATTACAATTATTATTATAAATTCCTTTACATCCATCATTCAAAATTTATATGAACGAACGAAAAAAATATTAATAATATTTTTATTCAAATCTTATTTAAATAAATTTATTTATGTTATTTATTCATTTCTATTTCCTGAAATGGAAGATTAATTGACTTTACAGTATCACTTCATGATATTAAAACTTTATCAAAAATATGTATTTTAATAATCAGCGCCATCTGGCGGAGGTCTAGTGAATCACTTCGCACCCTCCTTTACCATTTTCATGCAAGGCGCGTGTGTAAACGCAAACCACATTGCCAAATCGTTTTCACATTGTACGGTAGATGACTCATTCTATGTAATAGAAGTGTGTATAATAAGTTATATCTGATTAAATTATTTAAAGTAGGTACTGAATAGGATAGAAAAGTATATATTGCTATTAATTATTTCTCTAAACAGTTTTAAATTTGTTATAAAATAAAAATAACAGCTTTTGTTTGATAAGCTCAAATAAATCAAAGCAGCTCTAATAGGTTATTAAAATATAAAAACGGCTTTTAGTTCGCTTTCAATAAACACGTGTAAATATTCAGTATATTGAATCTTATGAAGAAACCTTCAAATTAAAATAATCCATTAGATATTAGTATATTTATAGGGAGATTTATATTGTTTCCGAAGACGTACTTCATCAATCTAATTCAACCAACTCTAAAACATAAAATAAATTATCCTAATCCCTCGCATTTATCAAACAATAACCGAGAGATATTCGATCCGAAACTCCATCACAAGCTTTTAAGAGGGCCTTTGTACTGCGGAGAGCGCTGACATAATGTGTTACCAAATAAAAGAAAGGTGTGAATTTTCACAGGCTCCGAGGAGTTCTTGCCCCTCCTCCTAAAAATGGCGTTACCCCCTCCATCTCAGAATCAGCCAGTAACATCTCGAGATAACATCGGAAATTGTACCTACAGAAACCAGTTCTAGATTTTGGCACCACCTATTTCCAAAAGTAATTATTAGTACAAAACCGTCGGACATAAGTCTTGTCAGTCGACTTCTGTTAACAGCTCTTTAATGTGTCATGTATAAAAAACATGTGAATTGTGTTTTGCGTTTGCGAATTTAATATGGATACAGTTAATACAATAACTAGTTCATCGGAAAGTGAAGTGGATATGAAAGTTATTGACAAAGAGGAAATCAACAACGATTGCGACACAGATAGTGATTGTGACAGTGAAAATGAAACAATAGATGTCATTTGTGAAAATAGTGATAGCAAAAGTTGTGATACAAATCTACGATCACGTTTCTTTGCGAATGATCCAAAGCCCACGCTTTACGGCGAAACATCAGTAATAGTGCCAAGTAAAAGTTTATTCAACCAATGTACTCTTATAAAATCGGATCTAGTGAATACTACAGTAAATTCTAGAAGTAAAACTTTTCTTATAGACAATATTTTAGGTAATGATCGTAGGGGTAACAGTGATTCTGGCGAAACTGATACATATGAAGAAAATACTGATGAGCACAATGGTTGGTATTTTATCAAATGCTATAAATTGTTATGAAAAAAAGAAACAATTTACTTTACTGGTGGTAAAAATTATGGACTTATTTTATAAATTCCATTTTTATTGGGTGTGAAACATTTAATAAATGTTGTTATTATGTTAAAAATATGAAAATATAAAGATTATAAGATTTTGAAAGTTTTGCAGCCATTAATATCAATAAAAAGCATTGGATAATATAATTTAAAATAAATGATTTCTTAAAAAAAAACTAATTTAAAAATCTTTATACGGATAAACATCGCGCTTAATTTAATTATTGTAATAAGTGGTATTGAAAGATTGACCACCGTCTAGTAAATAAAACTAAGATGTTGGTTGTTATATTTGTAATTTTTAAAAGCTACCAAAACAAATTCAATAATAAGTCTGTTTTAAATTATAATAGTTCAATTATGTTAATAAATAACCTGAAAATTTTCCTAATTGTATTATTTGTTACTTGTTTCAGTTTCATCAACGTCAACTTGTCCAGATTTGAGTGCATTTAGCGGCGCTGGATTACTGGCAGGACATGCATATGCACATTGGCTTGCTACCCACCATCCTACAACAACTTACTACGGTTAGTTTAGTTTAGTAACAAAATATAAGATAAATAAAAAGGTAAAATAACATAGCGTAACAGATTGCGTGAATGATCACTATTACGTGCACCCGATGTTATATTTCACACGTATGTTCGCACGCAATCATCTCTCTCACTCGGCAATGATATTTTGTAATAAATAATAATAAAACCACTGTAGCACATTTAATTAGTTATTACACTTATATTTAACTACAAAATTAGAAACGATTTTAGTCAAAAATAGTAGTTACGGTCAAAATATTTTAAAAATAGATTGTTTCTAATTTAAAACGCCTTATGTGGCTTGTTTTTGCGGGTTTTCGAATTAATTTTATTCAACATTAAACTTAATTAAATTAATGACAAGTTACATAAATTATTTTACAAAAATCACCCGAATAGATTCAGACGTATTAAAGGATTGTCAAGGATTAAAAATAATACTATCAAACCGGCATTGGTAACTGTTACTTTTGGTTTTTCTTTTATTTCAATTTCGTTGTACTTTATAGTAATAGTAATTTAATTATTTTGATCTTTTATTTTTTGTTTAATGAGTGTTGGATGACGTAATGTAGTGAGTAATACGATAAGAAGTTTTAAGTGTTGTAGACATACTATATTAGGGGTGCATTTCAAATCTAAATAATTTGTTTTCAAAATAATAGTTTAATGAGATATGTAGCTGTTTATAACTTACAATTCATAAATTATTCAAATTTATTCGTAACGATTACATGCGAATCAGTAATTATTGAGGTATCTGTTAAAACAACCGACTTACACATTGGCAGTTTCTAAACTCATATAAAATATATAAAATGTTCACTCCCTATTTGTCAAGTTTTTGTCAAATTTGTATAGTTGAACGCAGACGACATTTCGGTGGCTATAAAATTAGTGTGACTGTGTCATGTCCGGGAAAATACTCGGAGGTCCAATTCGTAGTCAAACTTTCTAAGTCAACTTTAAATACGGTTGACAAATTCCTTCGTGACATGTACACTAATTAGGTATTCTGTTTTTTTTATCATCATTCAGTATTATTTAACAAAAGAAGCTTTTTCGTGAAGCTTTTTTCCTCAGAATGCGTATTTATATGTTAAAAAAGTTAATAAGATATTATATATGTATATCTTATAATGACCCACGGCTTTTTTTGTTAAAATACAAACATAACTTCTATTAGGTTTTCACAATGTTTTTTGAGTAATATATCTCAAATAATTTTTAAGGGGGTATTATATCACTTACTTCAAACCTAGGCTCCTTATATAGTTTATTCCGCTCGTGCAGATGTCACTCGTTTATGTTGTCTCTGCTTTAACTAATCTTTTCGAGGGTTATAGTTTCACTTGCGACCACGATAGCTAAAAAGCTTTCGAAACATCGATTATTACTTTAAATTATGAAGTGAAGGTCGATTTTTAACCAAATAGTTATTAATTTATATAAATAATCTTCATAAATAAACTTTATTATCTGTATAGTCCAAAATATCAATAAGAATATTTAAATAAATATATAATATTTGTAATAAAGCTTTTGGTGTAATAGAGGGGCGGAGTAATTGAAAATAAACTATTTTACCAGTTTAATAGAATCACAATTATGCCTATTGCGTGTTTGAATAGTTTAAGAACGATAGCTACTAATTGTTGACACCAGTCAAGTTTTCTTAAAAGACGAAAGGTGTTATTGGAAACGGTAAAAGTTCAGCGAAGTGCGGTGGTTGAGCGGTGGTCGTTGCTTCACACTAGGGTGACAACAAATAGATACCTAAGCGATAATTGTTAACAATACTGGTTTTAAATATAACTTGACTGGGAATAGTAAAATCTGTAAAAGAAATCTGTCATAACAAGCATCAATAATGAAGTAAATATTATTTTAATGTTCATTATTATAATCTGTATATTGTATAAGTATTGTGTACTCATTTCAAAAGATAACGCATGAAACGTTCGTACATTACAGCGCGTACGTCATAGTTGTAATACAAACATACTTTTAAAATTTGATATTAGGATAAATATTATTACATTTAAATTAGCACATACATTTTCGTCATGGAAAGTGAGTCTTAAATTTAAATAATTAAATTGAAAAATACTATTCAGTATTAAATAACAAAAAAATCAATGCTTCACATGACGTGTCGTACGCTTACGCAAACGGTTAGCGGGCGGTTAGCAATGTCATACGAAGCCATACATCGTTGACAATACCTTGTTGATATTGTTGACTCTCGCACCCATACGTCAACCTGCGCGGACCAACGCAAACACAGTGATTGTGTTTATAGCCAGTTAACGAGTGGTTGTGATAATTCTCCTAAGAAGAAGGATCAATGTAAATAACGATTTATTGGTAAAAAAATAACTGGCACAAAAATTTGGTGTAATATTATTGTGTTACATGAGGTTATTCTAGTAGTATTCAGATGTGTGTTTGCACTGCGTCTGATGTAGCGTATGTTGATTTGATGAGACTAGCTTATATCGTGTAGATTAATTGGGTACTTTCCTGGCAAACTAGTTTACTACCAAACATATCTCGAAATGTAAGTGCCTTTAGGAGCGTAACGTTTGAAAATGGTGGTAATATCTCCAACATTTTTAAACTATACATAAAATACAAATAAAACTTTTAATTAACATGTGCTGTAGGGACGATCGCTTTAAGTCACATAATGTATTAAATATTTTCTGTAGTTTTCAAAAATATTTTTTTCTTAACAGATGATAAGAACAGCCGTCGTCCACGTCGCGCTGGTCCAGACAGGAAGCCACGTCAAGCGTACAGCGCAAAACAGCTCGAGAGACTCGAAGCCGAATTCAAACTCGACAAATACTTAAGTGTGTCAAAACGTATGGAACTTTCGAAAGCATTAGGCTTGACAGAAGTACAAATAAAAACCTGGTTTCAAAACAGAAGGACTAAATGGAAGAAGCAATTGACTTCTCGATTAAAAATAGCTCAGAGACAAGGATTATTTCATGGGCAAATATTTGGGCATAGTCCACAACCCTATTCTTTATTAAATCCTTATGCTTATGCGCCTTTAAGTTGTGTTTTTACTCCAGTTACTTTGCCCTCTTCGCCTACTGCTCAAATGTAAGAGAAGTACTGAGAAAACGTTCAAACGCAAATATAATTTAATCTAGTCTATAAACTATAGAACAATTAAAATGAAATAAATTAACGATAATATAAGAAACTATTGAGAATATACTCGTCTGCTTATTTAGGAATAATATTGTTGTACTTTTTGGACATATTATATTAAGATTAACATCAGTAGAAAAGCAAACAAAATAATATGCCATATTAGCATACGTACTTATTGGTTACGTAATAGAAATTTATTTTAGCGATCAGATCATTTTATAACAAACTTTTCTTTTATATTGAATATAAATACTACAAAAAACATCAATAACAAATGTATAATATATAGATTTTTGTAAATATTTCGAATGAAATTAATTTAAAATATCTGTAGGAGAAAAATAGTAGGTACGCAGGCCCTCCGTGGTTTATTTCTTATTTCTAGTGTATTTAACTCAATGATACTTCTTGTCATAGTTCTGTGTCATTTATTATAGGGAAAGTTACATTGATTACTTCATATTAACAACTTCACGTTACTGACTGTCAATTTTATTTAATTACCATGCCAAAAGTGCTCAAATGTCGCTAGTTTTATCACAAGTCATTCAAAACGTTTTTAACGTGCGACTTTTATTATTTGAGTGCAGAAGACTATCACAACTCGAATATTATGTCAATACAGTCATTTAAATTAAGTAGACAATGATGTAAATATGTAATCGGTTATTTAGTTGGTGTTTAACAATTAGCAAAATGTTATTAGCGTGTTGCTGTGAGATGATTGCCACTTGTAGAAATTTTACTACTCTATCTTAACATTAGTTTGGGTACGGTCACTTGTTATGCTCAAAAGATATCCATATGCATAACGAACAGTATAGCGTATAATGATTAATATATTACCAAAATAGATGAATGTATTTATTGTGGTAGGATTTATGTTACAGGGACACACTGTTCTCGCTGAAAACTACGATGTAACGTTTTCCTGAACAGTTATGTCTGTAAATATATATTTTGTAAATATTATAATATTTAATTAAAATAGTATTGCTATGTCATGACAAAGAAATTAAAACTATTTGTTAAGCAACTTTGTATTTTCAATTCACTTCCTGTTATTAGAGGCCATCATTTTTCCTTTGAATTTGATCTACAATTACCTATGTTTAAATGTTGATATTAACTAAAATATTCGTTATCCAAGGAAACGTGTGCACATTGTAAACTTTAACGGTTGTTGCTAACTAATATACACTATGTAGACCTATTTGGATTTGAAGAATTGGTTATAAATATTTTGTTCAATTTTAACAATTATCAGGTGGATAAAGACCATTACAATCGGCGCCGCCCAGTCCCATTGCGGCCGCCCTTAAAGCAGCAAATGTTCCGCCCCGAGACCATGCCACGCCTACACTGAAATATATAATTATTAAATATATAATAATTATAATCATAAATAATGTAGGTCTTATTAACATATAGATATTAATACAAGAAAAAGGTCAACATTTAACTAACTTTAAGAAGAAACTAAAAACCTTATGCTTACAAGAATTGTTTTATATATATAGTACTAAAAAAATTAATTGATATTTGAAACTTACTGCCAAAGAGGTAACCAATATTGGCTTCCATCTTTAAGCTGTCTTGCATGTTTATTTCCCAAACACAATGTTCGATACAAACAATCCGTAGTCAGTGGTCGCATTGCAAGCAAAGCATAGCGTGATAATGTGTTTATTGTTTTCAGCGACGGCGTAGTACGCGGTTTAGGCTGCTCAGAATCTTCAGTCCATCGTTTGAAGCGTATAGTTTCATCTATGTTTAAAGCATCACTTGCATTGTCAACCATCTGCATTACTTGTGTGTTTTTATTCTGAAGAATATGTAAATTATTAATCGAAATTAACTTAAAACACAAATTACTTTTTTAAGTTTTTGTTTGTAATTACACTGGAATCAATTCAATTGGCGCCTTTAGCCTGTTGTGTATTTGTTATTACTAAACAGAATTCACAAAAAGAAGTATATAAGGAATGATTTGAAATTTGGCAGAAAACAAATAATTTTAAAGTAATTAAAGTTTGCTTCAAAGAACCATTTATATTGGTGTATTAGAAAATGGGTGAACTAGTTTTTATCTTGTATGAAAATACAAGAAGCATACTGTTATGAATGATAGGACTATCTGGTGCCAAATTAGATTAGTCGTTATTCAGTATTCATTTTAACTAGGCGTTTATCTTACACTTTCATATAAAATGCTTACCATAGAAATACACATCAATACTTGCAGTATAAACATTCCAAATGATAGGAACGCTATTCCTGTTAAAGCTATTTCAAATAAATCTGATAATTGTAGGCTATGGCCGTCTCTTTCGACCTCGTGGTATACCTCATGTGTTGCGGCAGGATGTTGAAAGAGCGGCGGCGGAGGAGGGACTGAATACTCGTAACCTCCACCTGAATAAAATTAATGAAATGTTTAGAGATTTTAATTACTTATATTAGGCATGGCAAATATGTACATATCTTATGTGCACGAACAATGTGTATAATTATTTTTTGTAATATGGTTGGTACCTAATAAATTACTTTTTAAAGTATTTTTTGTTTAAATATTCATAAACCACAAGTTTGTTGTTGTCACTATTGGCATTAAACTTACTAAATTTCGATAAATCTTGTTGAAGATTAGCTTCATGAGCTGGTTCAGCAAAACTAGTCATTTCTCCATCTTCAAAAACATCATATTTACGGTTATCCGATTGTCCTGCACTTGATAATGTCGTGTTATCTAAAGAAGTGGCAGATCCTGACAAGTAACTTTTATATATCTCATTAAGAGCTGCTACTCTGAAATGTATGTGAATCGTTTTTAATAGTAGGTATTACTTACTAATATATTAAACCTATTTTTATTTTATAATAAACAAACATGACGGTTAATAAGCATGTCTACGGAAACCACTAAAACACACGTGATAGTTCACAAGCTCCATTACAAATTCCACCCTTCTTAAAACTCGAATAGGTACTTTAATAATGTGAAAAAATAAAGAATTAGAGCGCCTGGTTATAAAATATAACTTACGTTAGGGCTTTTGACACAGTTAATGTATTTTTAAAACACTTACTTGTTCAACCAATCTTGATAGTTGCTAGACCCAATGTCATAAATAAAATTACTTCTTGGATCTTGAGCAATTTTTGTCTGTGGAACATTGTACTTTTGATTTTCTGTAAATGAAGGTTGGAATGGATTTCCTAGACGTTTCTGTAAAACCGGTTTCTCTATTTCGGTCAAAATTTGACCAGCAATGTAGTTTCTGCACTGATACTCGTTCATCATTGTTCTGGAAGTTGACATGCTCATATTTAATTAGACCGCGGCACACCCACTCACACACTCATTGGTCAATATTAGTTTTTTTGTTAATGGTAATAAAATTGAAGTTGTACACTCAAGTCTACTAATCTGATTCTTCTAGTTAAGTTCCAACTCTAGTGTTAGCATTTAGAATTCGCATTTATATTATTTGGATCGATTCGCGCGACTTGTGTAAATAAGTTCAAGTGTGTCCATGTGAAACAGAGCTTACTATTAAAATTTTTAACTCACGCTCAATTATTTGGGGTGGGCAGTGACTATAAAAGTCCAACAAGTTATTCATATTTATAATTTTATTAAATCTTACCTGTGAAATGCCATAGTAGAAAATGCAGCATTGATAGTTCCATTAATAGATTTATCTACAATATCAGTTTTGTTTAACATAGAACTTTCTTTCTCATCTTCCATAAAGAATGCTGGCATCAGATCGTTACGAAGAATATCATTAACATTAAACTCGTTATCATTTGTACAGAATCCCTGATTTATAACGATCATCACCAAAAAATTTAAAGTTAACTTAATATGCATTTTTATAAATTATTTATTATTTTTTATGCGTGTGTTACTATAATAAAAACAGTGTTGACTCGAATGTGACCTTTTTAATACTGTTCTTAAGCACCGCTTTAAGAATTATTCGGATTATAAAGCGGAAAATATGTGTACCGATTTTATCGCTTATTTTATCAGTATAAACATTGTTTAGTGGTAAACGGTCTGACGAGACTAGTTCATCTTATGATGATATAAAGGTGTGCCTATTCCTTTTTAGGTGAATATTTGGTTATGTGCCTTTGCTCCAGATTTTTAATTAATTTGAAGAGAATTGAAGTGTTACTAAAATGACTTTTTTTGCAGTTGTTAAAGAACATATAAATATAATATAAACATATTGTTCATAATGTTTCGAAATCTTTGCAGCCATATTAATGCGTTAATTGTTGAAGACATAAATAAAATATTAATTACATCGTCGTCTTGGAGAAAACAAAAAAAAAAGATACAAATAAGATTAGAGATATACTTAACGAGTTTTACGAAAAGCTTTATCACGCAATTGTATAATATACATTCCATTTAAGTGAGGGTGTGAAGCAAATTAAGCAGGTATCACGCGAACAGCGGGTCTGTAATAAGCTTTCTAAAAGGGAGCTTTTCTCTTAACCGAGCTATGGAGAAATATGGAGAGGCATATTTTTATTTTTTTATTTAATTATGTGTCTTATAATTTTTTGTTTATATTTTTTTACTCCAGTAATATACTTAATACATCAAGTAATATATTATTGTCGTGTTACTGTTAATCAAAAATTCAAAATAAAGTAATAAAATAAAACAAATGTCTCCATGTATTTTTTGTTCTTACCTCAACATCCCTAGTAGCGGTGAGATTTGAGGGTGGTTAAGGGCTCCATTGTTATATTACAAATGTTCGGATGTCACATTTTAGACGTTTTGATGTGTGGGCAAATATAACCTAGAGTTTTTATAAAACCTTTTAAAAAGGTGCTTCAATAAACAACTGTCATAATATTTAAGTAAATTTGTTTGATTCTTGACGATAAGGATTTAATTAAAACAAAAATTCAAATTTCGTGTTTTTATTTGATGAAAATTGTAATTCATAATCTTTACATTAAAACTATTTACATTGCGACATTACAAACACGTTTCAGCATTATCGCGCCGGATTTAATTAATATATACACATACAGAGGCGATGCGATGACCTCCGTTCTATACAATTATACTTACGAAATGAAAATAGCACAAATTTTAATATAAATTGATGGCCAAGTAACCTGTATCAAAAGTACTAAATAACAAATTGATCTTATGCTTATATTTTAAGCTTAGTGGTTTCTCAAATAAGTCACTTATTTGTTGATAAGTCACTCAAACGACGAAAAAAAAATAAGCATGTCATTAAACCGGAAATATGTTATTTTAAAATGTATTAAAATGAACTAGTATGTTTAAATGACAATTTCTAGTACTTTGAAACAGTTTCTCTTGCCCTCGATATATTAAACTAACCTTAACTAAGTCTACTTAAAGTGGAGTTATTAACGCGCATATTCTGGTGCAAATTTATAAAAAAAAATTGCGCTTTGCGTACAGCACTTTGTTCTGCAGCTACACATGTAATCGATTTTACATATCGTTAATTTTTTAGGTCAATCGGGGTAGTGATCAAAACTACACAATTTTATATAATTGCCAGTCGTGTTGTCCGCATATTGCACATTCTTCTTAAACACGACTACTTCCAATCCAATTCCTAAATGCAATCTGTACACCACTATTTATTATTTGAGTTTTAATTATAATATATTGAGGTATATTTAAACATATTATGAATATTACCAGCCGATGTCTATTATTTATTTGTATTCAAAGTAGTTTAAAATTTTATTTTTAATTGGAAATTAATATTAGATAAATAAACACATTTATGGCCGTATCTTCAAAAATATAATTGATTGTAGTAATACTTTTACTGTAGTATAACAAATATTAATTCTGACATCATTGTTGAATCAAACCCCATTTTAAGAAGAGCAGTGGTACCATGAAACAATATAGAACAGAGACGTGTGTCAGTGGAGTTGTTTTATTTAAAATATAATTTCTCCTTCAAACCGCATATAGGTGTACCATATATAAAAGTCTATGAAAGACTTTACTCGTACTGCCATGCTCCATTCCTGGAATAAAATTGCGCATACCCAGGTTGACCTCAATAAAATAAATCGTTTTAACTACTTAATAACTAATTGAATCACATCTGATTTCTTTTTTACATTAACTCACTAATGTCTTTTCGTGCTTTTTTTCTAAATGTTTTTCGAATGACAGGGCATGTAAAAATTTACACGTAAATAACATTGAATTATCTTATTTTAAATTTAAATTGACGATTAGGCCAAAACTAAACAAAAACAGCAGTTTGATTTATTGAGTACAATGAGATTGAATGTACTAGAGAAATAATTATTACGCTTATAGCGGGTTCCAAATGTACGTCTACTTATTTCAAAATAGCAGATGTTCACACGTACTTTCTTTGACATTATTTCCGCAATACATTTATTGTATTTTCTGCGATTGAATTTAAACTTATCTTAATATAAATAAGTACTAAAACTCTGTAATTTGTAATTTTTAAATTGGACTTTAAACAATTATAATAAAAATCAACTTACCTAGCTATATAATAACACTTACGCGAAAGAAAACAATATTTTTATTTCTTATCTTTTCTAATGTCCAGTTTTTCCGGGTAACAAACCGGGGACATTCCGTTAAGAACTTACACCATAATTGAGTTAGAAATAAACCAACAGTCTTTAGTAATTAATTCAATAATTATAATTTATAATGAAATACTAAATTTTGGTGCCAACTACAATGCTGAACGAAATTTTCGTGATTAATTTAAATCTAATTAATTATACTAATTTATTGCGATCACGTAAATTATATATTTAACTTAATATTAAAATGCGTATCTAGTAAAAAGTTTATAAATTATAAAAATATTATATTGGCTGAATTAATTTAAACGTTTGCAACTTCAACTAAGAATATTATAACTTAGTGATATCATAGTAATAACTATTTAGAATAATATGTAATAATATTTCGATAACAAAATTATCAAATTCTAAGGATCTCGAGGATTTTGGATGCTTTAAATGTGATAAAAAAACTGCAGCAGACTTCATTGTCAAATACAGCTAACTACTCATATTATTGTTTATTAATACAGCATATTTTTTATAATATACAATATAATATAAAGTTTATAATAAAACTTACATTAAAACGATAAACTATTAAATTATTTAAACAGTTTTAAATGAGCCACATTGTAGCGGATTGGCAAAAAAGGCGTTTCCGAAACGCAAAATTTAAAAAGATATGGAAATATTCAACAAATTGTATTTTTAAAATAATATTTAAAGTCATAACAGTTACCTTATCAAGGTTGTAGAAATAGAGCTATACATCATAATAAGTATAAAACTTACAGGCAGCATATTTATAATATATATATACATAAATTTATTTCATAACGTAGTAGGTAGACATAGCACAAAATATATATATTCTTATAAAGCGAATGATATGTGTTCTTTGTCTTATGTTTAGTTTAGAAATGACGCAACTTAACATAGCAAATATCACTTTTGGGTCAATCAAACTTTGTAAAGTTATCCAAATGTATTTTTAATAACTATGAGAAAAGGCATCGCATAAAATATTTTTTTGAAACAGTTTTTTGAATAAAATAATTGGCCCCTATATACAATACAAGTAATTCACAGTATAATGACCACGGAATTTTTAAGATAATTATAAAATAATAGGTATAAATATTTGTCATAAGTATTTTTTTAATTTAGCTGATGCAAATATCACATAATAACGACTTCGACACAACCTACTCTACCTTCTCTCTTTATAATAAATGTTGTCAAAACCGTTCGTCAGTTGGTCCGCTCTTTAACAAGCAAAAGGCATTTAAGATAAAAAAACCAAATATAATAGATTTAAGTATAAAAATCTAACAGCGACGAAATATAAACCCTTATTAATTATTTGAATACAAGCAATTCAATAACTTTTAGAAAAATAAATAAATAATAAAATTAATCAATTATAACTAAATAACATCTCACTCGAACGACTAGAATCTATCGTGAGCTTTTATATAGCTGTGTAACGCCTACATTTACATGGCGCATTTACATTGGTCGTTGGTCACCGTTTGCGGGTTGCGGAAATGTTTTAAAACGCATGCGATAAATTCCGCATTCAGGAACTATTATACTAGTAGTAAGGACCAATAAAAATGAGCCAATAAAGTATTTAACATTCACAGCACAAAATTTGGATATTTTTCTTTGCATATAATAGAATATACATAAATGTACGTATAATAATTAAATTAGAAACGTAATAATACATTAATTAATTACAGCCTTTTTATATATTTTTTAAATCAATAATTATGGAATTTAATATGTTTTAAATCATAAACTATTTATTCTAAATTACTCTCAAGGCATTTTCACGGTTGCTCAAATAATCTACTAATTATAAAAACACTAATTGATCATTTATATAATGTTTTAAACATATTCAATTCAACTAATAATAAATATTTTTAATGGTAACAAATTGAGCTTTTATGTACATACATGTAATATAATTTTAGTAATTATATTGTTGCAATAATAATATACGAATCGAACGAACTATAATTTATTTTCGCATCTTAATCGACTTATAATTAAAGCTAATTTAAAATATTTCAATACATCTAATAAAATTGCTAAAGTTCTCGCTTAAAGCAATAATATAGCATTTACGACATTAATATCACAAAGTAGGTGTTAATGTGAATCTAAATCTATCGTGGTTAATCGTTTATAAGATATAAAAGATTCCTGTCTTTTTAAATCTTAATATTAACATTTTAATACTAATCATACATTAACTGGACTGCCTTCACTTGTAGGTTTCGAAATAGGTTCACGACTCATTTAGATCCTTACATTTATAAACTTGGATTCAAACAATATCTAAATTTTGATCCCACTTTGCTTCATAATTACCCTTAAAGGTAAACGTTAAGAATTTCTTATAAAGATTAGTCGTAAAATATTTCCAAACCGATACAAAAGATGTGACCATCACAATTTTTTAAATCTAAAGGTTATTGAGTAAAAAATGCAAGCTGCTTACACTATTTTCGCATACATAACTAAATATGAATGTTCTTGTGAGAGTAAATGAAAATTGTCCCATTTATTTTGTGACGAAGTATGATAATATAATAGTTCAAACTGAAGGCAAAGAAACATAAGAATGTTTATCAAACAGCGAAAATCCATACAAAATAGTACCTACTATATAATTGATTGTTTCAGGCGTTACTTTGCGGAAATCCATATTAAAGGAAATTATTTAAAATTATTTTGCTTATAATTCCCGCTACAACATTCAATAACTTCACGTGAAGTGGCGAAACGCGTCGAGACAAGTTATTGAATGTTGTAGCGGGAATTATAAGCAAAATAATTTTAAATATTTTCCTTTAGTACCTACTATGTTTAAAAAAGTATTTAGTAGAAGTTTTCAGTAAAATACATTTCAAAATATATACTTATTTAATAGCTTTTTTTATTCATTGATAACAGTTTTATGCCAAAAGCCGGTGGAAAACGCCTTATATGGGCGTTTCGCCACTGCATTTGTTTCATGTAATTAAAATATGTTTTACATATTAGCAAAAAATGTAGCAGCTTGCAGTTTATAATAATTATAATAAGGCAGTATTAAGAGAAGGCTTTGTAGTGAATGAAAAAGAAAATGAGAAAAACGGCATAGGCAGTTGGAAATGTGATGCGCGCTATCACGTCGATTGTTTTCGCCACTCGTATCGGATGAGGTGGTTCTTTTTTCCGAACCTGGACGAAACAAGGCTGAAAGAAATTAATTTGTAATTGTCCCAGTTATACATAAACGCCCTTAGATATTGCAATCGCAACTTTAGTTGAAGTAACCATTGATTTTAAAGACATTAAAAGCTATGTATTTTTTATATATTAATCTTGCATGTGACCTCACAATCGCAAATCGCAGACTGGGATAGCAACTATAGTGAGTTTGCGTGTCACTCTTTGTGTTCTTAAACGCATAAAGGTAACCTTAAAGAAAATCTACAATTTTGTTGTTAGATACCTCCGTCACGCCGCCATTATTAGCTGTGTGCGTACAAGGACCGGCACCTGTACATATAGTGCATGCAACTAAATCCGCGGCGCCCGTTGATTCTCTTTTTTTGTCTGCCTATAACATATTAGAATAAAAAATATTTAATATCCAATTGTTGGTTTTTTAATAAGTTTTTACTTAAAAAAAAGTACTACAAAAGTAATAAAACACAGGGACCAGTGACAGGGTTGAATAATAAAAAAATATAGGAGTTAAGACAAGGAAAGAATAAAAGAGGTTATTTTAAGGTTCACATTTATTAAGCTAAGGATTTATGAACGGTAACAATTGCTAAGCTAAAGTCGCCTTTTTATAGTAACTGTTGTGGTAAAATAATGCAACACATCCTTAGACATTTAAGGAAGTTCATGTACGCTCTATATACATATTCTGTCAAGACTTGCAGACTAAGGTAACCTTATGATAAGAAAAAGAAATTAATTACATCCTTTTAATCTATAAATAAATGCATAAAATTGTGTATGAAAGTTAATTTAAATTAATTAATGATTTTTATGTGAACCTTAATGTAATAAGAAATTGTAGGAATGTATAAAAAAAAATGTTAAGCTTACTCACAGGCTAGCAAATCCAAGCGGCATAAAGGAAAATCATGCGTTAGTTTTCATATTCACAATAAATGATGATTTTGGGAGTCAAATGGTAGGTATGATGTTTTAAGTACATCACTTACGGCACCACTTGTCTCCGGCTGAGGCGACTCGGTCTTTCCTCGATTAAAAAATGCCACTGCCTCCTACATCAAATATTTTCTTTTAATCCCAGTGATTAATAAAAATATAAAGTATGTATATATTTATTCAATGAAGACATCGTAAAACATTAGCATATTTGATTGGTCGAAGGGAGATTTATTATTCTACTTTTTAATTCTTAATACTACAACTATTATAAGCATTCAGCCTGAAATTATAAGCTTATCAAGCTGATATTTTTTAAATATAATTATTTCTATGATTGTTATGTATATAATGTAATTTGTATTTTAGCTGTGTAAAGCGGTATATTTGTAAATATTGTTTTGTTTAATTTGTATTTAATTTTGTTTTGCAAGCATTAATTTAATGTCATTTATATTTGTTGTCTTTTGTATATCATATCATGCATTTTCCAGTTGATTTTAAATTGATATTAAAAGTTGTTTTACAGGCGTGATTGGAGGCCCAAATTAATATAAAGTGTTCTTTGAGATGTAGGTTCAAAGTAATAACAAAAATAATGTGCTACGACACTAAACAGAGGAAAGGTAGACATTTATATTATCTAAGGAAATAAAAACAAATAAATACGAAAACATTTAATTTTATAACAACTAAACATGCTCATTGCCATAAGTGCCCGTGTGGAAAGTGTAACAAATCATAGCCATTTTTCCCTGCCTTTAAACATTATTTTAAAATAAATTGTGCCAATTTTTAAGGCACAAAGGTCAATTTGACCTCGGAAATATGGCGGTTGATTTTATCATTGGAATGTGCCGATGAAGTGGCTAACAGTTCTTACCAAAGGGCTGGCCAGAATAATGCCAATTCTGCTCAGGACTGCGGGCAGTCGCTGCAAACACATCACACACATATTTTGTTCACTCGTGACGGATGAATCTTAGTGCAATCGTGAACACAGAGACTAGCTTGTCGTGGCCATTGACAGAACACATTAACATCACTTGTCTTTGTGTCGATTGAATACTTTGCAATGTTTTCTTATAGACAAACTGAATATGGCGATCACAAAATATATGAAGCTATCTATAATATTTGAAGGCAACCGACTCACATGATTCTTTAGTTACTTTATAGCGTGAAAAAATCAGAAAGCTGCTAAAATGGCCACACAAAATAGTCTTTGATCTTTTTGGGTTAATATTTCTCGGGGAAAAGTCACGCGGTGAACTCTGGCCGAGCAAAATTGAAATAAATATAAAATTAAAATCAAATATCATGCAACAATTAAATATTTCTAAAGACATTAAGGGACCCATGCGATGTTAAAAGAGAAACTTACAAAATGACATTGCTCATAAATAATAATAATAAATTGCAAAAACAATAGTTGAAGCTCTTGTTGCTAAATAAAGAAAACATTGCAAAGAGTAAAGACAGTAAAAATACAGTGCTATCATTCTAAGGATATAAAGTATATTACTTGTATGAACAAGTACTATGAAAATATCAGGATCTCTAGTGTATTTACAGGATATTCTATTAATTAAGAAAGACAAGTATGTAAAAACTTTGTGTTCAAATAGATGACTGTGATCATATTGCATTAAAAGTAATAAAGATTAGACGATGAAGTTGTTAACACAGACGTGCTATTTGTTGTATAATTGTGTTCTTCTTGTATCAAGCAAATCGATATTTATCAATCGATAACAGATATAATAAAATAGTGTATGTTTTATGTTATAACAATAATAATTAATTTTATTAACAGCTTTAATACACAAACAGAGCCTGAAATTAGTTTAAATCTATTTATTTTATTTAATATCTATTAATGGAATTCGTACAGCTAATTTTAGACCTTAATTAATATAATTTTAACTAAATTAAAATATTTTACCCCTAGATTCAATTAAATCACGTTCGCATGAATCCTTAGAAAACAATATTAATTGATTGTATAATATTTACCTGAGTGACGGGATTTTCTCCAGGCCTATATACGACGTTATGTAAAGGCCTTTTTCTGCCGACGTAATTAACACACACGAATTCTAATAGTGATGCGTAGATAAAGCACATGCAGACACCGTCCCATACGTTCATTGCAGTTAGATTTGATACCACGGGTAGTGTTGACCGAAAACCGTTGGAGGTAGTGAAAAAATTCAACATTGTTGTTACACCTGTATAATATACCACGAATAAGAGAATAATTTTTATTTCTAATTTTAATTAAAGTAATATAAGAAATTTTCTTTTAAAACGAAATTTTATAAGCATTGATATATAGAAAAATAATGCAACATGCAGTTTACATGTGATTTGTTAACAATGTGAGTTTCTGTACATTTTGCAAGTAAGAGCGTTAAAATATATGCAATAGTAGTTGATGGTGCAATTTACTTACTTATTTTATTTTATTATACAATCTCCATTGAAAAGTGAATAAATATTTTTTTACACATTATGAACATTTGCAAAAACGTCTATTTTCATTCACTAACTAACCTATCATTACTCTAGCAGGCACTGCATTCCATTCCAACCAAAATGTTATAAACGATGATGTCACCAAAATAATGCCAGGTATGAAAACAGTTGTGAAGTAAAATGATCGATCCCGAGTGAAGATGAGATCCACTTTGAGGCAGCTGTAATTACCTAAAAAGTCAAGCAAATTCTAAAAAGTGATTGAACATAAAACAACATAAAACATTTAACGTTAAATACGTGTATAATATAAATGAACATTCAAGTTAAGTGACTCGTTGGCAACGCGACAGTAGAGCGTTCAGTAGTAGCTCCAACGAGCAAGCACAATCCGCATATACAGCGTGAATGTATGAACAGCCCCAGCGACATTTAATACAAAAAGAGGAGGATGCATTGTTATGGCAAGACCCAGCCGAGAACCAGTCGCCAACCGCTTTACCTATCATGGATCTAGCTGGCACTGCGTTCCATTCCAACCAAAACGTGATGAAGGAAGAGGTCACCAATATAATTCCGGGTATAAACACTGTGGTAAAGTAGAAAGCGCGGTCTCGGGTGAAGATAAGATCCACCTTAAGACAGCTGTAGTTACCTGTGAAGTTCAGTAATGCCTCAACATTACATTATTTGATACCTTTTTTACTTTATCTGTGCAAACATGCATTTGCAAATTGGTATCAAATAAACAAATATCGTGTTCACGCCTAAACATTGTGGGTACAGATTCTAAATAACTCAATTCAGCGGTCTTGTAATTTGAACAGAAGAATAGACATTTGAAAAAATAATTGCAATTAGAAGTTAATTTTAGAAGTATAGGTATAAAAATTGAAAATCATTATCAAACTACAAAGAGTTGATATGTATGAGTAAAGCGTTTATTATTTAAAAAACAGTAACGAATTGAAACATTGTCTTTGACTGTGATGGATAGAGCGCAAATCATGCAATCAACATATATGTACTACGTGCATGTTGTACAAATGGCTCACAATGATGATGACGACGCATATTTTGAAGTAATCCATATTGCGTCTTACACAACGACAACGCATTTACTCACACATAAGCTGCAAGTACTATAATTAAATATTTCCATGGACGATTAACATTGCCCAATGAAAATCGAGTACCTTGCTCCTCAAATCGTCTCTGGCAAAGATTACATGTGAGCTCTTCGTCTTCTTCATATAGCGAATTACCCTCAGCTGCTTGCAAAGACGAGACATTCTTATATACGAATACACGATATATTGTAAATACGTTGTAATTTTGCCACATCACATGTTTAACCGCGAAATGATATTCCAATATCAAGCGCAAATTACAATACCTAAATACTTAATGTACGTTTAATGAAAAAACTAATAAATTAAAGTAAAGCTTAGTGAATTGCCCGAAAAATAAATTTATATAGTATTGTTAAACTTAAGCTAATTACTAAAAATCAAGACCAAGCCGAAAAGAGTTAATTAGAATTAAAATGTTTGCCAACAGGATTAATCAACATTAAGGCGTCTCGATTGTGCAACATACGAGTATAAAATATGATGTGCGAAACAAATAAATAATGAAATACGGATATTTAACATTAGGACATTCAACATTAAATTACAAGTTTAAACAAGTTCGATTTTTGAACTCAGCGGTGTATGTAAATTATTTATATGAGGAGAACTTTTAATGTTTCTAATCGAAGCCTGATAAAATTTAAAAAACGTTACCTCTCCAACTAGCTTTTATTGGACACGCGATGGTTTGATTTTGTATAAGGTAGGCATTCAGAGTCGTCAACGAAGGAGACTTACGGAGAGTATCTTCATCATTTTTCCATACGTACGTAATTGCAGACTGCTCGTATGATACTAAAATTAACGTATACGATGTTGAAGCAACACGAATAAGACAATATTTACGAGTAACTACCACAACTAAGCATGCTTCTAAATACTTACTACTTTCTAAGGCAAATGAACACAATGGGTCATCAAAAGGGAAGATATTGAGTCTTCCCTGACATGACAAAATAAGGTGGCGTCTCATAAGATAATTTATAGTCCCGTTCCGATATATCCGTAGCGCGAAGTGCATTGGTATTATAGGATCCTGGAAACAATAGTAGTTTAATATTAAAAGTATATTTGTAGTATATTTATTTACGTATAATAAGCAGTTGTCAAACTAATTAAGCCTCGGTATGTTGGTATTTACTAGTAGTGTGCCAGTGCGGTGTGAATGAAAATGAATGAATGAAAATGTATAGGCAATGCAATGGTCTGTTGCGATTCTGTCGTACGCCGATGCATTTTCATACATTAATTTCGTGCTGTATATAGCTCATTCGCATTGGCACTTGGAAACATCAACAGACCAAGGCTGCAAAACGATTGTTCTGTTTAATTTTTTTGTTTTGAAGTTTGGCCTTGCACTAATGTGGTTATATCACTCTTATAAAAGCAGAGGTGGAAAAATATTTTACAAATCTGAATGAAGGTATTACTATTGTTTTTCTGTCTACTGATAAATAATGAAAAAAAAACTTTTGAAATAACTCCGCTTTAAGCGGTACATACCGCATTGAGATGAACCGCATATTGGTAGAGCTTATAAACAAAGACATCATTATTAGGTATTTACCCAGAGCACGCTCTTTTGTGAGCTGCTTTTTTATTATTTTTTATTCAAGAAGAAAGTAGAAAGAAAGTGAGTGAAGAAGAAATAGACCAATAAGATGACATTCACAAGATATCCTATTAAATTAAATATTACAAGTATATGTAAAAAATATTATGTTTTATGTATTACTGTAGAAACTAGTAATGATTTCACTAGACAGAACAAGAAAGACACAATCAATATCTACATCTGTTTGCGATTAAATGACATAGATACCTTAAAGTCCCCGTGCATTATGAAGTATGTGTCTGGTAGCCAGATGTCTTCGTGATGATGTATAGCGTTTAAATAATCGTAATGAGACTGGTTTGAATATCTTAATCTTGGATCGTACCACTGCTGTTGAAGGAGAAATTCGACCTCGTATTTCTGTAATTTTTGCGAATAAAATTAAATCTACTATTAAAATAAAGGTTAGACTTTTTGAAGTGGAATAATATAATGATAGATGTGTAATAGGCAAAAGAGAAGTGTATTATTATAAGGCCATGTAGATTCTAAGAAATTAAATAACTTACAAGACTAGATTCGTCAGGTGACGCAAGGCTGAGCAGCAACACACTGACGTTAACTGTGAGGACGCCTGGAATGAAAATTCAACTAAATACATGCTTACAGTATAATCTCAGAACACGTGTCATGCCCTCTAAACATTTATGTGTTAGATATCAGAGTGCAGGGAAGAAACAAAATATAATATTTATAAAGTATTTTTTGAGGAAAAAAATAAGATAAATGGTTCTGCCTCTGCGAAAATAACCAACGCTTTGATGTAATTGTAATGTAGGTACTTGTATCTAAGCTAACATTTGATAGAAAGTTTTAAATTATTGAAATGATTTTATAAATACGATTGAGTATAACAATTTGTGTTTGATGCTTGTGAAAAGAGAATTTATTAATTAGCAATGAATTGAACTTCAATTATTTTATAAACGTTAGTGTTATGCGATACATTGTAGTTCATAATATAGCAATGTTTTATGAATGTGTGTGAATAATATATAAATAGATATAATATAACAGCAGAACCAATATATAGTATTTAATAGTAAATGTATATAAAAACAATTAATAACAAAAGTGTGCATAAAAAATCACAGTACGAGAGAATAATCTAACAAATAAATAAATAGGTGCGTGCTGGTATAGAAATATATAATATATATTAAACATAAATATAGTTAAATGGTATAGATTTGTTTCTCTTTTCATAAACACTAAACACAAACGCACCCCGATCGTGGGTGCGCGGGCGCAGCGACGGCAAGCCTTGGTTAGACAGAGCGGCAGAGATGTTCGGCGATGTTAATCCACAACAGAAATCTGGATCTGTAATAGTAATAATACAAGAACCAAACATAGTCTTAGTATAATCACTGATGTCACAAGCTTGCAACTTTTCATTTTGCTCAAAGCTTTTGATGATTAATGTATGTAAAAGTGTTTCGAAGAATTAAATTAAAATAAAAAACACAACCTACCATCTACAGGAGGCAACAGTCTTTTGTCATAGCGGGAATTTTTCAGTAAGTTGTCGAGGATCTCCTTGTCCGATTTGCCCGCTGCAAATCTGAAAACAATTGAAACATTTTTGTATATATTTATTATGAACTTCGACACATACATATAGATGGCGTTATGAAAAATATAACACACATTTGTATTTCAATAAATGTTATTGCAATATAAGTATAGGTTTTCAAAACGACATGACACTAAGGCCATGTATGCCGGTTTGCTTCTCGCACCAATAAGAAAGATTCCTGCGAACGATTCCTAAATAATTAAATTATACAACATAGAATATATTCTACGTGGAATATACGAAATGTAACCGCCGACCTCAAAGCAATTTATCATTGTTACGTATCACTGCAAATTGAGCGTGTATAGGCAAATGTAAGCCTAGATATTGATTTTCAATTAGCAGTTTACTGATACACCAGCTGGGGTCTAACTTTGATTCCACTAATATAATATACTATATAATATAATAAGATACAATGCATACATTCATTATTTAACTAATTTAAAAGTATTTATGCTGCTTTCTATAGCGTTTATTCTTAATTCGACGTTTTTATATAGGTACCTCTTTAAATTTCATGTCAATGCGTTCTAATTTAAACCAACATTTATTAAATTAGTTAAAAGAAAACGAAGAATTTTTATTTAAAAATCAATATTTTTAATTCAATTAAAAATAATGCAATTAAAATAACTATATATAAATTATTTGATATTACTACATGTGTGGCAATATATATAGATAGATATAGTTTACCAATTTTTAATATATATTTTCTTAAACTGTGATATGTATAGGTAGTTAAAAGAATATATACGGTAAATAAGGTTCTATTATTAGTTCAGGGCGCGTTTTACAGTTCGTCGCGTCTCGTGGACCGTGGACATGTTACTTCCGCTTCGATGATCCGAAGTACGGCCTTTAAGTTTATTACTACCTAGGTCAAGCTGACGTATAAAACCTGGTACATGGAGATGTGTTTTGAAATATTACGTAAAACTTACATATCGGAGGTGAGTCCAAAAACTCTGGTGAACATGAGCAGAAAGGCCACGGCGCGTGCCACGACGCATGACCAACCCATATTAGGACATCTGAAAATTTATTTAAAGATAATAATTAATTAATTTTAAATAAATATTAATTATAGTATTGCTGGCTCCTATTTTAATAAAGTGCATTATTATTTTGTGACTCGATTCCAAATTACAAATACTTAATGTCGTAGCTCAATGTATATCTTATTACAATAATTTAACATTTGTAAAAGTACTGAAAATAAAAATGTCCTTTTTATAAACACATTTTGTATTTTATTCGTGATTAATTATAATACAGTGCACGAGCTGTGTTTATGTACAAACAGTAACTAAGGGAAAATCATGACACAAAGATGGTATCGCAATAAAAATGCATAATAATACGATTTAATTGAATGTATTGAAGTCATGCAAAGCGCAGTTGGCTCGAGTTTCCAAGGCCAATATTATTCTCTGAAATCCTTATAGCAATTTTCTTTTAAAACTGTAGTCCAATATATTAAGACTTAAATTCGCTGTTGTAGTTTGTCCTGCCTTTATATTTTTTTATCGAAACCGATACGAAAACACGACCTACTTTCAAAACGTATGACGTCAGACGAAAATAACGAGGTAACAACAATTTTAATTACTCTGAATACAATAAAAAAATACTGTGGTCTGAAAGGCATTCGATTGTGCATTGTTCTTCATGTAATTTTCAATTGTTTGTTGTGGATAGTTCGCAGTTATGTGTCGACTACATTTTTGTGATGTATGTAACTCATAGTACCTTATACCTATACTGTGGGTATACCGTCGGGGTTATAGAACTCTACTTGCCTCCGTACGGGGTGGTGTATCGACAAACGTGAAACGTGCATTAAGGATGCAAAACGTGACTTTTACGTGAATTGTTTAATTAAAACGAGAATGTAGAAGCTAATTCTTAAGTTCTTTTATCAGTATTACCTATCTATTGAGATTAGCTAACTACGCATATATTTCAAAGTCTTTTGTTCACCTTCTAAAGCAATTTTCTTCAACCTTCGTATATCTGCATCAATTTAATAAATTGTAAAACGTAATATACACTAATTGATGAATAATTTTAAATAGTAACTAGTTATGCCGCGCGATTTCATTTGCGATAAATTTTGATTATACATGC
Organism: Tineola bisselliella; assembly: GCA_028551675.1. NCBI lineage: Eukaryota > Metazoa > Arthropoda > Insecta > Lepidoptera > Tineidae > Tineola > Tineola bisselliella. The sequence continues at coordinate 54,285 of JAPWLS010001443.1, read as the reverse complement.
CTATATTATAAACATGATGAGGATCTTTTGAAAGTAGCCAGTAAAAGTTTCTCAATAAATGAACTATTAAACGTAAAAATGTTTTTCTAAATCGTGCTGGTAGTTCTCGAGCATAGCGTGTTTAAATATTCAAACTTATATATAATAAATAAATACATAATGCAATGCCCTAAACCCAAACTAGAATTATGTTCTGGGGGCATCTAATGCTAAGCTAGGATACTATCCACGATAATACTGCTATCGTGATAATCTGTCATTGTGTTACCATTATGCCGGCTTATAATGTCTCTTAACTGAACTGTTTGTAACTGGTGAACATGTGATTTTGGTAATTTGCACTACGTATATTTATAAAAATAAGATATGCAGTGAAGAGGCACTATTTCACGTATCAGAAAGGTAGATCAGAAAAAGAAAATTGAGTTAGGCATTTAAATGCAAATGCAAATTGAAGGTTCTATTGAAACCGGATTTTCTACAACACACTTTTAGGTTTTCCGACGAAATATATTTAAGCTTTTGGAATGGAAGACCGTAAAACCTCTTTTACTTAACACTGTGGATTTGTTGTATCTTTTTTGTAGACAAAGCACTTATCCGGTGAAAAGTAATCAAGAATTAGGAGTTAAGTGTTAAAAGATTGTTTATTCTAATACTACATTTCGAAAGCTTTGCAGTATATATTACCCGCATTGAAATAGTCCAGCCTAAATTCGTCGGATTGCATTCTTGAGTATTCCAAATGCATAGGTACAGTAACAAAGTTCTCTAGATTTCCAAATATATTGCCTGAAGTTGGTAACAAATAGTCGGCATCTTGCAAACTGCTCGAGTTCACTTTGGAATACGGTAAAGCCTTATTTATTCGCTTACATTAATTTACGCCAGACAATACTTCAAAATGTATAGTATATTATATAGTATAGTATATTTTAATATTTACATACAAACAATTGTTATCATTGGAATAAAAATACAATTTAATATTTTAAAGGGTGGTCCAGCTACCACGATTCACATGAAATTGTCGTAACAAAGAAAGATTGAACATCCTGTCACAGTTACTGATTAGCTCCTAACCGTTTACTACGATCGAGAAATATATTCTCGAAATGTCTTAGCTGAATTTTGTTTCAATAAATCTTCATCTCTAATGTTTTATGTTACTAAATAACTACCATTAATAGTATTTTTTTAATCTTACCTTTCTGCTGCCGGCAGAGTGTTGTCGGCATGTGGAGAGGGAGTGTTCAGCCACTCAAAGACTCTGTACACTGCAATGACACCATTCCGCAAGATGTTCCCGCAACATCTGAGTCTCTAAAACAAAGAATTACTTCATAAAATTTTAACTATGATATAATTTCTACTATAATTAAAATTGCTACGACAGGACGAGACGTGGGTATCACTGAAAGTTTCTCTTTGAATAAGAGAATTCGACATTCTAGTACGCTCAGCAACACGGTCTAGTGACTTCTTAATTTTTAAAAACATCTGTCCATTTTTTTAAAACTTGCTGACGAATGCCAGTGTACGTATATAAGTAATATCATTAAAAATATACCATATGTAAATGAAGTAGGCATGTGTCCAAAAAGGAAATTGTAGCTATAAACTTGATTGTTGGCATTTCGTTGGTTTCTATATTGGGTGACAAGATACGAGATTTCATTTCATTATAAAAAATGGGACGCAATTGTCGACTTAATTAAAGTCAGAGACTGGACCGCGGGTAAAAAAAGGGTTTTATATGTCAGAGAGAGGAATATGGAAAAGAGCTCGTTGACATTTATACGATCCCAAATGAATAAGGATAAAATTAAAATATAATTAGAAAAATTAATACCAACGCAAAAATTTAGCAAACTTAACTCAATATTGTAGAATGATATAAATTTGTTTAACGATAAATATATCACAAGACAATAACGTTTGCGTGTCTGTCAGTCGATAACATAGAACTCGAGTACTCAATGTAAATAATACTGGAATAACAAAAAGGGAAACAATAATAAAATACTAATGACAACATATTTAATACTATTTTGACATTTGATATTCGAGCACACGTTATTCTCAATGACAACGACCTAATATAAACACGAGTCTGTTTTTCATATCACCTGAAAGTGTTATTATGAAAATAGAGTTCCGGTATTGAAATAGGAAATTTACTGACTATTTATAACTTATAATAGCTGCAGTTTTTACGGTACAGCTTTATTCGCTTTCATGAATAATAATGACCAATTGTGTTATTTGTAGTTTCATACGCAACCATGTAATATACGGGGACTTGTTGTTTAATATTTAATTATGGTAAATCAATATTTAGCCTGACAAGATTATTTCATATATAAAATAATGAATATAACGTAACAAATTCGTGTAAAATAATAACTGCTAAGTGTATATTACAAATACGCTTTTTACTCATATAATAATATATTTTATTATGTTGTTACTTTTTATGGGTTATCTGAGTCAAAGTTCGTATACAGAAAGGACATGATGATTTCACGAAGGATACGTACCAAATGGAGATATCTCTGCGCCAATACAGCCTTGCCAAAGTTATTATTTAGGCGACTATTAAATAATGACTCTCAAATAAATGAATATTTTACCTTTTGACAAGTAATTTATTTGTGATATCTCAAGGACTTAGGTTACGGCGTTAGTAGACAGATTTATTTATTTGTTACAGGAACGTTTAATAATGTAAAAACAGTTTTATTTTCGTGAATATTGTATAATAGTTTCAAAATTAAGGTTAATATATAGAATAAAACATCAGGAACAATAATGTTTAGTTGTAAATCTAGCAGATTAATGCGAGCTAGACTTTACAAGTCACTAGTGCTTTCCTTAAACATTGCAAATATATTTACTTAAATTTTATTTACATTATTTTATTTACCATCTATGGCGAGTTTAGTGTTACATGTTGATCTTCATATAAACACCATACATATAATCTGTCATCCTTTGTTAATATTCGTAACTATGTTCATAGCTCTATAAGCAATATTGAGAATTTACGGACAAAGGCATGCATGTGAGATTTCGTGTGGCAACTGAGCGCGAATTCCTTTGTTTAATTCACAAGAGAATCTACGTAATTGTTATGTCGGTACGAGCCATATCCAATTAGATTTTTACCACTTTTATTATTCTTAACAAATGTTACGTTACGTTACATTGTATTATGGTGATATACATTTTATTATGATAAAGAAATGTGCAATGAACATAAAATATATATACGAATAAAATATCATGGTAACTCAATAATAAAATATACGAACGGGGGAACAGCATTTTCTGGTTTATCATAAACATGATAAAACAGATTATGTAAATGTTGGATCAGGAGAGGAGCACCGAAATCTAAACATTTACTTTTTTCTTTATACTCATTCTTATGTTTAAAAATATAGTAAATAAAAATAATATCGCATTTAATAATAAAGTGTCTCGTGTTCCTCTTCTCTCGCAGGTTAAATGTGTCTATTATATTCCTCTTAGACAGCAAATTTGCGCTGTTGCCAGCTAATTGCGGGATCGATGCAAATTGAGGCTATTGTTGGGTGGATTATTATCAGCTTCATTGTAGCGCTGGAATGCTAATGTGATTAGGTAGCGAAACAACGACGAAGGCTGCTTGTACCCTTTCTGAGTTCACACTAACTGCCCAGTTTGTGTACACATTTCCTAATTATTTTAAAAGATTTTAGATAGATATGCCTTGTATTGTGTTTACTTATACGTACTGTTTTTTGAAGACAAAATTAACAAATTCTCATTTTAAAAAGTTGATGGTTCAAAAATAAAGGATAAATGCTGGTAATATTTGTAAATATTAATTTTAGGAAATCACAATTCGGACTTAAGTATGTAAATTATATCGGTATTCCCGTGCGAATAAATCAAATAACAAAATATAATAAAGTCAAATAGACTATTAAAATTAATTATGTACTATTATTTTCAACAATAAACAGTAATTATTCGATTAAATCTTAAAACTTAAAACATAGATCGGTTTTAGATGATGACGCTTAAGTTTTCCCAGCAGAGTTAGTTACCTCGTAACATATTTAAACTTTATCCTTAATTTTATATTCAAACTCGTACAACTATGCAGATATAAGTTTTTGTAATATTACACAAAGAGGTAAAGTAAGTTTCATGCAAAAATAAAAAGTAAAGTACTAATTTTTATTTTTTGTTTCGATATTTGGATTATGAAGAGCCCGCGTTCCCTGTATTCGAACAGTCCACGCTTCAACCACATTATCCATTTAGAGCTCCCCTAGATCCGTTGAACAGGCCACTGTGCAATGTTTGTTCACCGACCGCCCTGAATAAATTAGTGTAATGTGGTTTTTGGTTAGGTAACTTTATTAGGGGTTTCAAGTCAACGTGCTAAAATTTGTTTGTATTTCACGTTTTTGCTGTGTACATTTTATGTGTTAGCCTTTATATTCTAATTTAAAGTTTAAGAGTTTTATAACCATCAAATTACTTAAAATAACGTCAAAAATAAATTACTAGCGGATATTAAAAATAAATAAGTATTTATTTATCATCGTGTCCTATTTAGTTTTGCACTTTTCTATGCTCATAATAGTCACACTGCGCCCGTGATATACAGCTTTCGCTGGAGTTTTACTTTTTTAGAATATATTTAACAATACTTTCTATAGGTTGAATATACAGATTAAGAAAGGAAAGAACCAGGATCGAACAGTTGACATCTCCATAAAATGTAAAAATATTTATTTAGGTTTATAGTGATTCTTTGTCTTATAATTTTCTTTAATTACAGTAGTTAATTAATGTTGAATATTTTGTAGAGTAAATAAAATATCATTTATTGTTAAAAATTGGAACTTGATAGTATGTAACCTAAAAAATAATTTTCAATTGAGTGTCAGAAACTAGGCCGTTGTTAGTGTCAGAAACTACAACAAAATAAATTTTGAGTGTCAGAAACTGGGTCTCTAAACTTTAATTTTTAAAGTATTAATTTCTATTATTAATTTGGTTAAAAAAATATTTAACGCATATAATCTGTTCAAGAATTGATTCACATTAAATTTTTTATAAGTTATCCTATGATAATCTTAGAATCACTCTTAAAGTGTCAGAAACTGGGCCCTTTACCTTATATAAAACATGGGTAGACCGCACTACCTTCAAAATTCTCCATTAACACCATTATTGTATTTTAGTATTTAAAATCATTAAATTTACATAAAAAGCTTTTGGCAAGAGATAAGTCATTAAATCAACTCCCAAACTTACGAACTGCTGTTGAAGACAGTGGAATATTAACATGAATACAACCTCTGGTTACCCTTTGAAGGTTATGGCGGTCAGACGCCAATCGATTTTCATATATTTAGTTAAATAGTGGGTACTTATATTAAAAAATAACTTTTTTCCATTAAATTAATTACTTTTATATTTGTAGAGTGAGTTCATGAATTTGGTGTACATTGCCATATTATATAATGGGTATGTAGTTCTGAGATACACTAGCGCGAGCAAATAGAAGTTTATTTTTTTATCACATACTGTTTTCAGAGGTCGTTTCAGAATCCTTCATCACATGAGTCATAGCGTTCATGGGTTACCGTGGTCTCCTTCGCCTCAAGCCGAGGCCACGGAGAAGAACTGCTATTCATTTATTTGGAGCGATGTCTCTTTTTCTGATGAAATGGGACTTGTTAACTCCCGGGTTATTCATCGGAAGACTTGCAAGTGAATGTATAAGCGTGGGATCCATAAAAGCTAAGGTTAAATACGGGAGAAATAGGAGCTAGAAGTACAAATGTGTAATTACATGCAATTATAATAATAATAGTTTTTAAATGGAGATTACTAATGGAAACTGACGAGCACGAAAATAAATTTTCAATCATAATTACGACATGCACGGTATATTATAACTACAATTAATTGCGACTTTAGCTGTCGGTGCCATTAATCTTAATAGCTCTAATAATAATTAAATAAATTTAGAGTTAAAAGAAGTTTTTACAACTAAAATCGAATAGTTTAATTGTAGGTACCTACATGTTGTAATGTCAAATTGTAGATAAGGTCGTTCGTAATCATGCTTTAAGTAACTTATAAATAATTGTTAATTTAGACTAACGTTTCGAAAGTTTTGCAGAAGCAGTGACCATGAATAGTATTTTAAATTATTTATTTTAGCATATTTTAAAATTATATTACTTTAAAATCAAATAGTCGTCTTCGCTATACCGACTGCGTGACTATGGTACGGGGGCGACTTACCAAAATGAATCCGAAACGCGTGGTTTGGTCGACGTTCACTAATATACTATAGATTTATTATTAAACTTTTAGTGAATTATTAAAAAATATAATTGCATTTATTCATAATTAAAAAAGCAATGAGTATAAGGATAGCATAACCCTGAATGGGTCTTAATTGGTCTTCTAAGTATAATCTTTCTGAATGTTAGACTACAAAGATAATTCCGGATTACGTACCTTTTGTGGAGATTACAATTTAGTATGCTATAATGTGAAAAGCACACCTGAGTTCATACTTTTAAGGGGCTCTGTAACTTTTTATATACTTTGTGTCCTTATAATGGAACGTTTTAAAAGTAAAATACAACATGACAAAATAAATAAGTTCAAAAATATATACAATTTGAAGAAACAACCGAAGTTTAATGATCTAAGAAATTGAATAAATCACACTACGAAGTTTGTTTCTGAGTTGTTTATTAACTGTAAATGTTTAATTGATCGAATGAAATTGGTGCGCATTGGAGCAATTTCCTTGACCGTTGTTTTGTGAAATATTGCAAGTAAAGGCGACGACATAATTGTGGAGATTGGTTCAATACATAAATCGTAGTCCATTAGCACAAAGTTTTGTAGTGACATAAATCGAGTTAGAAGGGATTGACGGTGTGAAAAATGATGTGTCTGAAACCGCATAACAGCTTGTTATGTCATACTCGATAGACGAGTGGAATATTTTAGTTCAGTTCAAATTGATGTTTGAAAACATATTTATCTTGCTGTTAAACTTTCAATCGTAGAAAAGATTTATTATTGTAAAAACTTATATTAATAAAATTAAATTGATACTTTATATTTAACAAAATATCCGTAATAATATATTTTCTTTTACAAATACTGTGAAAATGTTATTGACTTAATTTCCTGTCAAATGTCACAATTGTCTGAGACTCCAGGAAGTCTAGACGGGCCTACGTAATGCTCTCTTATCTACGGCTCCAAGCGTAAACAAAAATATGTAAGTAGGTAGAAATTATACCTTTTCAAATCTTCTTCAATAAGTATGCTCTACAAATACACACTCATTGAAGTGTTAGAGTTCAACTCAACTTTAATAAGGGTTGCTATTTATTCATGAAAACTCGTGGAAGTAGTTTGTATAGAAAAAGTAAAAAAAAAAATAAGAACACCTTTATACAAACTGTAGCAACTAGTAATAAGTATTAATATTATTTATTTATTTTGTAGAATAAAATTAACTGTCAACATGTATTGTTGCAAAAAAACGTATATTTCTAGAACATAAACTGATTTGTATTCTAAACTAGTTTATCCACATGAAATTCTTATATTCACATTACCGTTATCAAATATTAAAATTGAGTAACAAAATTCCTCGAGTAAGGTCATCATTATCATTTTACGAATAAAGCTAATGCTACACAGGCGATACTTTATTCGTAGAAAATATTCACGGTGTCGCGCGGCAGAAGAACTTTCCATGTAAACCGATACAACGCGGTTTTTCCGTCATCATTCAAATGTGTGGCGAGTGTTTTCGCGTCCATGTAGTACAGACCTAAGTAAAAAGTTCAAGGTCTTAACTGTGATTATTATGTAGTTTACTTTTAACTGCAGAAGTAATTTATTATATTACTAAAATATAATTGATAATACGCTAAAATTGATTTAGAGTAAAAGTTTAGACGTTTCTAAGTCATTTGAATAGACGAACGAAAAGGTGAAACGATTTGCGAATAATACATTTCTGGTTAATATATTGTCTGTAGATTTACATAAATCACGCCGAAGTCCCACTGAATGTACAGACAACTTATGTTTGTAATTAGAAACCGTCAAACCGACTATTCTAGCGAAAACTAAATGTGTTCCAATATTTTAAATGAAATTTTGATTTGTACTAAATTCCTTTTGTAAAATCTTAACTCACTTTCTATTCAGCCAGTTAGTTTTATCGCTCGTATACGAGTACTTTATTACTTAATTACTTTAATACTTAATTCGATTATAAATTCAGAAAATTTAGTAGAACTGCATGCATATTATGGAAATAGTTTCATATTTAATGTGAAATGGAGAATAGAAATGCTGGTGGAAAATTAGAAAACTTATTCTTAGTTTGCAGGGTTGCTGCTAAATTTATTAACACTATAATTTTACGAATTGTACTGAAATTGGAATAGAAACAAAACATAAACGAGTTAGTCACTTGTTTTCGCAAAACATATTAATTACTGTATTTATAATTTTAGAAAAATAACCAATTGAAATAAGTTTCGTACTTTACTTGAGTAGGTAAATAAAGTACAATAGTTTATTTAATACATAATCTACGATTGATAGACGATGTTTATTTTTTCAAAATGCAAATCGCCTATTTAATGTTGCGGTTAAAGTTTTTTTTACGTAAACAAAGATACAAATTGATTGGTGATTAAGTTTGCATTTTTGTTGAATCATTGTTATTGGTGTGTCTTTGTCTAGCAAAATAAAAAATCATCGCGCCATCGATCGTTAAAAATAGTAACCAGTCATTTTTCTGGGCGTACAAAACCAAACATTAATCAAATTTATGTAGTATTTTTGTAACTTTGATATTTTTGTTCGAAAATTGACTATAATTACGTGAATATTTTCCTACATTATGTTTTACATTTAGTAAAAATAAAACATAGGTTGAAATATTTTTTAAAACGTATATTTCTTTAGAAAGTTGTTAATTTTTAAGTTAAGCGTCAATGTAGGAAGGAACAAAATTGTTTAGGGTCTAAGTGGTTTGATGAACACCTCAATTTATGTTTTGAGAGCCTAAACTATTTATCGTGAGTGTCTTAAATATATCCCCGGTGTGTTCAGAAGCTTGTTGGTTAAACTTAGTTGTTTTCTGCATAAATTCTAAGAACAATTTCAACTTTTCTCTTTTGAACGTGTCTCTACAGAATATAGCAGGTACTGTACTCGTGATGTTGTTTTTAATATTAAACTGTTTGAAAGTTGTACCTTTCCTCAGCTACGTGCGTCTGTTTTGCGAAGCATGTTTCTGCAACAAAATAAATAAATTGAAATAATTAAATACTCATATTTATAATTAATTAATTAAAAGAAAAAAAGAGTCGAGTACAAGGAGCTTGTGATTAAAAAACTTGTATTCAAATTAACGGTTAACTGCAACATGGAGAGGTGTTTTAAATTAATTAAGCCGCTACACGGCACGATGAAAGCCATTGGGAAGCCTTCCAACTGTGAAACTCACTCCTCTGGTGTTATCACATACTTTCACAGGGCTAAATTATAATTGATGTGAAAAATTACAATGCAAAATAATATAACATGTATTCAAACAATATCTCATACTTGTACTTGTTACATATAAAAAAAAATTGAGGTTGAAACTATAAAGTCATATCGCGTAATCAAAGTGAAATGGTACATCACTATAGATTATTTAAAAAAATATTAAAATCGAATATTAAAACACGATTTAAATATAACAACTCTTAATTTTATTTCGTTATTTATAATTTAATTAATAAAAGAAAAAGACAAAATAAAATGAAACAAATTTGAATAAAGTATGAATAATCAGACATTAGACAAATAATTCTTATCGATTATAAAACATTATCAACTACTTAATAAGTGCAAGTTTGTAGTAAAATTAATATTATACAATGGACATGTAATCATTGATCTAAAGTAAATTGGACCGATTGACACAGTTGGCACTGGAACGAAGCTCAACAACCCGTTATAGCAGTGGCTGCCAGACTATAATGCCATACATTTGTAAGCGCTACATTTACGTTCGCCAAACACGATTTTAATTGATTTTCTTTTTTTCTATATTTTTTTGTTTTTAAGATGTACCTATACCTATATGTTATAGCAATTTGGTTTTTACGAAATGCATTATTTGTATTACAGATTAGTTTTGATTTTAAATCTGCACAAAAATCCATAACCGCATTAGGTATGTGACATAAAAAGTAAAATATTTGGAGTAAATTATATATTGTATTATTTTTAATCAGCTAATTATTTAATTTGTAAATATGTATTATTATAGCGAAATATAATTTCAAAACAAAAGCATTGATGTATTTCTACATATAGAGTACCTAACTTTAATATGTTTCAGAAGAAAACCAATATCCTTATATCAAACCTGCGTAAGAAGCAGTTAGGAGTAAAAAAAACAGCTATATTATGCTTCCACAAAACTCCTTAATACCTTTTAGCCTTTCCTCGCATTTAAATCGTGAAAACATGTAGCTACCGTTTTCTCTTTACAAGTTCAGGATAATTTAATCATTGGGTCTTAAATAAATAATAAATTTATTTGCTTTCAACATTGCAACAACAAGTCCTAGCAGAGTATGACGTGAATTGTGATGAAAAACTATGATGTATATTTTCTTCAACAATCGTCAACAGGTCATTCCTAAATATTAGAGTTAGTTATATTTAAAAGACCTAAAACCCAACTGTGGCGTTTACCGTAATTAGTTAAATACGATGTTTCAAAAGCTTTGCAGCTTTTGTGGTTGTTATGATACAAACAAGCAAGATTTATATTCACGTTTTTGTGTATTAAAAACGTGAATATAAATAGGCAAAAACTTATGATCAAAAAAGCAATGTGGAATGTCGTTTTATTATTGTCATTTTTAGCACAATTTCTCAATATTTTATCAACATATTTACAACCTTTATCGAATGGCTAACGATGTGATTTTATGTACAATACGTCATTTGGATTCTTCCTTATATGATAAGAGAGCTGCAAGAATTGTAAAAGCTGTGAACTCTAAGAAATAACATATAAAATCATCTTTAAATGAAAATTGTTTACTTTATACTATTTAAAGAAAATCTTTTCATTCCAATAATAGCGTGTATTTTTTATAACTTGATTTTACGAACATTTTTCATATTATCTTGTACATGCTACATATTTGTAGGTAATAACATAGTTTATGCCTTTATGCTCGTAAGCAGCTTTTATTAGAATTTACATTGTTTGAAATTGTAGGTAACTGTAGATGGCAGATTTGAGAACAACGTGAAATTACATTAATCAACAATTTTGAGTTCTATAAGTAATTTAAAATACTTTATGTGATGATTATGTCAGGCTATTCGATATGCATGCTACCTTCTCATTACATTCATACGTGCAAATAAGATAATTGGAAAGGTATTTTGTAGAGATGTACACATAACGTTCATATATCAATATCTAACTCGGTTATAAATGAGAAATTACGGCCGACCCAACGCAGAGGTCATGAAAGCTTAATAGGTACACTTTAGGCTTTAACTCACATAGGCCTAAGCACACGTGGGAGTAAACTGCTGATTTAGGTTTAATCTAAAACGATATACAATATTATGCTTCTAAAATAATATAAAATAAATTATCACCGATTTTTAATATAACCTTCCACGTCGGCTACAAAAGTTACTTACATTGATGAATTATTTTTTTTAATTTATGGGCAATATATGGGCATTTTAATAGTTGTCAGCGTGAATTCCTAATTTCATTTCATTCAAAATTAACTGAACTTTGTGTTTCCCAAAAATACTTCATATATATAATTCAATTAACATAACGTTGTTAAAATGTCATTTGAAAATTTCAAAATGTTTATATTAAAAAGACTAAAGCTTTAAGTTGGTTCTACAACAACCATTACTTTGAAAGTTAAATGTTCAAGTAATCTTGACGTTTTTAAAGAATTATGACAATTAAATTAGTACTATATTTTGTTATTTTTAAAATAAACAAACTCTCTGCTTGCCTCTTTAAAAAAATACTAAGTCATATATAGTAGTTAGTAATTTAATTAACATAACGAGTTTCATGGGCAATTTGACCAATTTCATCCTTATATTAAACAATGAAGATAGTGAAGTAATTCTCAACTCAATAAATTGTACTCGAGGAAAATTTATGAGTCTCAATTTCCTTTCTACTACCTTTTTTGTTCATAAGATCGATTGTTTTTAACAAAATGTCATGTTGTATCAAGATGATCGGTAATATTATATTACAAATAAAGTGACTATAGTTTGACTGTATTAATATATCTCTGCGGTGTAAAACAATCAGGTGAATTGTTCCTTCGAAAAAGCATTTAAAAGAAATACCGCTGGAAACTCATCTCGCGTCATCAGAACTGCATATATGAGGACTATTGCCCGCAAACTTATCACAGATTTCAACATGCCGGACTGCTTTAAAATCAAACCAACCAGACCGCAGAAATAAAGACAAATAATTGAGCAAATATTTGACACAAATGTTTCGTATCCTAAAAACAAATTTGAAAGAAAGAAAGGAGAGTAAAAGAAAATACCTTTTCGCAATCGTATATAACCACAAACTGTGGACGAGACTCGAAAACCAATCCATGGAATCAATATGCGCTGAAATAGACATAGCAAAGTGGATACCCATTTGAAAATGCTTTTACTTTTTTCTTCTTTAGCTCTCCACTCTTTGATGTGCACTTATGAGTGAAATTTACGTACGGTTTACGTTTTAGGTTTAGACTAGAAAAATAAAACTTACATACATTGTGTTTACATTAAATTTTGTTAAAATACAAAAGCTTGTGATCATTTTATACTAGTGTAATTCTTCATAAATTCATAAATATTACATTACAAAATACACAAAAGCCTATAATACACAATAAGAATCATACTTTAAATTCCTATTTAATTTTAACCTCTAATAACATTGCTTCCAGTTCAGATATAGATGAATTATTCCCGGAGCGTTAACCCTGGCACATGAGGGTTCGCGTGACTATACTCGCTTTGGCTCGTTTATGCGTAAATGTGGAACTAACTTGGCTAGATGGGTGTACTTTTATTGTTGCTAATGGCGTACTGCTGGGCTTTTCAAAATAATGAGGTGACCGAGCTTGCTAAACTTACTTTGTCTAAAAATACAGCCGCTGCTAATAGGCGGCATAAATAGGTCGTGTCATTCATTCTATGTCAATTTACACTGTTATTTTTATCCCTAATTGCTATTTGTGAATTTTTGGAGTAACTTTATATAAGCTACAACGATGCGAGACACGTCTCATTAATTTCGCTAAACAGCACCAAAATGCAAATATTTTTTAATGTAGAAATTATTTTTACCCAAAGACTGTACTTGGTTTTACATCAATGGTGTAGTGGTAAATTGTATATGCAATATAAAAAAGTTCGAAAGTCACTGTATACTTATATCATTATATTATTTTCCTTTAATTACTAATCATAGGTAGGTTATAGCTAGTTATTGAAAGTATTATTTTCAAAACAATGGCATTCAGGTCAATCAAGTAAAAATATACTTAAAATGGCCTTGTCCTACATTACTAAATTATTTGCCTCATAACATTTTCTTTTTGGCTAGAATATGTAGTGAGAACGTTAATTTATTAACATTATTTTTGTATAATGAAAAAAATCATGAACTTTTTTACATTTTGCCAGCGTTTATAGATCTATAACATAAGAGTTGGCAGGAATTTAAATTAATTACAATCATAGCGGCTAAGTGTAAGATCTAAAAATAAATAAAACAATTGCTGTAATAAAAATAGATCTGAGTTTAAATTGAAAAGGACATGCAGATATATTCCTCTCAATTAAAAAGTTCAATGTCAAGATGATTGATGATATGATATTGAGTATAATCTTCCCATGAGATTTTTAAAACTTATTTCATGTCTCTTCTTTTAAACAATAATGTAAAGTTTAAGCTATAGTGTGTAACAACATATTAATAGCATTGTTATAACAGAAAATGATGAAAACGAAAACAAGTTCTAAAAAGTCGTAATAAAACAAACTTTGTTAGAATCTTAACAACAAAACTGCCAGTACAATTGCCTTCGTGATATCGTTAAAGTACGGATAGCAAAACAAAATATTAAAATACTAAAAAAATATTTTAACTTGAGATAATCATAAAAATAAAATTGCAAATATTTCAGAAAAACCTAGTATAAAATGGATTATGAAAAAAATTAATTAAGAAATATTTATTTATAGGAAATGCGGAACAATATGGTCTCAATAAAATTCAATTGCAAATTCTATAAAAAGGGCAAAAAAAAATTGTTTTACAGACGCTTCTTGAGGAATTTCCGTTTGTTTCATGCTATCCCAAAGGAACGATGAAACAAAGTCTAAAAGCTACCGTTATTCTTTTCTGACAAAACTTTTCATTTTATTTTTATTTATAGGTATTACAAAATATAATCATATAAAAAAAGTTTAACGTTAATAAATTTTCAATTGCTTGATTTCTACTTTAGTTAAAATTTCGCCATAAATGTGATTAGAAATTAATAATAATTTCAGTGCCCCTAGCATATATTTTGATATTGAAAACGACAACTATTTAGTAAATGTTAACAGATTTTTTCTATGGGTTATTTATGATTCGGCGCGCGACCTATAGGATTCTCTAAATTAAAAAAAAAATCTTTTGGCAATTACGAAATAGTCTTGTCAATACAAAGAGTGTATAATTATATGAGACACAAATAATTAGCAAAGTAGACAACGAGTATATTCAATTTTGATATCTACCAGCTAACAAGGAATACCTCATTATCCACTTCTAATGGATAGGATAATAATGCAATAGCTCTGGTTGATCGCGTGACTCTATCCATTTGCCGGTCTATTTGTAGTCCTCAGATACTTCCGCAACGCAAACCTTGTAGGAGTGGCCTATGTACGCTATATTTTGATGGGTTTACTCATTTATAGCTATAAATATTTTAGTTTTGGCCACATGTAATACTTGAGCAGGTTTTTAATAATTAATTTTAAGTACGAAAGAGTTTTTAAATATATTAAACGACTACGGGATCAATTGTCATTGATCAACCTTGTCATCTGAACAGTGGGCTTATCACGAATTTTAGTCCGGCTTTCGAACCGAGTTCGCGTCAAGCGATTTGTATGGAAATTTGTGCAGCGCCACCGCGTGCGGATTTGGAACTACAATATTTTAAATACTTTTTGTTAATTTTCGAACGTCTCGATATATCGTTCATTTGATACATTTCTGGTGCTCGTTAGTCGTTTGTAAAAATTTATGTTCCCGATTGCTAACGGATCCGTTTTACTTGTGACAACTAGATTCGAAAGCCAGACTAAATTCGTGATAAGCCCACAGTACAATTTATTGTTCCATGTTATTTCCTTAAGATCGCCTTATGAAGTTCTGACTGCTGATGTTTCTTTGTAAAATAAATTGTAACCGCTTTTGGATGAACTCTGACTACAATAAACACAGAACTTTAATGGACAACGTCTCTTAAAAAGTGAATTCCGTAGCGCCCATAGTGAAGAAGTATGTGCAAAGTAATATGGACGCGAAGGCAAAAAATATAATAAGTAAACTTTGTAAAAAAATTAAGATTTACTGGGCCTCTCTCTGTTGAGCAAGGCGACTCAATTTCTTTTTAATTATTATTAAATCTTATAACTTACTTCAAACACTGGTAGCATTAAGATATATCTCGTAAGACTAAGATAATATTATGTTAAATAATCCGATTTTGCAAGTATATAACCAACTGTGAACAGTTGAGCTCTTAAACAAAAGACGAGCGGACAAGTTGAGAAGTTCAGAACAAAAGAGAATAAGAGCTGACAAGAGTTTGTATCTGTGAAATCTCGCTCGACTAAAATAGCAACAAGTTAGTGGATACTCGGCACTAGCCTTTATATTTAATATTGAATAAGCTTTTATAAGTTCTAAAGATTTTAATACAAACTAAATAGAACTAAGAAATCGGCCCCGTATTCTTAGTGCACAGTTGCCTCAAGCTTTTAACATCAGTTGGTGTGCAGTTACATGAACTAGTATTAAGTGTATAATCTAATATCTGCAAACACATTTTTACTTTCTTTACCTAAAGATCTGTTGTTGTAACAGAAAACTAATAATAGTGTGTCCGACTAATTTGGCATGGGAATCGAGGTGGAGATATGTCTATTCTAATTACTAAACTCTTTAATAATGTATTCAATACGTTTTTAAAAATAGAAGCAAAATTGTTTAATCTACAATAAAGCGCAAAACAACATCAGTGAAGCGCTGTGACATTAAATAAATTGCTTAGCTTACTTTCTGAACACGACATGTAATAATTGGAGTTTGCCAAAGTAATATGTTTCTTTAGTAATTTCCATCGCACATCACTTATATTACTTAATAACTAAAAAGATTGTTTTAATTATGTTTGTTACTAATAATAAATAGCCCATGTCTCTAGACAACCTATGGAATGTCAGCAACCTTTTGCTTTTGTTACTCGCTATTATCCTCTCAACTATTCTTTTTACCACCTTATCTTTGCACTCTGTTCACTACAATTTTATTACAATTTCGTTTATATAAAAGTTATAATGACTACATGTGTATGTTTTTAAGAGAATTTATAAGCTTACTAATTTGTTCGAAAATCATAAGTTAAAAACATTTAAAACGAGTTATACATCTAGTCCTATAAATACAGATATAATCTATCTGTTTTTAGGGAAACTAACACGATTTATACACCTCTTTCAAATGCTTCACGCAAACAAACAAACCTCAACTAACAAACAAAATCGATTTAAACGTAAAATGTTATGTTTCCCTATAATATTGTATACGAGACGGACTTTAAAAAGAATTCCGCAAGAAGAATTTATGACCGGAAAGAATAGACACACCCTCGTCCATTGCATCGCTAAACCAACAGAAAGCTATCCTTTTAGAAGCACGTTTTGTAAGCATCTCTTATACGTGTTCACGATTGCTTAACATGCATAGCTTCATACATTATGCATCCAGCATTTCAAATACACAGATAGGTACTTTAATTTCAAAGACACCCTATATGGGACAATTTTTTTATTTTTTCCATCACAAAAAATTCTAAAAATAATAAGACGAATAAAAATGGGTGTAGTTTTCTATAGGAATGTAGGTTAAGTTTTATAGGTCGAATGTAAATTGGTTAAATTATCTGATAATGTACACAGAAGTTACCGCAAACGTTTCACCAGTAATTAACTACATTTTGATATTGCATTTCTGTATAAATTGGGTTCTGAAAGCTGACCACACTATTTGTTATTCCTTTTTTATTTGGTGTTTTATAATTTACTAGTTGCTTTTTGATGTTGCCAATTTTCCTATATCATTTGGGAGCCTCGAGAGATATATGCTACAGAGATTGCTTCTAACATTTTTTTCTTCAAATAGTCAAAATACAATTAATTATAATTCTAAGTTCGAAGTCATAGTTTGTTTAAATGATGTTCCACCGCAACCGTTTACCGTATACCTGAATTTTGTAAGGAATATATAATACGAAATAGATTTAAATTATGTATATATATGCATAAATTATGTAAAAATGGTTATATTTTTATTCTGTAGACATACAAGGTCAACAGCCCAGCAATTCGGCGAAGCTTGAACAAATTTCTGGCGACACGTAGTCTGTCCGACAGACACATCATTTATACTCAACATCGATCGGCTCTACCGATAACAATTTACTTATTTATTTGGAAAGAACTTTACACTAATCATATTTAGGAAATATTAGATGATGAACTTTGAAGTCGTCGTAAACAGAAGCAAATAGAAGTAGTCTCTATATACACACAATCAATTCCATGACTACGAGAAATCAAAAAATATGAAATTCAATGTCATTTGCACGTTGATCTATGGTGAAAGTAATTCACTGAATCCCGTATATGTATTTATACACACGTTACATGGAATATAATACCACCAGAATAAAAAGTATATTCACTCACCATTTTGATTTACCTACCGCTGTGACCATTGAATCATTTTCCTCATAAAGTGCCTTAACGTGTTGTTATTAAATGACAAAAGTATACTCTTTTTATATAAAACATATTTATTAAATAAACGTTGTTGTGTGTGTATATTTTATTAAAGGAAAATTATTCCAAGGACTTGTTATAAATAGACAATGTAAAATGATGGAAACACGTCAAAGATAAAACAGAATGTAGGATTGTAAAGTAAATTGCTATAAATCTCAAAATAACTCAACAAAAACCATTCTCTCAGACGTAAGTACAGTCAACAACATTATATAGCAATTTGAAATAACACAATATGATTAATGACAAACAAGATGTGAGAAGCCACAATTGCGTGAAACAAACAGATGAGATTGCGCCCATTAAATATTTTTAAATATGTCTAAGTAGATCAATAAAGATTTTAAATTGAAAAGTTCATTGTAATTATTTTATGTATTATATTTTGTATTATTTCAATTCTACGTATTGTATTAACTTTCTTTATGGATCCTCTTTCAAGTAAATTTCATTCAATGGCAGTGAGTAGATATTTCATATAACTAAAGACTTTGATTATTTGATTATATAGCTGCATTAAATTAATCAAACCAAGGAATTATTTATTATTATGAAACTTATAAAATTTATTAATTCAATTCTTAATTTTTTTATGTGTTTCACTGTACTATTCGAGCTGTGGGCATCTCTTGACAATTAAATTATATTTAGATATCTATGTATGCTTGTTTTAGTAGTGTTGTTATGATAACAGTATAAGTATTATGTTTACGATTATAGGTGCACGTAGATTTAGATGACAGTTCATTTTCACACAGACATATATACGCATATATACGCGATATAGTTATTCATTTATCTTGTTTCACCTTCAAGAGTAATTTTTACACTTTTTTTAGTTGTTTTTTTTTTAAATTTAAATTCAACAACCAATAGTAAGCTTTACTCCGGCACTTAACAATATTAAAGAAGTGATGTTTGTTTTTCTATATATGTATAGCCAGATAGATTAATATTAAAACAGAAACTTCTGGCCGTGCGGTTCAATATAGCCTTAATCTATGTAAGCAAGAGACGTGAATACAAATAAGCGTAAACAAAAACTTTAATTATTATAGTAAATGTCCCTTAGGTTGCTGAGACTAATTGCTTTTGAAAAAACAATTAAAGTTCAACGTCCCATGATTTAAATTATGTACCTAAATCATTTTCGTATTTTAAATCAAGTATCTAGTTATTATATGATGGGCACTAAACAACACAATAATGGTAATTTCAATACTACTGTTTATGTAACTTTGATATGTAATAAAACTTTTCCACACGCCCCTAAATGGCGTTGTTTAGTCATGTATCGCATAATCTATATGTAAATGGAGATTGACATATTTAAAAATATTATTATATAATATTATATATAAATATAAGTTTAAGTAATTGTATTTATGACAGCTGTTAATATTTCAGATAGTGATCAGGATGCATTTTATTCATGTGAGTCATCATCTAGTGCTGAAGAGTTTGATGTCTCTTGTGGTGATGTTCTACTTGGTGATGTTCTTCATAATACTTTTTCTACTTTTACCTCTAAGACTTTCAACGTATGTCATATAAACGCAAAGCATAGCTAGTCACTACTCAGATCTACTCACTACCTTTTACAGTAATCATATCCACGCTATTCTTATTTCTGAATCTTTCCTGAAACCTTCCCTCGCTTCCACTAACTATGCGCTTCCAGGGTTCATACTACTTCGAAACGATCGGACTGGTAAGGGTGGTGGAGGTGTAGCCATTTACCTTCGCTCGAATCTAAAATTTAAAATCATCTCACAATCACTCTCCGCATATCATGGTTCTTTCGAGCATATTTTTATTGAAATTAATTTTAATTCTGTCAAATTTCTTTTAGGAGTAGTCTACGCTCCTCCAACAATCGACTATTTTAGCGAATTTGAAACTCTTCTTGAAAATCTCCTTCACTTGTATGAGCATAACTTAATCATGGGAGACTTTAACACCTGCTTGATCAAAAACGACTCACGAAGTAAAAAATTAAATTTCTTAATTTCATCTATTAACGCTTCTATTCTTCCACTCAATTCTACTTTCCACTTAAATAATGCTAACAGTTTACTTGACCTTATTATAACTTCTAATCCTAGTAAAATTTCTTCTCATGGTCAATTTCTAGCACCTGGTTTCTCCCATCATGATCTTATATATGCTTCTTACTTATTAAAAACTCCTAAATATAAACCTAAAGTAATAATGCAGCGCAACTTTGTGAGCTTGGATCCTGAATCGCTCTGGTCTGATGCCCTCAAACTAAACTGGACCAATGTCACCACAAAAGAGACGCTCGATGAAATGGTTGGCGAGTTCAATCGCCTGCTGTTAGAGTTATATGACAAACACGCTCCTATACGACCCGTGCGAATCAAGCAATCGCCTGCCCCATGGCTGAATGACGAGATCAGGAAGGCAATGCGCTGGAGAGACGCACTGAGGCGTAAAGACAGAAAGTCGCACAATGAGGATCACTGGAATGCCTACAAATATGCGAGGAATCGTGTCAATCAGATGTGTAGGAACGCTAAACGCCGCTACGTACACACAGCTATAGGGGCTTCATCTAGCCAAAATGTATGGAGGGTATTTCGCTCCTTAGGCTTCGGCAAACCTAAATCCAACATTCTTCCTTCTGTGGATATTAACGGCCTGAATCAACATTTCTCTTCCCTCCCTATTTCTATTGACCCTGCTCTGAAGGCCGCCACTATTTCAGATATTAACTCCACTCCCCTGCCCAACTGTGTGTGCTTTTCTTTCAGCCCTGTGTCAACCTGCGAGATAAAAAAGATAATTCTCTCCATCTCTAGTAAGGCAGTTGGAACTGACAGTATTGGTCGTGCTCTTCTCATTCCCATCTTAGATGTCCTTCTCTATCCTATCACCCACATTATTAACTTTTCTCTTTCCACTGGATCTTTTCCCACTCTGTGGAAAGATAGTTTCATTATACCCATTCCTAAAAAGCCTTCACCTTCCGATTTCAGTCATCTAAGACCCATTTCCATTCTTCCATTCATTTCTAAAGTCCTTGAACGAACAATACATCGTCAGTTCACTGACTATTTAAATAAAAATTCTCTTTTTGACCGTTTTCAATCTGGCTTTCGCTCATCACACAGTACTAGTACTGCGCTTATTAAAATTACAGATGACGTCAGATTGGCTATGGATAGAAGAGAACTCACATTAATTGCTCTGCTTGATTTTAGCAATGCTTTTAATTGTGTAGATCATGATATCCTTCTAGCCATATTAAGTTCTTTGAATATCTCACAGGTTACATCACAGTGGTTCGACTCATATCTTCGTGGGCGTCGCCAACGTATTCGTGTGGACGATCAATTTTCAAATTGGTGCTCGTTAACTGCCGGTCTGCCCCAAGGAGGCGTCTTATCCCCTCTCCTGTTTTCTGTATTTATAAATACCATTACGTATGTAATCCGTTTCAGTTCCTACCATCTGTATGCCGACGACTTGCAGTTGTATCGTCATTTCAGTTTCAATGAAATTGATAACGCAATAAGCGAAATGAATCGAGATCTAGAATGCATTTCTTTAAAATCTGAAATGTTAGGTTTACTAGTGAACCCTAGCAAGACTCAGGTGATAATTATCGGTACAAAACAGCTTGTGGGTAGGTTGAGCTTGGATTCTATGCCAACGCTAGTGCTCAACAACACACCCGTTCCTTACTCTGTGCAAGTAAAAAACCTTGGTCTGCATATGAGTAATGATTTGTCATGGAATCATCATGTCTCTGAAGTCTGCAGGCGAGTGTATGGCTCGATGCATACGCTAAAGCGTTCTCAGAATTTTATTCCTCGCTCAGCAAAGATTACTTTAGTAAATGCATTGTTACTTCCCTTAATTGATTATGCAGATATAAGCTACCCTGACCTCACTGAAGAGCTACTTGATAAACTTGATCGACTTCAAAATATGTGTATCCGTTACGTTTTCGGCCTACGTAAGTATGATCACGTCTCTCAATTCCGTAATAAGTTACAGTGGCTCAATATCCGACTCCGCAGGTCTTTTCATCTTCTTACCAGTCTTTATAATATTTTGTATGACCCTCTTGCCCCGCCTTACCTGAACGATCGTTTCGAATTCTTGTGTGATTCCCACTCTCGTTCTCTTCGCTCCTCTGCAAATAACCAACTTAAAATTCCTTCTCACTCTTCATCTAAATATTCCTCTTCCTTTTCTGTTTCAGCAGCTCGACAGTGGAACAAGCTGCCACTTACAATTAGACAGTCACCAACATTGAACTCTTTCAAGCTCAAGCTCTTCAGGCACTATCTTGACACGCAGAATAATAGTGCATGAATTATCTAATTTATTTTATATAAGTATATATCGATATTGTATGTATTTATGTGTATGGCTAATATGTACTTTTTTATTATTATTATTAATTATAATGGCGCCTCATTCACCGCATTCTTCTCCTAATGGTTAGCTGGTAGAGAATGCCAAATGGCATTAAGCTCGCCATTGTGCCATGTTTTTTGAAGCGCAATAAAGAATTTTTTATTATTTATTATTATTATTATTATTGTAGACATACGAATAAACAACAATAAAAAAACACGACGGTTTTAGCAGATTGGATGAGAGATAAAAAAAATCAATCCTTTATAGGAACCCTAAAAAATAAATCTAAGAAAGAATTAGACAAAAGTTCTCTGAACAATTCATAAATTACACAGTACCTTGGGTACCTTGAGTGGAGTACGTGAGTGACAAGGTTGAGAACGTGTAGGAAAGGGAAAGAAAATGAAACCCGACATTTATCATTAAGGGTAACAATGCTTTTTGCGGGATTTCCTTCAAGAATCTCTTGCTCACTGTGAGATTAATGAAGGTGGCAATAACGGCCGACCATCCGATAAATAACAAAATAACGCACGCTTTCCTTAACGCTTTAGATTAATAAGACACATTAAGAGAGGGGGGAGGGGCTTTAGCAAAATCTCTTTTTTTACTTAAACGCACACTAATATCTCCAAAAGTAATCCTCTATTTACATTTTAATGGTTGTTTTTCTTGAAATTGTTTTTTAAGTTTGCTTAAGGTACGTCATTATAACAGATTTCAAAGATTCTCTCTACTTTGAACATTAGTCCCGAAAACATCAGTTCCAAGAACTAAGACAATATTTTTCGTTTCATAACTCAAACATTTTATTCCAACTAGTTACTAATAAAAGTACCTAAATTAACTTTTTCACGTGAATTGTGCATGATTATAACCCGACTAATTCATAATGTTTAATATTCTTAAATCAGTCGGATTATCAAGAAAATAAACAGTTGAACTTATAATGTTTATTTGCATGTCTAATTCTGTGTAAATAATTACATCCATTTTCATAATTGCTCCCTTTAATATATTTGTAATACAATTGAAACCTCGTTACAGAAGAAAATTGCCTACAATAAAGATAATAGGTTCAGTTATTTTAATGCTCGCACTGTAACGAATTTCCTTGGACCAGGTAGGTGTGATTATTTACTTAGTTTGTTTATTTCAATCAAATGCACTATAATATAATATGTAATAGATAACCTCAATGGAAAGCACTAACTTAAAATCAAGCAGAGAAAGGGTCTTATAAAAATTAACAAAAAATAAAGTAGTGACGATTCAGAAGAAACTCATAACAGTTACTCTTCGAAGAAATATGAACAGTTAAAGTAAGAAGAAAAGAGTTGTTGTTGGCTAACCCTTACAGCTGTTGTTAGTAATAAATCATTTTATACGTATCCATGATTGATGAGATGTCCGTTGAAGTAAAATTAACTTTTATTCGTTATTCATGAACTTTTTGTATATTACCAGAAAAGTTTTCTAATTAGTTCGCCGATAAAATCTCACCCTTTATATGATAATGCTTTTAGATGTAAACTACAAATTAGCATATGTGATGAAAATATATTTTTTAATAATATTCTTATTGGTGTCTTTTAAAATACATTATTTATTTTAATTTGATTGAAACTGACGTTCTGTAAGCTTTGTAGCCATCGTGGTTGCGACAAGACTGTCAAATTACGAAACGTCGGATGGGCTTAAAATAAATATAAACGCGATCTAACTAAACCCTCATAAAATCTTCAAAATCACTTTTTGTGACGAGCGTACATTACGTTACGTATTTAGATATTACGATAGGTAGAATGCGAGTATTGCTTAAAATAGTAAAAAAAAAGATAAACTCCTATATGTACTAAAACTTTTATATTTCCTTAGTTGATAGCATGAATATTTTGCATGTACGTGGTAAAAATTTTATTCAATAAAATATAAAAATCATAAGATGGTTTTACATACTAAAATAATAAACGTACACTCTCAAACATTATGAAGTAGGAAATTCTGTAGAAACTGCTTTGAGCTTGGATGCATTCAAGTGCATTATTGGAACGTGGTCGGTCATGCATTTTTCACGCCGATGGACTTGCTATAACTTTAAAAGGAAAAACTAGAGTTTTAAAAACGCTACGTTTTACTACTCAACTGTTAGAGAAACTTTTGAATGAGTCAAACGTCACAAAAACTTAAACACTTTTGAATTAATTTCTCAAAATATAAGTGACTAGCAAACCATTTTATTGGAAGTTTGGTTTCACCAAAGTTTAAATGTCATTTGTTTGAGTAGACTGTTTTAGGAGACTTTTCTTTAAAGGCGTTATTAAATTGGCGGTAAACTAAAAAATGCCAGTTAATATCTACCATATAAATAATTCCCCAAATACGGGCCCCATCACGCCAGCAATGACAAACAATCTATGTGAATGTGCAATAAAATGCTTCACAATTAATTTAAATAATAGCAACCCTTATATTTATAGATATTACATTTGCGTTTATTTCTGACACTTAAAAAACTACATACTATAACACTATAATAGTTCATAAATCCATCATCTTGTTCATATTTCTTTATACACAACAGTTACTTTGAACAGTAATTACTTAGGAAACGCCATTATGTGAACACAAAGGAATTCATTAACCAAGCTTCGAACGCTGAAATTTCATCTACATTACTCTGTAGGTACTTGTATATTCCCTAAAACATTTGCATTACATGACCAATATAAATCTAATAAAACACTATAATTTGTAAATATTCACAAAACAAAGACCTCAAAATCTTCATCCTCCAATGGGGCATTGTCCCAAAACGCTGAAGACGCTGTAAGGTCACGTTACTTCACTAGACAGCCTATAGAAGAAATTAATTGTAGCTTTTAATTAAATTTCTATTTATACATATCTTCTCTTTATCATAATCTTCTCACAAATCTTCAAAAATCAAAAATCTTCTTGACAAGACTTTTATGTAAAACTTTACTCATTATTTTTTGTAAACGATTCTATTTTTTACAATTCTACAATAGATTTTTTGAATTATATTTAATACTTTGCAAGCACAAGTTATCCGGTCATATTGACCGGCTGGTAGTTCTAGTGTTAAATATAGATACACCTTGTTCAACTACATAACTTATACACGACGTATCTTTCGACGTCACTTTAGGTACGTACAATATATTACAAGATTCAGTAAGGAAGAAACAGAGCGAAACGAATGACAATATATTCGCAAGACTTTAAGCTACTTTAAGTCTTATTGCAATAGACGCTCAAAACAATAACGTTTTCTATTATAGCTTTTCATATTTCATAAATACCTCCTTCACAATACCGTACCCTTGTAAAATAATGTCACACCGTTAAGGGGCCGGCAAAATAATTAATCTGGATGCCAGTTTTAAGGACAACCATTGTTTTGGTCAGTCAGTTTAAATGTTTACTTTAATGTTTATAGTAGTATTTGTTAAGAAAATATTACACTACAAAATATTAAATTTATAAAATAAAATATTCCATTGAATGTTGCGTCTTGTGTTTGTGACATTATTTCCTTCTCTTTTCTGACAGCATTATTCCCAATGTTTATTATTTTTCTAAATAGTCATAATATATATTTTTATATACGCAAAATCAGATATTCAAGTATATAACACATATCTATTATCAGCCCATCATTGTGAGGGTGCAATAGAATTTATACATACATGTCTATATATATTCATAGTTATATAAGACTAAATACCGTTGTGTCGTTTCGAAGTTAGACTACAAATGTCTTGCAATTCAGGACAGTGCGATGAGCATTGCAATTTATATGCAATGTATTGAACATCTCTTAGACGCCACATTTCCACTTCAGTGTAAATGCATTTAATGCTTCTCAATAACGCAACACACAACTTGGATATTACCAAATGAATGAGCATGGTTAAGCTTTCCTCTGAGGCATTATACTAAAGCCGATAATTTGCTACGCTTGGAATAATATGGAATTGTAAATATTTTCTTATTGTCTATACATCTCTTATGAAGCAACAATGGCTTTCATTTGGCTTGCTATTTCATTTCGTAGTTTCTAGTTTTAAACAATACGTCATACTTAACGATGTTTATTTTTCTACAAAACAATAATGACGCATTTACATTGTCCGTATGATAACGCATGCGGCTCTTCTTTCTAAAACATTTGCAAACATGCTTCGAGAATACTATACAGGAATCTCTACAGGCAACAGTCGCCTCAGTTAAGCGGCTTAAGGTGCATCATCCAGCTTGAGAAGGCATACTCTTCTCGTTATTCTAAGCTATTTCTCTAGGCTTCTGCATGAGTGTTATATTTGCCCAGACTAGTAGTAGACAATCATTAGTCGGCTGAGCAGAATTTATATTCAATAGAGGACAATTATGGGTTATGTGATCACGTTTGCTAGTCGCTAAATAGTGGTACTTACCAGATGTACCTTATTTGTGTGCGCTTCCCGCGTACTGTCATAACGGGCATATTAATATAAAATGTAAATGAACCATATTTGTTTATTTAACAAAAGAATTGGTAATTAAAAGAATAGCATCGAATTCATTTAAAATGAGAACAAGAATAAAATGAATAATAATTGTAAAACAAAAACATTTCTGAGAAAACTTGTAGGTACATAAAATCCGCATGATGCTAGATCACAACTACCGAAACCCAAGATAAGTTTTCGAATACCAAGTGTTTG
The DNA here is from genome assembly GCA_028551675.1 of Tineola bisselliella. Taxonomy (NCBI): domain Eukaryota; kingdom Metazoa; phylum Arthropoda; class Insecta; order Lepidoptera; family Tineidae; genus Tineola; species Tineola bisselliella. Next base: position 26,902 of record JAPWLS010001443.1, on the reverse strand, counting down.
GGAGTAGAAGTTTCAGCGCTGCGGTAGAATGACTAATAGGGTGCGCTTCTTCATGTATTGCCAAAATATAACTTAGCGCATAAATATTATAAGGAAAATATTTCAATAATAATGAATATATTGTTGAGACTTGTCATCATATAGCATTACTCTATGATTTATTTTCCCATAGGGGTGCTCAAGGTAAAGTGTTTTTGGCATATTTTATATGTCATGATATTTCTATACTTATGTGTAGTCGTGGGCAAAAACATTGGTAGAAAAATATTTTTAAGATTTTTTTTTCTTTTGATCGTACTTTATTAAATAGGTAACTATAAATTATTATTTACGTACTTTATTAAATTTTATTAAATAATAGTAAACTTATATTTACTACTCTTAAAAAATACGGGAAACCTTAATTTTATTTCCAGGATAATATATCTGGTCATCTCGCTGAAGATCGCCTATCCTGAGATGACCTGTGCCTGTTTAATTGGTATGTGAATTGAATTGATGTTGAATCCAAAAACCACTTAATTGTTTCTATTTGAATTTGATCAATTTAATCGTCGAATACGAGCTCTAACTCACATGTGGTAACTAAATACCAATGTGAACGGTCCATGCAAAATGTAATCTATTTTAGTTTATATAAGCTTAAGTAATTAAAACAACAATTTTCAACAAAATACCCAGAAACATTTTTAAAATGAATACTTTCAGATCTTTCTTTACATCAAACTGTAAACTTTAATAATGCTAATTTGAAGAATTTCTTTTGAATATACTTCAACCTAATTTTAATGCCATTTTTTCACGCATAGTTGTTTTGTAGAAGCAATAAAGTGAAAGTATGTCTGTATTAAGGAAGTGATGTATGTAATATTGTGTGTCGAGGAAAAGTCGACACTTTTCTCACACAGCCACTCCGAATAGCAAATGACGTGGATCGTAAAGTTCTCCGCACTCTAACGAGTTTGTATATAGAACATAAATTCTGTTTCCTTATTTTATAAAATTACCCTTTCTTACCTTACTTACCTTTAGTCATACATATAGTAATGATTGGGGTTATTCGCGAATATGATGTAACTAATTTAAATACTTGATACTACTTTCTGCTTTATTTTGAATTTAGAACGTAATTTGTATATTATTATTACATACTTATATATTATTAGGTATGTTTAACTTTATATATATTATATATTAATTTAAGTAGCGTATGTATTATTTTTCTTATCATTGCACCCTGAATGTCACCGCTCACGCTGACAAAGGTGAGCTGGTAGATAATGCCAATGGCATTAAGCTCGGCTATATACGATTATGAATATTATTTATTTTTCGAAAAATCCCCTTCTATTTGGTTACTTTTTTAAATCTTGTTTGTTAGCAGAAAGCTTAATAAATAATCACTATTTTAAAGTCTATCATAGGAGTTTAACGATAAACTGCACACAAATAAGGGTTAAAATCGTGTACAGAGTACCGAATACTAATAACCATTTTTCATAGGGATGTCGGCATTCAGTTTAATGTTATGTGAAGCACGCAGCGACATTCCGTTAATATATGCGTTAGATATCATACGTACAGTTTAATTGGAATTCTATTAAATTTTATTTGCTTTAGATGCCTTAGATAAATTTAAATTATTAACCCATTACTTCCCAAGCGTCGAAAACATTGGAATTTTTTGATGAAATCTTTTAATTAAGTTCATAATACGTTAAGAAAAAATTATATGACAAAAAAAAATATTTAAAAAATTCTTTAACGCTGAGTCAGCCTGTCCTATAAAATATGACAATGGGGATATAAATTATATTTTGTTTTTATTTTTATATTACATATATTTGGTAGAAGTCTAAGAATCAGTTTTATGTGCTTTGAAGTTGGTTACTGTTTTCTTTTACGGTATATAAAATCGGAACATAATGCTTTTCTTGAGGCAACAAAAATGAACAATTTGAAAAAATTACATCAAAATTATGTAAATATTTTTCTCAGCGGAAAAAAAAATTCATCAGAAAAATAGTATAAAAATACGAATTTCATCAGAAACAATAAAAAATAAAACTCTTAATAGGTTAAAAAAAATAATTGAATATAGTGTCTTAAAAATAGGACAGTGGGAAGTAATGGGTTAATTATATTATAGTACTATATATTCTTTAACTTACATTACGCAAAATTACACACACATGTACACACACACGCATGTGAAAAGATATTTATTAAAAAATATTGACACAAACTTTTTCTGTAGTTATATCATTTTAAAATTAGCGCTACGAATTGCGGGTTGGCCAATCATTACACATCCTGCTTACAGCTGAGCTTTTGTGTAACCTCCACATTATTGGTAATTACGTAATTACGGTAAATGTTTTTCCTATTAACAAGTCATGTTATTATGTGTTTAAATAGTTTGTTGCTTTATTTTATTACATTGGAATATAAATGGAATATCCGAGTAGTGCCCACATATATAGATAACTATATCGTAAAATAATTCAAACCTAAGTAAGCGTGTATATGAAATTAATTGTTCCCAAAATTATACATTGTTTAAGTTTAATTTATTATATTAATGATCATATATAATTGTATTTAATATCTAATGGGTTATATGCTAACCGCAACGCAAGCCACAGATTATCGTCGTCTCTGAAACAACCATGATACTAGTTAATTTTCATGTTAAAATCTCTATAATTTATGCTTAATCTTTTAAATAAGTTATCTGTTGCTATATTGTGATCTTTGCCACGAGTACAATAGCTGTAAAGTCTTTTAAATTAGTCTATACATTTATGTTTTGATCAAATGGTAAAGCATGTTTGAAGGAAATTATGAAAAAGAACGACATAAAAGTTAATAAGAATTGTGAAAGGCGGTCCATTGTTACTGCCTAACCCTGTGGAGCTATAGAGGTGACAATATGGATAAATAGATACACTTTTATATCCCACCGTTAACAACTGTTAACCTAAAAAGAAAACTAAAAAAGGATAAAAGCTTAAATGACCTTTATGTGTCCTGTTCAAACATTGATAAAAGTTTCAAATAGGGTTGTATTTCAGAAACAATATAAGAGATTGAAGGTCTGACCACATATACGCGTATTATGCGTTACAAATACATACTATATATTGACAAGTCTGCATCTATCAATCATCGTACTCGTCATACTGGATGGTGTGATTGCTTTACAAATATTTGCAGTTTTATAAATTATTATACATAATATTCTATATTATTTAGTATTATAGTGCCATTAGGTAAATATATTTTTTTGTTTTTAATGAATACAATAAAGTTAAAAATTAAATACAAAAATTTGAGGACCATTTCAGTACTATTTGATGATTTCTAAGGTTGTTTCTTAGCAGAATCAAATCAGAACCTTGTAATATAAGTAATAAGATTTAAAATGTTTTACCTGTAGGTGCTATCTTTGCTTTGTATGGTGTACATATAGTTAAGGTACTCGACAACGCTGGCGAAGGCAATTTATCAGGAACGACAAAATTGAACCAGCTGAGTCGGAAACGGGGTCAGGTGCGAAATGCTTCTTTTTTACTTAAACTTTACTTTTCATTGGTCTAAGATTTACCAAGTTCTTATACTCAAATATACATTTCTGTGTTTAAAATCTCACAAGATTAATGAATGAAACGCCTCAAGCAGATTTATATTTTATTTATTCAGTTACCCAATCCGAAGTCCATTTACATCGGTTACAAATGGCACAAATTTTTCAACCTGATTTTCGCGCATAGGCCAAATTCACAAGCCGATACATAAAACACTTTTTCATCAAGAGTAAGCGAGGAGGCTATGGTAAGGTTCCTTCAAATGTGAATAATGTTGCATGATTCAAAAAAAGAGGTGAAAAATGAACTTGACTATGTTCTTGGTGTTTCATTCATGATTCAACAAGACGCTGTTGATTTTTAGGAAGGTTATGTCGGAACGGTTGCTTCATGCTATGTATTATTCAGACCTTTGGCTTTGTATTTACATAAGCAAATTGGGCGCGATGACGGAGTACGAGGAATACGGATGAGGCTTAATGCTAGACCCAGTTTTTTGTAGCGTTTGCGTTTGAGAGCCAAATTAGTTTACTGTGTAAATGACACCATCTATTTGCTTCATTAGGATAGAATGCCGAATGATGCGTGCTTTCTGAATCTACACAAATGCACGTGACCTGATCGAAGTAAATGATAAAGCGTGGCTTGTTTTTATAACTACATATATGTGTTAATGATAAAAGTAGTAGTATTATATATTTTCAATTTAATTTAAACTACAATGATGATATTGAAAGTCAATCATTTTTACCAACCAAAACCTTTCGTATTGATCCTCTCACGATGAGCTGAGTGTGGCGTAACCGCATTAAGCATAAAGAGAATCATTTAAATGTAAATCCTTTTTAGTAATGCCTCGTTTTAACGGTGCATCTGTTTCAAAAAGGCAGATTTTTTCCACTCATTTTACTCGGACAACACATTGAAATGTCCTAGAAAACCACTCAATTTCATTCGATAAATACTGCCAATAAATGCGGTGTTAATACAAGTTATACAAATAAAATGAATTGAATAAGTTTTTAGAACATATGTATATTTTATTAACAAATTTTCCTATTAAGCCACCATTAGTGCCCACTGTTCATCAACTACAGCTCTTCCTTTGTTTAACTGGTACAAAATAGCCTCTAGCATTAATCACGCTGTTATATTAACTTTAGGTAGGTACAATAAATAACTTTATTATTATTATTTTTTAATAGATATTGTATGGATTTTGTTTATTAATTTGTTAGCACATTTGATCATCTTTTAATGCTAGACTATATAATATTATATGGGTACGTTCAATGACAATGAATTAAAGTTTGAATGTCATACTGTTATCGAAACTTGATCTTGAACTATAAATAGAATTTGTGGTTTCTTAACCCACCCACATTTGAGTAAATTCCCTTAACATATCTTAACATTGGGTACCTAGTAGATATGTCTATAAATATACAGTCAAAAGATGGAAGTGTGAAAAAGAAGAAATGCCGAAACAAGATTTATAAATTAGCTTTTCTTGCTCACTTTAAATGTCACAAAGAGTAGAGTGAACTTCGTTGACAGGAAACAGAGCTCGTAATTTCTGCCTAATTTTATTTCTACGTAAATTCCTCTGCCTTTTATTTTGTCATACGATTTTAAATTCTATTCTTTTTTCAAATCAAAAACGTCATTTGGAAATTCTTTTCATGAGAACTAAAGTAATCTTGTCGTCTGAATAGCGGCCGGTTACACAAAATGTAACTCACGTGTAAGTGTCCCATTTTGGGTCTCTATGAGAATATCCAGTAATCTAGTGCGGCTTAGTCGAAACGAACGAAATTGTATTTTATTCTCAACAGTTCGTGTGCCCCATTGTGCACAAGAGCAGATAGAAACTTCCTCTAACCTTTAAACGCAGCTTCCTTACCCTTTCTATTTTCTTCTTTTCATCATGTGGCAGCGGTTAACCCCCTATGGCAACTCCAGCAGCTGGATTGAGTTTCGTTAGACACCAACTGCAACCCAATTATTGACAGCGTTACTAAACGTTTAGTGAATGTCATATTTGAAAGTCATGGACGACAAATTTAATAACAACCTCTAACAATTATATTTTATATTCAAAACTTTTTAAATAAAATTAAATTTAAATCTTTAAACTAAGTTATTGTATGTAGCTATTTTAAAACCATATGTTATTTTGTTACCAGTACCAACAAGTGTTAAATGCATCCATAATATACAACCAATAATAAATGAAGCTAATATATTTTAAAATAATTTATTAACCAATGTGAATTTACACGCATATTCTTCACGCAATAACTGACTGAAGTTTCTTTGGACAAACAAGCTGAGTTATATAAGACCATTTTATTTAGAAACTCAATTTACTAAAGATACTCTTATTGGCTCCGTCTGGAGATATTATTGGAGGCGATTGCTACGATTTTATTTTCCCTGGTTCCCTCGGGGTCGTATTGCAATTTCCCCTAAGGGCTTTCTGTACGTGAGGGCAATATTCAAAACGAATGATGTAGCGAATCTGTTTCGGTAGGAATTTAAACAGCCGAGAAAATTTTCGCGAAACAAGTTTGGCATACGATCGCAACAATCTCACCTTCGTGTAATCGAGAGGCGGAGACTTATGAACGAAGACAACAGCCACCAGCTTAAACATCACCTTATACCAACTTGTGGTTATATCCAATTATGATTTTACTGGTATTGTTAATTTTCAGGCGCTTATTAGTTTGACGTGACCGAACAATTTGCTTCTTTTGCTAAAATTAAGAATCCTTTAGTAAGGCTAAGTCAAGTAGTACAGGTTTTCGAACCTAGTACAGGGGCCCTTGCTATTTTTATGTACTAAAATTCTTTATTAATAAACTATTTTATTTATATTTTTTTAATATATATTTTACTTTGGCCACACTAAAGCTTGTACCAAACGTGTTATTATGCAAAACGCAGTGGACATTTGCATGGAAAGTTATTTACGAGAATGTTGATACTGAGGAAACTTTGCCATTAGCCGATAAAGTTCTAACAGAACTATGTGATAATAAAATTCTAAAACACGCTTAATAAAATTGATAAATATACTATTTTTGTATGATTAAACCAAGATAGCGGAAAACTGTGTCAATGCAAAATATGCGGGTGGTATTTGCAAATTATTGGTATGATTTTTTTCTTTACAGTTTAAGCTATGTTATGTATCGTTAATGACTTCTATCGTTAGTATTTTTTATCACGATACGTAAACACACTAACGGCACTACATACTTTTTATATTTCAGTTGGCGAGTTTTATGAAACGTACCTTGACCTAGCACACTAAACTAGCACGAGACACGGAATATTTATATATATTTCTAGGCTTTAAATAGTACCATAACAATAAGGAATTTAAAGTAACTAAAATTTTACTAAAATTTTTAAACATTTCAATTATTTAATTTAAAATGAATTACCTAAACTAAATATACACAGTAACTAAACAAAGGCCTACTTGTACAACTTAGCATTGACTTCAATCTATATGTTAGCTGAGGTCAGAGCAGATCATTACTGGAGGTAAACATGCCTTACAGACGTGTATTCCTGTGGTGATGAACACTCCTATTGCGTCATTGAACGTGTTAATTAGTTTTGTGTTTAATTTGATTATGTTGCAACATCTAGTTTCTAGAATAATCTTTGGCAAGAAATAATTAAATTTTCGTCTTATTTATTTAGTATTTTTGGTATATATAGCGGTCTAGTTAGGGTAAGCCAGTCTATTGCGTGTCAGTAAGTAAGACGTCGGAACAGAATAGTCGATCCCGTTTACCCAAATATTTGGTAAGTTTTTTAATATAAATAGGTAAATAAAATGCCCACACGTTTCGTGATAATGTATCGTCACCACGATTATATACTAAAACATATTTACACTAGACGACCTTGAACTTTGCTAAACCCCAAAACTTTCATACAAAATTCCGTTTCTTACATTTATAGATCCCATCCATTGTATGTTGACTTTCAGAACGAGAGTCAAGCGTTCACGTCGTCCAATGAATAATTCAGAGTAGAACGGAAGCTGCGTATTTACATAAGCAAATTGGGTGCGACGACGGCTGCGTACGACGAACGACGAGGTGCGGGCCCACTGTAAAAACTTACTATTTACGTCGAAACTCGTGAAAAATGTATTTTAGCTGTCAAATTATACAATACAAATGATCTTTATTAACATTCTGTGGAATTATTCGCGGAAAGAAAGAGTGGCGTGTGAGCCCTGACGCTCGACACTTGTCCAATTTCAACGGTGACTGTTTTGTTTTTAAATTAAGTAGCGGAAATTACATTTTGCACCGGACAAATGAGTAATACTTCTATGAACCTAAAATACATATCCCACGTATTTGTCCCTCTGGTATGGACAACTCCTTCTCTTTCTAAATTTCTACACACATACGTCCAGAGTTTGTTTGTAAAAGGTATTCCTAGCGCGTGCCCCCTTTCAACATCTCCATCTACTTTCTTACGATAAATCTATTTCCTTAATCTACTTACAACCATTCATCCCATATGACTTTTAGAGATGTCTTATTACTTAAGCGAACAAGACATCAAATTAGTGTAATTTTAATTGTTTAAAAAAAATCAACACATTATATTGATAGTAGATCTATCATGGTAATAATTTATAAAGCATCAGTTCTACACTTTCGCATCTGAACTGAACAACTTCAAGTCTGGATTGTTCAGGTCTAAACCGCTAGAACACCGTTATCTACCTCGGGAGTTGGCAAGCGAATTAAACTTTAGTTAACCTATATAATATACCTATTATTGTACACTGACCAATATACATCTAAATAAACTTAGTTATACGAGCACAACTCACAAACTTTATCAACTATTGTTTTGCGGTCTCCTAAATAGGGATCTGTGCTGAAACCTTTATAGGGAAGGTCGGATAATCCTGTGCAATGTCTCTTCTAAGAGGTGTATTTAATGTCAAGGGACCGGCCGTAGACGAGGTGCTACGAACACTTTACCCACATTATTTTATACGCATAGACTGACTACATTCACGGATCTCTTTAGGAACGAAATATATAATACGTTGTTAACTGTTTGAGATGCTTTAGTAACAACACTTTATATAAGGATATCTGAGATTCATTACATTACATACAGATGACTTTCTTAATAAGTCAACCAAAGAAAATTTTTAACAAAGTAAGATTGCGAAATTTAAAAATAACTGTGATTTAAATTTCGAAGGAAAACTGGAAAACAAAGATTTTTGATAAGTCATTGATTTGATTGGAGTCAGGTATTCAACCGACTCGTAATTGGAAAAACATCATTCTATAGGAACAAAAACGAAATTCAAATTGAGTGTCTTTGTGAATATTCTGCGCCATAAAGTTCTAGTTATTGAGTCGAAATTAGTGAATAACACAAACGTAAATAAAGACATTTTGTTTACAATCAAATTCTGGTTCAAAGAATTATTCCTTTATGTTTGTTTATATGCGGTCAATAAATAAATGCGAAAAGACACAATGATGTTAAAGACCGAACAGTGTAATTGATTGAAAACAAAAAACAAAAGACGTATCGTTTTTTGTTCTAATAATCCAGCCATCTGTGTTATTACGTAATATTTTTAATTTAAACTACAAGTTTATATTTGTCCTGTGATGATGTTACTAAAAACATAAAACAAAAGATATTAGGTGGTCGAATGAAGGTTGTTAAAGTTTGAAGATTAGCTTGGAAGTCGTTAAAGTTGAACAAAAGGACACACGTCTTGTATGCCTAGTTCACGCTTTTATTACACGGTAATATTAAAAAAAAAAGTGAACATATTGTTTGTATGAAATATTATATCTACATATATGTAAATATATAATTGTATAGTTTAATTGGAAAATACCGGGCACGCAACGATATTTTCGTGTTCATAATTTATCGTGGTTCTCTTTGTCGAGTTGGGCAGGCGGGGATTCAAAAAATTTCGACGATAAATTTGCCGAGTCACCTTTGACTCGTTTATCAAATAGAGCTCTGTGTCACTGTGGCTTGGAAATGCGACATTTACTATATACATAGAAAAATTGTGTAGTTTTGAATAATATGTATCTAGTGCATTTTTTAAAGTATTTACATAATCTGAATTTATTACTTTTGTGTGTGTTTCGCTATACGTTTATTACAATTTGTAACGGATACATCCTAATGGATTATGAGCATAGTTTCTTGCCGCTAAGTGCTGTGTTTTCTTTTATCCCAAATGGGATAAAAACATTTCATATAACGTAAGCTTAGATAGTGAAGTGTAACTAACAATTTACGCTAATAAAATATTACGTACTACTAACCTACCTGTCTATATGTTGTTAATCTTTTGTTGGTGTAAAAATCCGTAAGTACAGTGATATATGTTACGAGCAACATATTATAGATGTCTGGGAAAGGGAATATTTTTGACTTGACTTACATAGTAAGTGTAATAGGTATAATGCAGAGTACAATTTCAAGTGAATATTGCTATCCCCTTAGGGCTTCACATCGCGAGGAAATCCGGTAACCACAACACGCGATTTCGCCGTAAATTGAATATTTAGTGAATATGGAATTGCAAAAGTAAACGATTTTGTTTCGCTTAAAACCTAAAATAAAAATTAGATAACAATATATTATATGTTTTAATATTTAAAAAAAATACACCCGCCAAACAGTGTAGTCAATAAATCAGGCGTCTCGCGACGATCATGTCTATAGCAAACAATAGGAAAATAATAGAAGGAAATGAAAATTAAACAAAAACCCTAACGAATCATTTGGTGTGAATCTGTTTATCACGAATTTTAGTCTGGCTTTCGAACCGAGTTCGCTTCAAGCGATTTGTATGGAAATTTGAGCAGCGCCACCGCGTGCGGATTTGGAACTACAATATTTTAGATACTTTTTGTTAATTTTCGAACGTCTCGATCTTTCGTTCATTTGATAGATTGCTGGTGCTCGTTAGTCGTTTGTAAAAATACATGATCCCGAATGCTAACGGATCCGTTTTACTTGTGACAGCTCGATTCGAAAGCCAGACTAAATTCGTGATAAGCCCACTGATCGATTTCAATTGCTACAACTACTTTTATTTCCAAATTTAAATTTTAAAAAAACTCTGTTTCCACAGATTTTCCAAAAATATTTAAATGATTTGAATGACATTTAATTTATTACCTACTCTTTATATTAAGTTTGTAAATATGAGTAGGTATAAGAATGCAATGGTTTGAGGGTAGTTCCTCAATTTGCCGTCAACCATTAAAAGCCTCAGACGCGTTTGGTATTTTTTTTTTAATCTTACAAAAAAGTAGTCTTTTGTTTTTTTGATTTGGACACTATACGTTCGTGAAGCCTTTATCTTAATCTTCACAGCATAGAATATTGTAATTTGGGATTAGGTACATAATATCTGTATGTATATGTATTTGTTTATTTATAATAACTAAAGAAACTGTTGTATAAATGTCAGTATAAAATTAGAATAGTCATGCATTCTCTTTTAGTCATAATTTTGTTCCCTATTCGCCGTCCCGAAGGAGAGACAATTTAAAACAAAAGGCTTTTGGCGCGCCGAGAAGAAAACGCCAGTAAAGGAATGTAGAATGATGAGTTATGTGCCGTGACTTTGACAAAGTTCGTTGAATTCGTTTCAACGCGAGCAAATTTTCTGCTAGCTAAGAAAGGCGCTTCTAAAGTGAGTTCGTTTATACTTGTTAGACATGGATGCCCTCTTTAATTTCATTTTTAATTTAGTCATTTTAATTGATTAAGTGTTCCTATTATTATTTTGTATAATTTCTTATCAATTGCATGTAATATATAACATAATAAATCCATGTGTTTGTGCTGGCCGTATCCTGATACCTATAGAACTAAATTTATTTATTTATTTATTTAATACTTAATAATAGAGAAAGAAAAGATAAGAGTAAGTGAGTAAGGAGATGGTGGATTTGGGAAGGCGGAAGGAGAATTTAACTATTTTACATGTCTTATTTTAATTATTTTAATCAGCAACGTTAAAAAATTTTACATTACCATTATACCACTACCATATACCATACCACTTCGGATTAAAATAAATGCAATAATAAACCGCATAAGATCTTTTAATTTAGTCATCGTCAGAAACCTATCTGAATTGTTTTTTTTTCTTAAACCTGCTACGAATTATTTTGTTTTGTGTTCAACAACTAAATACTAATAAATAAAATAAGTGGGAATGATATTAGCACGATGATGCTAAAAGTTCATACAAAAAAAAAGAAACATTGAAACAAAGCAAGTAATTTACATAACTAGTAATTATATTTAAATTTCTCTTACACAGATGATATTTTTTACTACTAAATAATTAAATATCTAATATTTTGTATTTTTATAGATAAAGCGCATATTGCCGGGTGCGATTTAATATACCTAAAACGTTTACTCACTTTAAAACGTGTGAAACATCTTAAACTTTATAAAACAAAACTCAATTTTCTTAACTCACGGTGACATAATCTTTTGCATAGTATGAACACTGTAAACGTATCACACATTTTCGGCGCAAGTTTACTGCAAAGTGGATTTGGTGTGGTTTCCTATAACTTCAAACTTTTAGGTTCTTGTATTAACAAAGTTTCATAGGTTACAATGAATTGCTACTCATGGAGGGCCTGTGCTTCAATGCAACATCATATTTTACTTCACAAAAGAAAGTTTACGAAGAATAGAATATTATTTGCAAAAATATTGAATAATAAAAAGGAAAATATTGAAATATCAAATACAATGTGAAGTCAAGCAGAATAAAATAATGATTCAACTAGCTACTATGGACCAACAACAATTTCAATAACTGCAACAATTGTTTATATTAGTCAAGATAAACAATATTTTAATAGAAATAAAAGATAAAATACAGTTTAAACAAATTAACAAATCAATCCATTCACAAAACAAAATCGACAGCTATTAGTCTGTATTCACAAATAAATGAATGGGGATTACATAAAACGTCGACGCCGACGATTTTAAACGAACGAATTTTGAATTGAGTGAGCTTCGCAAAATACAACGGAAGGCATTGTAAAATTTGTGAAAGGATAGAAGAGTCTGCTTCGTTCATTCGAAGCCGATAGACTCTCTGGACTGTGACTAATGCATCTTGAGTATACTTGAGCTTTTTCCTGTGAGACGAAAGGTATTGCGAAACGAAAATACGCCTTATTCGATAGTGTTGGCTTAGCTCTAAAGTGGAAATCGTTCAAATATTTTCAAGCTAAAGTATATTTTACTAAGATAAACTTTCTATATAATTACCACACTAGCTTGCAATTGAAAATCCGACCATTTGTATCTACAAAATTTTCCCAAATTCATCAGGATGAAGTAACTAATTTCATTTCCAAAATCTCCATATAGGTGCTCAAATAAATAATGTATATTTTCATTAAAATTTGCCTTTACTTCCATGTACGGCCGTTTTCCCTGTACAAAGGAGGCTTACAATGATTTAGCATTCTTATTTACAGCCTAAAAAAGTAATGAGTTATTTTAATACATAATCAAAGAGCAGCACAAAACCGAATTTTTGGCCCGTTCATAAATTACCCTTTTCCCTATTACAGTGTCGCCACCATTTAAAAATCCATCATTGCATTAGCCAGTCATCGTTTCATCATTTATATAGCGCTACGGCAATGACAGTCTATTATAAAAAATATATATTATATATACAAAAAAAAGTATCATTTGTTATAAAAAATTTGAAGAGTTAGTTACATATTAGGAAATTAAATTTAATATAAGATAATTAATGTCGCCTTTTATTATATGAATTATTATTTTAGTATACACTGCTAATAAGAGAGTTAATCCAATCTGATTTTTTAAACCCGTTATAAAGGTTCCAAAATTAGCTCTGATGTAGGACTAGACCCATCTCACAACAAATATATTTTTTCTTATTTCAATTTAAGTATAGCTAAAATTATTGGGACGTAATTAATTTAAGCCTACAGAGCGCTAAAGGAAAATAAAAACTCTTAGCGTGGATTAAAATATTGTGTTAAAACACAATGGAATAATCCAAAATGGCAGAATCCTGTTTTTGGCTGCAATGGCTATTGGGCGGGTTTCAGCGTTTACGTACTACCACCCATTTCGGACAATAGAGCACTGAAAAAGATAATATTTGATTTTGACTGTTTTTTAGTTATAATAATTATAAATAGGCAGAGTGAAATATTAACTCAGTCTGTCCGAGCACGGTACCACTGTTTTCAAATGCAGCATTCATAAAGGGACCTACTAAAAAAAATTAACAGAACTCTGTCAACTTAGTCGCTTAAATCATCTCAACAAGCGGAATTAGTAGCGGCGAATACCTAATATACCTAATATTAGCAGACACCTGTCTTCATAGACCATACTCCAGAAAATAAGGTGTAGTTTCGCTTCAAGCTCAAGTACTATAAAATGTTATAATAGGTACCAATGTTTTTCTGTACAATTTAATAGACCATCGAATTCTGGACAAAGTGTAAGAGAAAAATATTTATATTAGGAATATAATTACAAAGTCAATTGTCAAAATTACACAATATAACTTTTTATAAATGTAATTTAATGAATAAATTTTACATAATTTCAACAATGTAGAGTGAACGTGGCCAGAATCGTGAAAATATAACAACGCTGACGACTTTGTTTTATTTTTCCTGATTAGCATGTTTTATTCAATATTACCGTATTACATCTCACAAAGATGAAAAGGCTCATGTTCATTCACGTCAGTTTTACCAGCTTCCCTTTGTTTTCACTTATTATACTTTTAATACGTACATTAATTCTGCATCTTGACGTCAAACATTTCCAGTTGAATTTTATTTTTTTGTTACGTACTAAATTCTGGAAAATAATATTATTCAGTTAATATTATGCAGGCCGCAATGATGGCCAAGGCGGTAGACGCTTTATACAGTTTTAAATTACTTTAAATGCTTTTAATTTTATTACCAATTTTATAATAACATAATAATTCATATTAAAATCTTCGACTGAGGAGATTCAAAAAGGAACTAAAATCTACTATTAGACAGAGTTTTCAAATGTCATATAAATTACTATAATAATATAAATTGTAATAAAGAATTTTCTTACGCCATCTATCGGCTACTGATAATGTATTTTTTTCTTTCCTTTTACTACCACACTTGTTTATTGTACGGAATAAATCTAAATATCCTTCTGCTATATAAACAATGGTTTGAATGAAAACTAATTCGCAGTGAGCACTCGTGTTTAACTAAACATGTTCGCAAATAAATTCCAAAGGGAATTATAAATTAAACATTTTATTGTGTCCCATACATATTCAAAGACTTTAATAGGATTAAAACTTTCACTTGATCACGTATTTTAAACCGGCACAATTCCTTGAAAATTTACGTGAACGAAGTCCTAAGTAAACTTCTTAATTACTTGTCAACTGAAATAAATTATTCAAAACAATTTGTAGATCAAACAACACCATTTCACTACAACTTTTCTTTTAATGCACACATATTCTTTGTATAATACGAACAATGTGTGATGCAAAACTTTTTATTGTACTTGTATGGATTTCTATAAAAGTGTTCACATTATATTCGCATGTGTGCATATGGTGTGCTATTACGAATTTTGTGGTCCGTACTTTTTTAGTCCATGTAAAGTGTAAACAAGGTGAGCCCTATCAGTCAACCTTTGAGACAAACAAAGTTGGTTAAGAGAGTTTAAGGGATGAAAAATATTGATAAATTAGATAATTACAACGATGGTATATGAAAAAGGCAAAAACTTAAATAAAACATGCAGATAAGTTAAGAATAGTCGTTTTTTGAAGGAGAACTTATTAAGCAATATAATTTATATTGGAAGAAGGATTATTAGGAATGAAAATTATTGTTTAATTATACAATAACTTTAGCGTAACAGTACATGTTATGGTTACTTGTAATTATAACTGTATTGTGTCCATATACTATTGACAGTTCTAATTAAATTCAATTTAATAAAATTCATTAAATTGAAGGCTTTATAGCAATTTTTACAATATTTCTATTGTTTTAAAAAAATATTTCAAAACATAACAATAGAAAATAATTTACATCGATATTTGTAAAAAATCTCGCAGCTTTTGTTGGTTAAATGAATGAACGTCACAATGCGAAAGTATTATAGATTTTGTGAATAAAAACTGCAGTTTCCCCTTTGTTGCCCTTTATAACAGATTACGTCTATATGCAAATTGTAATATGGTAGTCACAATTTCCTGTCCTAACTGAAATTAAAAATAATTAAATTCAGGAGCAATTTTAAAAATTATTCATCACAGAGCCCCCAAACTAGGCTTGTGGCTTTTGGTATCAATGCAAATGGAACACATACATATAATAGCATCATCTATATAAATAAAAACTATTACATTTATTTTAAAACAGAGATTTACTGTGTTCCAATTGGAAAAACCTACGTGCCAATTATTATCCAATAGTACAAAACAAGAATCGTACAGAGGACAAATTGTCTATTAAAATATCAGAGTAAACAATTGAAAATCCAATTACAAAGATAGATAACTGGTGTACTGAAACGGAATCCGGACCAATTTGTGAGCCGATATACATTAATCCGTCAATCAATGAAACGTAAAAATTCGATGTGATTATTTGACTTATTTAAAATTAATTTTCAGTACAAGTAAAGCAGTAGGTTGTTTGATAGTGATATTCAGCCTTGACTGATACTCGTATGCCGGGGTACAAGTTTCAAGTAACTTAGAAACAGTGGGCTTATCACGAATTTTAGTTTGGCTTTCGAACCGAGTTCGCTTCAAGCGATATGTATGGAAATTTGAGCAGCGCCACCGCGTACGGATTTGGAACTACAATATTTTAGATACTTTTTGTTAATTTTCGAACGTCTCGATCTTTCGTTCATTTGATAGATTGCTGGTGCTCGTTAGTCGTTAGTAAAAATTCATGATCCCGATTGCTAACGGATCCGTTTTACTTGTGACAGCTCGATTCGAAAGCCAGACTAAATTCGTGATAAGCCCACAGGTAAGAAAATCTTATTGACTTAGTAGAATAAATACATTTAGTGTTTTGACCCTAAAGTACAGACATATATCCTTGAACAAAACACATCTGCATAATAGAAAATGCTCCGTATAGGTACTCAAATCAGAACCACGCAAATATGGTATTTAATATCATGTAGCATATTATAATATTTTGACAGATATTTGCTGTATTTATTAAATTCTGAATATTTTTTAATTGAATATTTTTATGATGAACATTATATAGTGGCGCAGGGATTAAGAAAGTTTCAATAACGTTCGTCCGCTCATCCATGTACGATATTAGCGCGCTTCTATAGTTACGGAACAATACCTTTTATCTTCTTTTATACTATGAACTCTTTACAAAGTCTTCCCAGCATAATGCCTGTAACAACACCGCGCCTTTTTTATGGCCGATAACGAACATGTTAATATTCAATACGAGGATTTTATTAGAAAACTTTTCTCGTTAGTTCGCGCCAAGTTCGTTGAAAATGTCCTCCATCGATACGAGTGCGATACAACGGCGTCTCTTCTAATACAGTTTGGAAACATTTTGTAGGTAATAAAGTTTTCATATTAAATTTATTTAATACCCAACCCCTACTCCCTCCCCTTTCCTTCTTATTTCTTGTATTAGAGAAGTTTATAATTTAAACGAAATATTGAACTAATAAACATTACCGATGCCTACAAGAAATGACGATCTGATTTTTTTCAGATAACTTGTTAAAACTTTTATAATTTGTTATTGATGTTACGTTGAAGTAAATAAAAAAAAATACGAAGTAATATAATTAGTTCAATATATTTACAATTAGTTTGTGTACCAACTGCATTAATACATCACACGAGAAAAATTTGTATGTCAGACCTTGTCTCGATTGACAGCAGATATCGAAGAAACTGTGCCAACGCAGAACATACGGTAACTATGTACGCTATGTTACGAAATACAACTTTAGTTTAGACAGGTTTTTTAAATAAACTATTTATGTTTATATCTTTCAATTAATGGTAGACTTTGTTTTTTATTTTGTATTATACTTATATATGTATATATGTAGCGCAGTAGAAAAACTAAATCATAATAAAATCGTGCGAAAGCAAAGCCGATAATAAAATATGACAGTTTGTAGAAAGTTTTAGACCACCCGAGACGATGTAAGATATATTACTGTATAGAACAATAAAGTTTATTCTCTAGGACTTGCGACGAGAACAAATTGCTCACGTGAAAACCCGAAGGTACCGTAAACACTACTTCTACATAGTTGGGGCTGTGAAGGTGAGCTGGAATGCTGAAAATCCTCTTGAGGAACTTTCACTCAAATAAACGCGTGAGAGATAAATTATTTTAATGTTTATATACAATTACAATTTAGATTGTATGACCTAAGTGATTAAACGGCCGTCGATTATATAGCGGTCAAAGCTAAGGTGTGAACTAACGGCCGAGTACATATCAACCGGTAACTGTTATATGAACTTTGGTCGTTCAGTGCCTATAGTACAAATAGATTTTAATTAAAAGTCGATGGTCATTAGAAAAATCTGTCGCCCAAGGGTAGCACCACCACTTTCAACTAACAACAATGAGGTTTGTCGGCTATATAGTTTCCTATTCGGTATGGCTCGAATTTAAGACTGATTCATTTGCCTTTGATATATAACGTCAGCTCTTTGCTACAGTTTACAATAATATAAAAATATTATTACATATAAATACAAAAGTTGCTTTTAAATTAAAATATATATGCATTTATTACAATTATTTTGCATTCTAAATGATTTTTAATTCAATACATATTAAAAAATGTTATTATAATGGGCGTGTATGTTGTGTACAAAAAAAATAGGGTGAAGACATGCCCCTTGTTACAAGCGATGAAATACTTTAAAATAAAACTGTATATAATAATAATAGAAACTGTAAAAAAAGAATTATAGTTTACTTTAAGAAAAATAAAGTCATTTGTTTTTGACGCTCGTCGCGCGTATGTCTTAAGTGTCAAAATAGTTTGGCAATTGCACTAATGAGGTGCAACCATTAACTAATGACCATTAACCCAAATAAGTCTAACCACTAAAATATTTCATAATATGCTAATTAGTAAACCGTGGCAAACGTCGGATGAAAATCTGTCTATTAACTACTCTGTTATAAATCATAAATATTAACGTATATTATTTTTCACTTCAAAGCCTATGAGGACCCTAATTTCATACACGATGACGCATTATGTATAAGTTTCAATGCCTTTTCTAAATTGGCACGGTGTCCCCGAGAGATCTTCCTAAATGGACTGCTAATAGCTAAACTTTGACGATCGGCTATAGGCAGATTATAATTAATCGTTGTGAATCCCTTGCTAGCTTTCTAAACGCTCCCTACGATAATTGCTTTAACACCTTCAAGTTCAGCAATTTTCATTTTAATTTGTTTCTTTTATTTATAGAACTCTTTGATCGCATTCTGCCGAATATGAAACTAGAGTGCAGTTCAATTCTCATTGAAACAAAACAATAAAATATTAAATGTATATATATTTAATTTATAAGTTATGTGACGTGTGCGGGAAAGAGCCGGTATCGTGGCTCTATTTGGTTTGTTTAGTTCGTAACATCGCCCCCTCTTGTGAGAGATCTCACACAAGTAACATAATGTCTCCTGTGAGAAAACTCACCCGGCCCAGACTCCCCACAACCCAATGCTAATGAGACACTGGACTATGGAGAAGTCGAAGCCGGTAGAAGGGGTACGAGTTTCTTCGCGGGGCGCCTCAGCGTTCCATTTTGTGTGCGAACGTCTAGCACTCTCACAATACCGTCTCGTCCGGGGAATGTGCGGGTAATACGTCCTCTTGGCCATAGTCCTCGGGGTAGCGTACCATCACAGACGAAAACTAAATCTCCCACGGCGAGGTTGCGAGATGGAACCGAGTACCGACGAGGCACTAGTGTTGGCAAATACTCCTTAACCCAACGCGTCCAAAAATGATCTGCCAGTCTTAGGGCCTTCTTCCAGTCACACCTGCGACTCAGATCTCCATCGTCGAGGACAATCGGCATAACTTCCGTGGAAGAAGTCCCAATAAGAAAATGAAAGGGTGTTAATGCTTCGTGTTCGTCAATATCAACAGAAACATGCGTCAAAGGTCGCGAGTTGACGATTGCTTCGACTTCCGTTAATAATGTCCGAAAAATTTCTTCCTTTGGTCGTCTTTCCTTCAAAACCACGGCTAGGGACGTCTTCACTGAACGAATCAGTCGCTCCCAGGCTCCACCCATAAATGGACTTGAAGGTGGTATAAATGACCATTCGATGCCTTTGTTTGCTAATAAATCCGAAACTTGTCGTTGGTATAGTTCTCGTAATACCCTGTCTGCTCCAACAAAAGCTGTTCCATTGTCGGATATAATTCGTCTGGGTGCACCTCTTCGGGCTATGAAGCGTCGTATGGTCATCAGAGCAGAGTCTGCCGACAGTGAGTCCACCACGTCCAGATGAACCGCCCTGACCGTCAGGCACGTAAACAATGCGACGTACCTCTTCTCCGTCCGTCGACCGATGGTCACTTGTATCGGTCCAAAATAGTCGAGGCCAACGTGTGTAAAGGCTCGTTCATGATGTGCGAGTCTGTCAACTGGGAGATCCCCCATAGATGGAAATGTGGGACGGCTCTTGTGAACTCTACAAAACTGACAATTGCGTGATATATTCCTAACCGTCGTTCGGAGTCTCAAAATCCAATATGTTTGTCGTAGTTCGTTAAGGTTTGTTTGATGGTTGCCATGTGCCGTACGTTCATGCGAGTCAGTAATCAGTAGTCGGGTGGTTGCGTGTCTGCCGTCTAGTATGATCGGGTTCTTGCATAGGTCGTCGATACCCTGCGCGGCGGCAATTCGTCCTTTCGCACGTAGAAGACCCAGTTCGTCAATGACGGGCGCTAGAAGCTTCAATCGCTCGCCAAAAATATGCTTCAATGCGAGAAATTCTGCCGGAATCCTCCCGTCAAAGATAGGCAATTTAGTTTCCCATCTTATTTGTTTACTGTCAGACATTATCGTCTTCGTTAATTTACAAACATCGGACATACCTGCTTGTTCGTTGGCTTTATTGGCGTGTATGAGATATTGTTGCAAATGTGAATCTTTATTTACAAAGTTTGTCGCCTGTATTGTGTCGGACGCCGGTATGTCGACGACAGGTGCGACGCGTGCTATCGAGGCTGGTGGCAGGAGAGGCTGCGCGGTCAACGGAGACGGTGCTGGGCGCGCAGCTGGAACACTGCGGGTTTCTGCTGTGACCAAACTCGGGAACAGGGACATAGGTTGTGGTTGTAAGCGCGAAAAAGTCATGTCAGTACTCACGTTAGGTATTACGGTCTGTGTACGTACATGGTGTGGTTGCGCTTCGTATTGTGAGCCGACGGATCCTAAACACTGCGACTGACTGACTGATCTCGTGTTGCTGTGGCGGTTTGCGTCGTCAGCTGCTTCAGCGTCAAGGGCGGCCAAGTTGGCTCGCAACTGAATTTCAGCCGCTTTACGGTGAGCCTCGACAACCTGGGCTTGGGCTTGTGCTGACTCACGAGCATATTCTGCCACTAAGGCTAATCGTTTGGCCGCTAATAATAGTGTTATACTAGCATAGTTTATTTGTGTAGATTCTTCGTTTTTGTATTAACTATCTCAAGAAACATTGAGAAATTGTTTTTTTTTTCAGAATTATATTTTGAAAAAATAAAAAAATTGCATGTCTTGCAATATGTAGCAATATTTTTATTTTTGATTGACAACATCGTCGTGAATGACTTATTTTTTGTCATTTGCAACCACGAGAGAGGGATTGTTAAGCAATTGTTTGGATCGTAGCTTTTAAAGTAATTAATAATTGTTTTTCAGATATGTGTGGCTTCATATAGTAGTCTCTGTGGCGTAAAAGTATCAGTTTTAATAAATATTTATTGATATTAATTTTGTTGTGATATTTGTTCCAGGTTGGAGTTTCATCCTTGACGTGATAGGCTTAGTTGTATACATAAATTTATTGACCACTTGATTAATCATAAATTCTACTTTATTACAGGCAACAAAACTAGACTGACCTGATTCTTTCTATAGTCCTGTTGGCTCAACCTTAATATTCTATAACAGAGTCGAAATATATACTTGTAGGGTGCGTAGCGTGGATCGTACAACTCTTCGATTTTAAGGAATGCATCCCCCTCGTCCGTGTCTTGGAATGGCCCCTGGATATAAAAGAAAAGCGTCTATTAAAGAACATTTGGTAAATTTTATAGTGTGACTGTAAGTAAACCTTAGAAAAATTAATGACATAATTATTATCCCAACGTAAATAACTGTTTTATAAAAACTTTTCAGAATGTACGTTTTGTTTAAGTACATTCAAGAAAAATTTTTGACATGCTCAAAAATCTTAAATCGATTATTATCTCGACAGTGTGTATACACTACAATTTTCAAATGGATACAGTTATTGTAGGTATATAAGCGATAGAAAGAGAAATTATCGAACTAATATTAAACTTCGACACGATAAGAATATAGTTATCTCTTTCTAATGATTGTTTCTTTCAGTCCAAAGTCCAATCTGTGTCCATTTGAAAATTGTCGACTGTACATACACGAAGTTCAGTGTAAAAATATTATACCAATCCATTAACTTTACTTACTACATTTTCGACTCAAAATATTATATAATATTGAATTACCTGTAATATCTTAAATAACTGTCTCAAAATATACTGTTCACGCAACAGCTTCTGCCTATCCCTGTTCGGGTTCTCAACAACCAAGTCCAAAGCCTCCGATTTATTCGGCTCATTTTCGAAACCGGCTATAAAATACACTATATCTTGAAGAAGCACTGTCAACGCTCTGAAAATGAAATTAGCCAATTAGAAATACTCATACATATCAGATATGAAGAACGAACCAAACCAGACTACGAAAAACAAAAATCTACTATTTATTAAATAATATCTGTCTATAGAATATCTGTCAGAATTATTTTTTTTATAAAGCGCTTTTAGCTGCTGTATACTGACATTGTCCACTTATACACTAACTCGCTCGCATTTAAGTCATTAAATAAATATCAGAGAATATTTAAAAAATAAATATAGAAAAATTCCAAACAGCTGAAACTATAGTAAAAAATGTTATTTTAAAAAAAAAGTTTCATATGTTACTTCTAATACCTTCAAAAATATGTGTACAGAGTTTCATGATGATTGGTTAAGTAATTGTTACGTGAAAACGTAACAAACAAACTCACATTCACATTTATAATATTAGTAGGGATAAGAGAATACTAAGGAATATAAGTAAAACGAATAAATATATACACACACATATACACAGTTAACAATCTTCAAATGGATACATATTGGACTTCGGACTGAAAGAAACAACCTTCGGAAAGGGATAACTATATTCTTATAGTGTCGAAGTTGAGGCATGTGTGAAAGAGATGCAGAATCTCCTTTACCGTTCACGACATCGCGATCGTTTCTCTTTCTATCGTTTATATACCTACAAAAATTGTATCCATTTGAAAATTGCCATTCGCGAATTTAGTATGGCTTTCGAATCGAGCTGTCACAAGTAAAACGGATCCGTTAACAATCGGGATCATGAATTTTTACTAACGACTAACGAGCACCAGCAATCTATCAAATGAACGAAAGATCGAGACGTTCGAAAATTAACAAAAAGTATCTAAAATATTGTAGTTCCAAATCCGCACGCGGTGGCACTGCTCAAATTTCCATACAAATCGCTTGAAGCGAACTCGGTTCGAAAGCCAGACTAAAATTCGTGATAAGCCCACTGGTAAGAAATAAACCCATCATAAATTAGTCGCATTATAATTCTGAACCGTCCCCATAGTAACAAAGTTTCAAACGATTATACATTATAAATTAGTCGGATTATAACCCTACTCACTTTCGCTCATTGTGTTCAATATTTCCGTATTGCAATTTAGTCGATAAAGAGGATAACACTTTACAAGCGTCGTTTGCGAAATCTAGATCTCTTACTTCGCTCGGAGAGACGGATATTAACGCGAACGCCTCCTTGTCTTCCTTTATTAATGAGCAGCCTACCTGTATTAAAAAAGAAGAATATATTCATGAATAAAATCTCCTAAAATTACTTTAAGGCTTAAAATTCATATTCACAAAATCATAAACTGACTAGACCATCGTTTCTCAACCATTTTTATGTCGCGACCCCCCACACATTACATCTTAATATTTAGTTTTATAACACAACACTAAAATTCATTCCTTTAATAAACGAATCTTTTGCACCTATATGTAGTTTGTATTTATTATTTTTCAACAGACTGCGACTCCCTTTAAAAACAACCTGGACCCCCGGCTTGAGAAACGAAAAACGAACTAAACCAATTGGATCAAGCTATTTTTTTTTTATCCCACTTAAGCTTAAAATACCCAATAATAGACTCCAAAAGTGAACCGATACAATTTTTGCTATTATATAAACTTTCTATTGACAGCTTTAATAAGGACCAAATAGCTGTTTTGATAATTCACCTTGGACATGACCGGTTTCTCTTCATCCTTATCGATGGGTATTGACGTTGAGTGTACCCACGTGTGAGTGCACAGGTGTTGCAGCCTGAAATACAATACACATATCACACGAATTTTATTACTTTGACCCCCCCCCCCCCTTCCCCTCCCCCTCTTAACGTGTGACGTAATTTACACGGCCCCAAAGTATACGGATTAAGCTTGAATGGCTAAACTTATAATCCTGAAGCAATATATTATATCCCTGGTGTAATACCTGACACTGTGACCATAGTGCATGACTCCAACAAATATATTATAGTACCTGACATAACTACTTTGTGGTACCGGTGCATCCGAATGAGTCATAGTCGTCGGATCGAGCTCGAACAGTGTAGCTATCTCCGATGAATGAGCAACAGACACTAACTGATAGGCTGGCTCACCCGTGTCCGGTTGATTAGGACCATCGCTGGAAAAAACAAAACACAACATTTGACGTATGCCTCCTGAAACGCTACAGTTGCTTCACAGGTTATCCTACTCCAGACCAAGGACCCAGCATCACACTGTATTATGTACCAATAGTCGAATCTACTCACGGTGGTTTCGCGCATACTTCGGCAGCAAGATAATGTCCAGTTGCCAGATGTTTAAATCTAAATATCGAGTTCCAATGACCAGCTCCACCACGACAAGGATCATGTTGGACTACCTAAAAAAAAATGCAGATGCTATATCTAGACAGGCAGGTACTAAATTTAGCTATCTGCTATTTCGGCTAACCCTTTCAGCAGGTTACATAGATACAATATCAATTATTAACCGTCGACGCGTCATACTAACCTCAATCTCCCACAAAGCCTTACTACTGGTAGCGGCAGTGGCGCTGGACCTTCCAGTGGTTCTCAAAAACACATGCTGTCGTTTTTGATACTCGTCCATAGTTAAAAACTTTTCCTGCTCCGCGTGGAACAGACGAACTACATCTCCACCCTTCAGTATCTCCTCCTGGTTCTCTTTATGTTCTAAGAACAGCGTTACTTTCCATGATGTCGATGAATTTACCACGTTAACCTGATAATTAGATAAATACATCTATACTAATATATAAAGAGAAAATATTTGATTGTTTGTTTGTATGTATTGAATAGGCTCCGAAACTATTGGACCGAATTGAAAAATTATTTTACCATTAGAATCGTTCATTATCCCTGATGAACATAGGCTATAGAATATTTTCAAAAACCCGCATGAAAATTTCAATAATGTAACTCAAAAAGTGAAAAAAGCTCAACATCAGGCAGTAAACATTTCAGGTGCAAGTGGTGGTGCTACCCAATAAACCAAGGTCCAAGTATCAAAAAGGTGTTATAACAAAGTCCTACCTCCATACAACCAATATTATCGGGTAGTTCATGATTAACGGACACATGTAGAACTTGTTGACCTGCATTAACCGGATTCATTATAACCTTATCACCGACCACGACGTTATCACCTGCGAACAATTAATTCTACTATCATCTATACATATAAAAGAATGAACGTTTGTCTGTATGTCCTTTATAGAATCGTAAACTATGCATTTGATCATGTGATGATCTTTAGCAAAGTTGTTGTGTATGAGCCCACGAAGGTTTCTGAGTTGGTATGACCAATTTTCGACAGATGGTGCCATGGGCGTAGCCAGCCATGATGGGCTCAGGGTGTGGCAGCAGTCTAAAATAATATGTAACTAGCAAATACCCGCGGTCTTACACCGGTTAAATTTTTTCATAGAAAAAGGTTACACCCGCACCCTGTATCTGTACGTATAATTCTAATTATTCAAAACAAATAATTAAGTTTCTTAAGACATCTCACATTGAGCAGACAATATTGTCGTCAAATGAACAAAATCAATAAAATGACTCAAAATTAATTAAATATTTGTGTAATGTCTTTCCTTCACATTTATTTTAGTAGGTGGCATATCAACGCGCGCCGGGTACAGCTAGTATTATAATAAAATTTACGTTGCATTACCTTAAAAAAATCCAATAAATATTTCGAATAGGAATCCAACCCTCTGAATCACAAACACAGACAACTTAAATCAATCGTATTATAACAGGGTGACAACGATTGTATGTGTCAATTGAAACAAATTATTAAACCAATTTACCTGTAGATCTAAGCTTATAAAACGGGACAACGTAGAACCAGGAGCCCTCATTGCCATTTGCATCCAAATGAACCCGCATCGCATTCTTCTCTAGAAGAGCTGGTAATCTTTTGTTCACCTAAAATAGTCACTTGTTTATTTTAGAACTCAGTACTGTCTACTAGTACAGTAGACAGTACTCTCGAAAGTGTGTCATGCCAGATGGACTTTTTTGTGGTGGAATGCTTTTATATATTAATATCAGTGACATTTTCATATAAGTTGTTATCGCGAATCTTGTATTGACTACTAATTCAAGCCAATCGAAGAACAAAAGGGAGCCGACACTGTAGTCCCATACTTACCGTAAGATATTTATTCGATTTGACATGCAAAAGTTGCACGACACTTCCGTATTGGACCACCGAACCTAAGAGTTTCTTTTTCTCCAAATCAT